>JAOPHQ010003424.1:115000-327441 GCA_030340625.1 Merluccius polli
TATTTTGCGGTATCTGCCAACACAGATACAGTTAAGTGCTGAGCATTTGGTGTCCGGTGAGGGCTGTTTGTGTGTGTATGTGTTGTCCTGTGCTGGCCGAACCGAACACAGCTCAACCATATCGAAGAAAACAGCTCTCTGGAGACAAGGGCTCGGACGTGTGGTGACAGGCGAGAGGCGAGGAGAAGAATGGAAGAGAATGGGAGGCCGAGAAGGAGGTGGAGAGGGTCTGAGTCCCGGGTCGATGCATGGTTCAAGGGTGCAATCAACATCTTGTGAACATAAATTTTAAGGACCTTTCAGGCTAACTCCCCATAGTGCCGACAGCTTGGGTAATAGCCCTAGCGTAGCGAGACAGAATGCTAGCGCGCTAGAGTGCACAGTTAAGGCTTATTGAACAGTTACTGCGGCATTAATTGATTTCTGAATGCTAGAGGATATATTTAAAGGTCTGCTACACCTATACGCCAACTGAAGCTTGTAAACAATATCTCTGCCTTGCTTCGATGCTTTTAGCAACATCTGGTGTAGAGAAGTGCAGGAAACCATACCAAATGGTGGGAGGGTTTGAAAGAGAGGCGAAGGAAAGGAATAGCAGAATTCACTCAACAGATTGTAAAGAAATATGAGTATGTTCTGTAGGAAACAAGAGATAACATCGGCCTGATCACTGGTGGCTCGGGGCACTGTGAGCAGAACATAAGAGGATTTATGAAAAGGGAAAAAGTTTGCTTTTTCAAGCAAGTCGTTTGATTTCACATTTTCTGGGCGCTACTTTCCTCCAAACCAAGGCGGTGTCGTCTGTGTGGCCCACACAGAGCCACCAAGAGTTGATCGACTAAGAAAGGCCTTACAGCGTTTTATTTACGAGTTTACTCCAAGGCTCTACTTTGCCCACCGGTTCTGTTGTGAGACGATAACTTCAGGAATGTGAACAGAGACATACAATTAGGTCAAAAGACGACATCTTTGTGTCGTTATGTATTCTGTGAATGTCCATATCAACTTAAAAAACATGTTGAACATGAAACAATGTCACACAAAAATGTAATGTAATGGATTCATATTATTAGATGGTGTATAATTAAGTAATTCATGCAACAAACAATATACTTTTTTTTCAATATACTTTCTAAAATAGTATTGCAGGGCTATCAAGCAGAATCCAAATTTAGGATAAGATAAACAGCACTTCTTATTTTGAAGTTTCCATTTCACATACTAGCACCCACACAACCAACACAGTAAATTAAAGAGAAAAACATTTAACATATTGTTCAAATCCTACTTATTACATCTAGCTCGGTAATATTCTCTGCATAGCTCAAAGTCTTTTTAGAGGTGACTCTGGGCAGGTGAGTGAATTACTACTGTGGCCACGTATCTCGGCTTCATGTGTTCGGATTCGTCTGTTTGATTCAGCCGAGGTGCCAGCTGAAGGCATATAAACCCATGGCTGTGTGTTTTTAGCGTCTGTGGCGGACCAGTTGAGTGAGCAGCAGGCGGCGGTCCAGAGTGTTTGGTGGCTAACTCCGCCGCAGGCTTCTGAAAACCCAGTCTAACGCAACCTCCTCTCGCGCATGACCGACTGCAGAGGTAGACGTTTAGGTTTGGATGTGCGTAACTCTGGGTGTGTCAGGTTCCTCTCCGCGGACGCTTTCTGAAAAGCTCTCGGCTGCTCCAAGCTCGACGCGGAGGATCCTTGACACTGGAGATGCTTTTGTCGATTGCGAGTTTAAATTGTGTTCGTCTGAAAACTTTCATAAGATTTTGTATTCATAATCACATAAAGCACTGAGATCTTTTGAGACATTTCCTCCTTTGCGCCTCAGAGTGTGATCATTTTTCTGGCAAATAAAAAAAACGAGGGGCATTGAACATGATAGTTTGTCGCTTTTATGTATGAATCTCAGTCCACTGTCAGTCGAAAAGCCTCTGCTTAATGACTAAAATGAAATAATAATGTGATCCCTGACTTAATACTTTTTAATACCTTTTAGCACCATTAATACCTTTTCAATACCAGACCGACATTAAAACACATTAAGATAAGAAAAAATACCCTTACCTAGTTGGCTGTTGGAGATGACATTCATAGCATCGTCACTCTGCAAAAAAGAGATAATTTAAATACATTAGGAAAAAAATCTCAATTAACCTTGAAGAACCAAGCACAAATGTACATGATATAGACACACAACGTGTTTCAATTATTCTCAAATCGAGCCATTCGGCCGTAATGACGGTGATGCTCCGAAGCCCTAAAGGTTATTTGGGAGGAACGGGATGAGGCGGTGGACCCCACGCCATTAGCACCGGCTAATTGTTCGGAGTGTCCTGCCTGCAGCGTTTAAGCTGCAAGACGTCGGCTCAATTAAGCCTTCGACCGGCCGCTGGTCTCCACCTCCGGAGTTGTTGTCTGTGCACGCGAAGCCAAGGCGCTCTAAAAGGCCAGCTAAATCAATCACCGCGGACGGCAAGAGGCTTTTGAAGAGTCCTGGCACGTTCATATTTCTGGAGGAAATGTCCCCAGTCTTAAGGGGGGTAGGAGAGGCTGGGGAAGTGGTTTGCTCAGTGTGCCGGGGACTCCAGCGCGAGTGCAGTCGAGTATTAATAGATAATGACTCACAGACACCCGTGTTGATTTATGACTTCCTCTCTACGCTAACAATTATTCCACTTGCCAGGAGTTGAAGCCTAAAATTGAGGGCGGGATAGTAAGAGAGACATTGAGAGACAGAGTGCGAGACAGACAGTCAGAGAGAGAGAGAGAGAGAGAGAGAGAGAGAGAGAAGGGAGAGGATGGGAATTTGGGGGGCTTAACCAAATGATTAAATTAGCACTCACGTGGTGTGACTTTGTATCCTGATTCGCCGGCGGACATCGGCATCAGCCAATAGAAACGTTTCCAAGCGTACTCTACGCCGTGATCAAATAATTTATTCATTTTCCAAAGCTTGCCTGCTGCGGATGGGGTTTTTTTTTTCCTCCTGATTTGTTCCCTAGGCCATTACTTTCAGGCACTTCTTTCCTTTTCCTATTCCTCCTCATATTCATCAACTCTTTAATAAGGTATTCTGACAGCCGTCGCGTGTCAACATCTGAGCAACAGCATGTAGGGCAAACTGGAGAAGGGCTTTCCATCATCAGTGGCATACAGGGGAAAGATATGTGCCAACTTCAGCAAACTCTCGCTGTTGTCAGGGGGGCTTTTTTAGACAAAGGAAAATGTGTATCCCATGTACAGCGACGGGATCAAATGATTATTGGGAGTAAGTGAATACAGTTGGTCTATTACAGTTCAAGTTTAATAGGACCTGGTAGTGTATGCTGGGCCCACGCTTCCAATTGTCTCTACATAATTAAAAAACCCTTGCAGAAGAGCTTCGCATGAGAATCACTACGGAAGACATCTGTAGAAATACACAGGGCAGGAAAGTAAGATAATTACTCCTTTCAGAATGCCCTTGTGGACAGAAACATGATTGAATACTGTGCCGATACAAAGCGAAAATCAAGAACGGGAGGATGCAAATTCCTACACAACCAACCTGAATTGAATACTAATTAGGACATAATCATGAAGAGTGTAGCCAGCGCCAGAAGTATGGCAGAAAACAGGTCTCCCACAGATGACAGCGATTATTGGCTCGCTCTCCACCAACTGAGGAAGCAGACAATGGGAAGGAGAACTGACGTGTTCATGCACGCGGATGCTAAACCAGATAGACAGTGACCACAACAAACTGAAGGCCTTCTGGAATGATGCCAACACAATGGATTGTGGGCGACTGTGTGTGTGCGTGTGTATGCGCGCGCATGCGTGTGTGTGTGCGCATCTCTGACAGGCCATATTGGAGCCTGTCAAAGAGTTTTCAACTCATACTATTGGCACTGCACTTTTGACTTGAAAGACGATAGCCAGAAAAATGCATGTTTGTTTCACGACAGAACGATGGCTTTACAGTTCATTGAAAGAGGTAGTGTTCTGCCTCCACACTGTCCCTCTCAAGAAGGGCTGGCTTTACCGCCTCCATGGAAAGGTACTCATGTGAGCTGGCAGGCTGGGCAGCAATACTGATGCAAACAGACAAGACACTTCTGATCTTCTCAGTCATTGTGTTCAGTAGAGTTTCCTTAAGTCAGGGGGGCAGGCCATGGCTAGGTATAGACATATATACATTGATATCCCATTCTATCAAATGATTTGTCGATACACTGAAATGTGACATTTTATTAGTAAACGCAAGTACAATACAATACAATCATTACTCCTGATAACCTCAATAAACCCACAGTAAAAGTAAATTAAATGCCTGATTGAATTAGTAAGTGTACCTCCTACCTTATATACCTGTATAAGCCATTTGATGACATGTATTCAGAGCACTGCGTGGGCGGTGGTCATTACAACTCTGTACAACACGCGGCTCACCTACCCAAAGCATCTACCAGTATAATAAACCCCTTGGACCCCCTCCACTTGGGTTGTGCAGTGTTTCATTTTACAGAGGAATACTGGCTCCCTGCCCTCTTCTACAGCTCCCTGGGGGCACAGACGCATGGCTGATAGGACTGAGCCTTCTTGTCACATTAGGTCTTCATTCGGTGACGGCAGGAATAATTCAAGGTTGAAGGATTTCAGAGGGAGGCCATGATGGGAGTAGAAAAGGTGGAACGTAAATTGTCAAAAAGGACAGCCTGTGGACGAGTGTAGAGGGTGAATACAATCTGTGACTTCATTTGAACTGCGTGCAAAATATTCTGCTTGGAAGGGTCAGGGTCACGACGGGTCAGGACCGAATCGAGATGATGAGTCAGCGTTCCAGGGTTTTTACAATGATGTGTATACTACTTAAAATGCAAACTTTGTAACACAAAATGTATACTTTGTAAGATTGATGATGTTTGAGAAATTATATTAAAATCCCTAGCAGTTCAACTGACCTAATAACCTTGGTACCTTGGACCTAATAACCTTGGTAACCAGATATCATCTGGTAACCAGATATCATCTGGTTACTAAGGTTATTTCCAACTTTATTTTAATGGAATTTCCATGCAAATTATCTGAACGTTTTATAGATGCAACCTATTTTTGTAGCTATATTGTTGTCATGCAAAGGTGTTGGCTGATTAACATTTCAATGAATAGCTTTCCGAACAGTAAGTCTATTGAATTTTGCATTGCTATTTGGCAGACGCTTTTATCCAAAGCAAATTCCGAGACAGCACATTATGGAGCCGGTACAGGCTAGACATCTTAGACATTACATTTCCCAGTACTGTGCAATAAATTGAAAAGAATAAGCAAGTCAAGGATCGAATCATCAACCTTCGAGTTGCAATATAACCTCCACCTTTCATGTATGCAAGTATATTAGTTCTTTCTTTTTCTTCTTCGAGTTTATATTATTCAAACAAATCTGTTGTCAGTTTGGAGGAAAAGCAGATAGATGTGACTGGAGGGCAGCTTTGATTTTGACCAATGAGGGCAATGACTGAGAGGAGGAATATGAATAATTAGGTATTGTCAACGTGCAACAGCAACATAAAGAAACAAACCCTGGTTTGATAAATTAAATCACTGTTAATTCACAATTCATGTTTATGTTAATTCACAGAGCTCAACTGTGTCAGAAATAATAAATGACTTTTTGCTCACAGCATTTCATCTTTTTCACAAAGACAGAAATGTAGTCAGTCATTATTTCCCAATTCTTAGAAAAAAAACTGCACCTTTGTCATTTCAAAATGGTTGGTTCACACAAGCTACGATTGGCACAACAGCTTTAGCATCTGTCTGTAGTGAATCTCATTTATTCGTGTTTGAGGTCCCAATCAAGGCAAGCCACAGCAGGCCATTTCACATTCAGATCAAAAGATGCATCAAAATCTGTCTTGGGATAATAAATAAATGCATACATAAATACATACAAATTCACAATAATATTCTTTACAACAGCAACAAAAAAAACAACCTGGTTCTGAAGACAGCTGGAGTCAATGGAAAACTGCTAAAACTATTCAGTTATCAACTATTCATGTATCAGGCCACTGTGTCCTTAGTCATATCAATAAATAAATAATATATAATCAATACTGAACTCCTGGGGTCTGCACTTTGTATTGCCGATTACTTTACAACTGAATAGTTCACATATATGTGAACACTGTTCAATGCCGTGATTTTAGGCAAGGCCAGCTTATTTATGTTGCACATTTCACATGCAAAAGCAATTTTGAAGTAGTACTTTTCTGTATTTGGGAAAATTATTTTATGGCAAATCATAAAATTAACAAATAACTTACATTTTGTTAGCTAAATCTGAATAATGAATGAACACTCAATGATTGATAAGATTATTTCTGACCAGTCATGACCTGACCTGACTGTCAGCTGATCATTTTTCAATTGATGGGTTGTGAATAATCATATTGTTGTGCAGAAACAATACTTTAGTGAAACAAGACTGAGGTTGGCTGGACTTTTAGGGTGCTTTCACACCTGAGTTTTTTAATTTAATGGAAACCTGGCCTCTGGCTGTAAATGCCCCTTTAAATATGACATGGCTCGCGGCCACAGTGGCCTTGCTGCCTCGCCGCCACTGCCCCAGTGGTTTTTGCCATATTGTGCTCTGCTCCTCTCCTGTCAGACAATCAAGTGGCTTTGTTGAGATTCTGAATTCTTGTTGGCCAACATACTGAAGTGTGGCGTATGTGTGCAGGGCTTGGTGTGTTCGATTTAGCGGCCAGGTATGTCATTCATTACAGTTGTTTATGTCACAAACTTGGCGAACTCATGTGCTCCGCGAATGCCATGACTGCCAAACCAGAGCAGTGACTGGCTGAGCTGACTGAAGCAATCGTCAACTGAGGAAGCCAGTAAATCACAGTAAGAAACATAACTTTTAGACATTACTCGTATATGTACATGTTTTGAATGCGTCAAGGTGAAGAAAAAAGTCATAGTAATCCCTGCCTAATGTTTATTAACCCGTGCCCACAGTTTAGTAAAAATCAACAAAACTAGTAGTCTCATGCATGTTGTCAGACATAGCCTATATTGTTTCAAAGTGTTCTCTGTATTGGATTCTCTGTATGGACATTCGGTAAGCAAGACGTAGACTTATATATTCAAAACAGCCAATGAAAATAATCCAACCTAATAAACGGTTAACAACCCACGCACAACCCGCACCGGCCTCAAAACACCTTTTGAGGCCAAACATGACTCTTGAATATGTTTGTAGACAAAAAAGGGCCACCAATTACAGACAACAACAATGTAAGCTTTTCAGGTATCTTTCTTCTAGGAACAAAAAAATTGTGATTTAATATTGAGGATAGCATGTTTATTCAGTCATGAAAAAACCTCTAGAATCTTTCCAGTTTTCTCATTATCGAAAGAAGTGCAGCTATGTCCGTGGACTCAAAATGATTGTATTTGTACTTGATGGCCTTGCTATCCTGGCATGTGGCCTTTGTGCCCTCATAAAAATGGCAACACCAATGGCCAAGTGGCCTTGTCCCTAAAATGACGAATTTCCAGGCCTGGTGAGAATCAACTTCACCCTTAAATCAGACCGAGTCTACCAACAATAGAACGTTGACTGATTAACAGAATCAGTATCAAACTTAAACTGTAAAAATAAATATAAAATTAAAAAAATAATACAAATATTTACTGGCCCCAAATATTTACATAACTGACTACACACACACACACACACACACACTTCATTAGTTCTGTATTTCGGACAATATAGCATTATTCGAAAACCTTTGGTTGTAGTTTTTAGTACACCGTCATTGTGTATGTATTTTCTCCAGCACCAGTTTCTAGCAAACATGGAGGAGAAACTATCTGTTGATGACGTCTCCCATTTCCTGGAGCTATAATCAGTCTGTTTGTCTACCGGGACACAAACATAGACGCAAACACAAACGTGATCTTCATTTCTGTTTGTTGCCATGAATACAATAGCCGAAAGTCAATTGTTGGAAACATGATTGCTTATTAAATAATAAACAGGGGACATGTGGAAAATAGTTTATTTGATCGTGCTTTCTGGTCTGCTGAGAGCTTTACGACAAACTTTATATTGGGCACAACCGAACATGGCGTCTGCAGCCAGTCACATCGAAAGATTAATTTGAGACTGTGTGCGCTCTTGTCCATGTTTCCTCTGGCGGATATTGTATACATGGCAACATTATTGGAATCAAAGCTGAATCAAATCTCATAATGGAATCAGATTCACATCGTTGGGCCCAGTAGCTTCCACACACAAGGAATTTGACCTTCGCTCTCAGTACACAATACAACAAGATATGAAGATCACGTTTGTGTGAGTGTCTATGTTTGTGTCCCGGTAGACCAACAGACTGAGCTCCGGGAAACAGAGACGTTAACAGCGCTGGAGAAAATTCAATCCAGCTTTGCTATTGGTTGCTGCTTCAGGCCGACGCCACTAATTTGCATAAAGTTACAATTTAGTCCAGCCTACATCCATGCTTTAAGCAAGTAGTAGGTTCAGCTTTCTCTCCTCTTAATTAAGATTCTGTTTCTCGTGTGGTAATTCCCCACACTCGCTACACGGTAGGCCTACCACTTTGAGAAACTGCAAGACCGACAGAGCTGTCAATATATGTTGTCACTGGGAGTACTTTAAACTAACCGATAGCCTGCTTTCTGCTAATCGTAACCAAGTGCTTTCATACTTTTCATACCATTTCATAATTGTTGTGGATTTTTTAAATAAAAGTGAATGAAATTAAATAAGACTTTTTGTTTTCATTCAACGTTCAGTTTTAAAAGTTAAGAAAAAGGTTCCTCGCTTTTCTCGTGAGATGATCGACGTGCCAACAGAGAATCGAAGTAGCTCTTTGTCCTTATTCTGGAGGACAAAGAGCTTAGTCCTTATTCTGTAAAACTCAAAACCTTCAACTCTCTGAAGGGCATTTTAGAAGTTAAAGTCACTCATTCTGTAATAAAAAGAGAGGATCAGCCTTGTCTTTGCAATATTGTCCCAAGAAAACCATTGTATTTTTTCCATTGGCATAGTTAAATGTGAATGCTGTGGATCTGAGGGCTTCCTTTCTCTCAAGTACGTACAGAAACAAGTGTTTGCGTACCAATAACAGTTGTGAGTGTTGACTTGATGATCAGCATGGAACCACGGCAGAGGATGAGCTGCCCTTGTTACCTTAAGGTCATTACATGAGGAGAGAGTCCCGACCTTTACAGAACAAAGGTTTCTTAAAAACGTTGCATAAACAAACATATTCATCGATTTATTTATTTTTTTAGTGTGGGAAGGAATTATGGGAGTTTGGCAGCCTCAATTTCACTTCTACGTACATTATGTGAAACATAAGATGAAGCGGGGAGGAGAGAAGGAGGCCTAAGGTTGTGCCGTCCTGAGGCAAAATAAAATGAAAGTGAGCAAAGACATTTCCTAAGTAATAAGAAATTGATGCAGATTTCAGTGGTTATCAATAATGTTGCCAGTTCTACAAGAAGGCAGTGAAGATTTAAGAACAGGCAGGGTTATTTTCAATCCTGACCTTTGAAATACACTTTGATACATCAGGCGTGGAGGGGATCTTCATAATATCTTTATTTTTTGTTGGATCACAGTCCGTACGTTAACGCAGAGGACACCCACTCGATTTGAGTCACCCTGTGAAGTTATAGTCAGCACATTCAGAGCCGTGGCCAGGGTTTAGAAATTAGTGAGGTCCATTTTTTACTGCATTTATGGACAAAAACACAATATTGGCACTATATAAACACACACATAAATTCATTATCAGTGTCCGAATTACTACCTGGCAGTTTTGAAATAGGCCAAGTCACAAACCACTGTTAGTAAGTCCGGCGGGTTTCTCTCCCAGAATCATTTCTTTCTTAATATTGTTGTTGATTGGCATTGCTATTCCCGATAATGTTATGAGAGTTTATTAGCTCTTCTTATGTCATTCTACCTGCTACTTTACCAGATTGATGCACAGATAGCGGTGTGTGTGTGTGTGTGTGTGTGTGTGGAGATCAGGGAGAGGGGGGGCGGCACCAGCACACATACACATAATACATGCTGCTGCTAGGCAGACGAGTTGTCAACTTGTGTTTATAGCGCCGGTTCATAGATTTAATTTTTTTTTAACAATATGCAAAAAACTAATTATTTCAAAAATGTGTTTTGGTTGAAATAATTACTGATGACCCTGATGCGTGAACTCATAGCTGGCTACGGCCATGAGTGCAATGGCATTTCTCTAAAATATTGACAGAACAATAGGGGACTAGGGGTGATCCCAGAGAGACACAATCATTAAGTTATTCATTCTTTTGTAAGGATACTGAACAGGACGTTTCCAATTAATTTGTTAGTGCAAGCATGTCCTCCTTCTGCATTCCCCCCAGTGACAAGAAGTTCTCCAAGAGTGCAAAAGATCGAGGCACCCGAGGTTACATGAGCAAAGCTGTGCCACCCTCGTTATCTTGGATGTGCGTTGAAGCCTCCAAGCTAAATATCATCTGGTTACCTGTGCTTGCCTATGCCAGTATGCCTCTTTGAGACGAGGCTTGTAACGAACCCTGCAAGCGGGCGTGCTCGGGGCGGTCTTCAACAGGTGGGGTGGGGGGTGATCCTATGAGGGCATGGCTGCATATGTAAAATGCCATGGTCTATGCTCCAAGAAAACATGTGGCAGATTAGGTTTTGTAGACTTAAGTTAATCTTCACTCGCACTACGTACCGCTATGAGATGTCAGAGTCATTTTCATCCGTTCATTAGAGCAGGGAATGAAGAACATCATACCTTATTGAATGCTATTAATAAGTCAGAGACTAAGTGGATAGGCAGATTTAACAGATCAGTTAATCTGGCATTCAAGTAGGATTGAGTCTGATGATTTCAATTTGACTTAAATATTTTTATTTAATTTGTCAAACTATACTACTACTACTACTACTACTACTAGATTACATTAAATATGTAAAGTAGGGCCATAGTAACAAAGGTCGGTTTCTTAATGAATAATAAATGTTGTTTCTATAGTCACTTAAACATCAACGTTTCATGTTTTTCGGTTCAATTTGTGTCCAACAACTGTTGCCATCTGCATTTTCTTTTGCATTTGGCCTCTGGTGGACCTCAGCAGCCTGTGAAGTTTGCGTTCTGCCTTCAAGTCATGGTGGAGATGCGTGGGCTTACTTGCCAAATGTACCAGCAAATGTTGATTGTTATTTTTGTATTGCTGGATTTAGTTTACTTGGTATACTCAATAGTTGTTTTTTTTGCATCCATTATTATTCAAAGTTATTCAAAACCAGCACTCTTATCAGTAGACAGTATCAGCAAGTACCAAAGGACGTAGATATCGAAATACTCGGTATGCCCCTAAATCTTACACATATAAGTGTATCAAACCGCATTGAACTGAAATGCATAGATTTTCAAATTGAATCACACCAAATCGCTTCAAACTCAATGTACCGTATCGAAACCCATGTATCGCGATGTGTATCAAATCATGCTTGAAAGGGAGAGTTGCACATCCCTATGGTGATCCTAACTGAAGCCATAGTGTGAGACAAGAGCTTCCGTTCTCCCCGCACCCATTCGGATTATTAATGCAGGTCAGGCTTGAGGCTGGCTGCCCTGAGACTGACTAAACTCAGAGCCGATAGGGAGAGTCGTTCATGTTGTCCAATGTGCGGTGTTACATCGGGCTAATTTATGGAGCAGAAGGCCTCCTGGTTAAGTCTGTGGTTTGCATTTTTATTGTGTAACTGCATCGAGCTTGTTGCACTGGTTTTCTTGTCGATTCACATTTGCGGTTCATCCCCCCCCCCCCCCCCTGCAATACATAATAAATTGATGACGAATGTGGGTGCTACTAGCCCAAATCATGCACCAAATGTCAGTATATCTGTGCTCAATACTCAATACTGTAAATGTAAATGAGACTCACAACACATATTAACCAGCCCATTATAATAGGGCCGGTTTAGCATCTTAACAATGGTGGCCGTTTTCGCTTGAAGGCAGTTTTAACATTTCGACATCTCAAATGTAGGACTTGTCAAGTAGTATCAAATTAAAATGTATGTGGGTCCAGACACGGGGCCCAAACACAGGGCTTAATGATGTTTAATAGACTAGGGCACATACTGAACACCACAGGGGTGAGGTGAAGACAGAGCTGGGGAGACAGGCTACCACATGGTTCCCGTGGTAACTAAGCAACGCCCCTCTTGGCTAGCTCCAAAAGCAGAGGAGGTTGATTTTGCCAAGAGAGTTAGACACGTCAATAAATAGAAAGTTTTAAATCCGGGTATGTTTATGGGGTACTGCTTTTTCAAAGAATACAATAAAAGATGATTGAGACAGATTAGGGCAACGCGTTTAATTTGAGTCAGAGTTCAATTTGAAAGCTTTCATTAATTTAGTCAGTTATTGGTTTGTGTCCTCTCAGGATTTTTTAATGGGTTAAATGGACTACTTCAACTAAATTAGTGTGAATCTAATATTCTTTGTTAATGGTAAAATCATTACTATTGGGGGGGGAAAAAAATAATGAAGTACTTTTGAAGTGTGTCATTTTATTTGTGAACTGTTCACATTGAAGAAAGGTCCATAAAAATAAAGTTTCTGGGATCGATCCCCGATTTCCACAGCCTACCTGTAGGCATACTTGAGCAAGATGCCTAATCCTCAACCTTCTCCTTGATGACATGTATCAAGTAACTGACTGGTTTCATTGTTCTACATTACTCATATAGTTTACTCCTATATTTTACAGAGAAATGATTACTTTGTGATTTCATTTGAATAAATAGTGAAAATTGCTTGTTGTCACAGCCACACATTGAGCCCACAAACCGAACAGAAAACATTCAATCTCAGGTGTGAGAACTTTGAATTTCTCCACACATGAAGAGAGCACGCACTAGTCTAGTAGCCATCAACACATTCCTCCATTCAGTTAAAAGAAAAGTTGAATACATAGAAAGCATCAAACTGCAATTTCCAACTTTCCTACTTTGTCTGGCATTTTCGGCATCTGACACTGTCTGTCTGAAATGATTTCCCTGTGATGAGCCCGAGATGAACAAAAATGTGTGCGTGGGGGAGGCGGGTGTTAAATTATCTTGAAGAGGGGGGGGGGAACGGGCTGACCTGGGTGAAAAACAAGAAAGTCATTTCCCATTTTTGTGACGCTAAGCGGCTCTGTCAAGCGCCCTGCTGTCACCCATGTCTCACACCAATAAGAAGTGGAGCATCTGAACCTCTTAATTATTCATGGAGCAGCAACTGCAGACTCAGAACTGCAACTGAGGGGAAGACTTGTCTGACACTCGGGGTACAGCAGGTATGGAGGTATGGATTTGTGTTTAAGAGTGAATGAAAGTTTTCAACAGCAGGCGATTGATCACCGCTCAAACAATGCACATGCACATGAAGACAAGGTAACCAGGAAATGAATGAGATGCATACCAATTAGCAAGCCACAAGACAAACAACACATACACACACACACAAACATTTTCATCTGACTAATGTCCATGAACATCCAAGTCCTTACCTGTGAGTCTTTCTCTGAGCTGTCAATAGCAAGGTTGTAGTGAACTATGAGACAAGCAGAGGAAAAAAAACATACTTTAGACACAAAACCATCTTAAATTAAACAATTCAAAGTATGAATCACAGACAGCCCTCTGTTGCCCAGGGGCATGCTCGCATTACTCAGACTTTTTTTGTAAGAGAGGCTCAAACAAAGAAAATCAAAAAAAATGATGGTTTCTCTCTTTTTAGAAAGGCTAGCTTTGGAGGGATTTGAAAATATATCTCTAGGGACAAAATCTCAGGCCTATGTTGGGATTCTGAGTGCACCGCCTGCGATTCATTTATGCAAGTTAGCAATAAAAGCATCCCAGAGCTTCTATCAAATTATATTGTCATCGATTTTTGGACAAGAAAATCTTTGCATGAAGATTTTTCCCCAAGAATTTCAGATCAATAAATCCCATCAAACATCAGTATTGCTGAGAGTGTATTCATGGCTACATCTGATCTGCCAATATTAAAACAAGGGGAAATGTGGTCATGGAATCCAGGCCTTCAGTCAAACTTAAATAGGACTATAATTACATAAAAAAGGGGGTGTCAGATTTCATGCCTCCCTTTCTCCCATTAGAGGATACTCGAGAGTGTTAATTAGACAGCACATATCTAACAGTGGAAGACCATCCTGCTACTAGTGGATTTGTTGAATCTATATATTTTATAGCTAACCTTATACACTTTGTGACAATTATTTCACGATGTATATATCATGAAGTCAAATGTTATAAGATAATATAATACTACTAAACTCAACTAAACAGACAATTCTGACAATGTGGTTACAACAACATCCAAATCCATCTACCGGTATACATAAATGCCCAAGAAACCATTTGAGAAGAAATCTTTCAAAAGATAGAACATATATTTCATTCATTCATTTGGTTTCGGGTTGAAAAGAGAGCTATACCCCCTTTTCTTGTAACGGAGGAACCCCTCAACATAGACTGAATGACATTTAGCAGGCGTCCCAGCATCTAATAATCATCACCAGAGACTCAGAGGCCTTCTATGAACCACTCTTCACTTAACCACATCATTAACCTTTACACACTACCAGCCGCAGAATGTCTTCTGCATTACAGTGACATTCCCAAACCATGGTGGCGGTATAAAAACGGAGCCATAAAAGACCTGAACTGTAGCAAATAAATTGCACTGCAGGGACCAAATCAGTTATTTTTAAGTTGTTTCAACTGTTACGCCGTTAACGTCAGGGAGAAGAAAGACAAAAGCCCATGCAAGTACTTTAAAGCTGTTTTCTTAAATTGATGATAATGGCTCCAGCAGCTATTCACTATTTAGTCATCTAGCAAAGACTTTGTCCGTTTTTTTAGACAGGTGATATTAAGGAGCAGTGGGAGTGAGACGTCTTGCTCAACGTTGTCTAACAGGTAGGCTGGATCGTGGACATTGGGGTTAAACCCCCCCCCTAGCCGCTGGGCTATCCTGCCCTTTATTTCTAAAGTGGCTCCAGATTGCACTTTTTCAGAGAAGAAAAAAAAAAACGGGAAAGGAAGAAAAATCCTAATCCGGCAGACTCCTGGCCTCCTGCACGTATCGAAATGAGAAAACGGGACGCGCCAAGACAAGAGAATGAAGGAGGCCGTCCCGGGTTCTCGTCTGGAGAATGCCCGCTTTTGCTATCTGGAGGGATTAAAAATGCACGGTGCAGCTTGAAACAGAGCGCTGCACAGGAACACGTCCAGGTTTGTGCAACACATTCTGCTACATCTGCCTCAAACTTCACCATCTCTTTGCATGACATTCCCACGGGAGGTGGGGAAGGTGGGGGGGGGGTTTCCCGTCTTGGCGTCTTGCGTCTTCATTCCTGATGGGACAGTCGTCTTTCGTGGCTCCCTCTCTTTTATCTGCACAACCAGCTGTGCCGGTGTCTGCGTTTCCAACACTGGCTCTGATTAAGATGCAGCCATGGGATCTCCTGCTGCCGGATTTGGTGTTTGGGAATCTCAAGATAATACTCCAGTAACAACGCCATTAAAACACTTTTAATAGAAAAGCAAAAAGGGGAAATTCACCGTCGTCTGACAATGCATTGAATAGGACACATTGCATCTTGCTATGGGTCGCTTGCACCAATAACTACTGGGTGTATTAGACCCTTTGTCTGGGTTCCTAAAGGCTATGCGGGGTCAAACACGCGGGCTTCGAACACCGTTTAGGCTAGAGATAAATATCGAAAAATATTTGAAAAATATATACGACTTTAAATGCAGGCTGCTTCTCCCATTATCTAGACAGGACTTCAGAGCTGACAAGTCGAGTAACACGTTGTCATTTCAGAACAGAGTATCAGATGGCAAGCCAGTGTGAAAGACCATTTTCAATGGAGCGTTTGGACCATATGATGAAACAATCTGGGTAGGAGTGTGCGCCCCACGCTGTCGTTACAGAGCCGGCACGACCGACCGACGCATTTTGATTTGCGGGTATTTAATCAAAAGCATTAGATGATTTACTGTACGAGTTTTGTTAATGGGGGGTTCTGTAAGGCTTCTGGGCATGTGGTTAGATGGAGGAAGCATAACAAAATAAAATGAAAGGGGATGATGGTGGCGAACCAAAATGGCAAATGCAATTCAGAAGCACATCACAACTGCTTCTTTCTAGGTTGACCTTTCTTTAGAAGTGATTTTGACCTCTTCTGGGTTTTCATGTTGAGCTGAAGGGTTTTCCTAATTATAGTTTGAGTGTCATTCTGCGAGCTGTGTGGTCAAGTAATCATATCATCACTTTGAGCCCATTACCCAATTGATTGTCATTTCTAAGGAATTGAAAGCACTTTAGAGTTTGCCTTTAAGTGTAATTTGCCAACCTTGAACTAGACATGTAATTGACGGTTCTTGAACTTGAATCATCAATGGAGTGACTCAGACCTTTTACACTGAGGTGTTTTTTTCTTTTCTTCTGCCTATAGTGTCACAATTGCCCATCTTTCTCTTTGGTTTGAATCCACGGTACACCGGCCACACATGATATGGAACAATAAAAGCCACTTTACATACACACAGTGCTGCACACGTCGCCTAATAACCCCTATAAAGATAATGGGATGGACTCGTATGCAAGCGGCCAGCCTATTGTCTAGGAGGCGACCTGCAGCCTGATGCATCTGTGAGGCTGACTGGACCTGCACCATTGAAAAGCCATCCCCCTCATATAACAATTATTACCATCACCCACTGTGCCACGGGCGTTTAAATTAAAACAGAAAAGCAATTATCTATTTTCTTGAAATGTGGAATGACCCCTTGTCTTCAAACAACGGCAAAGGCTGCATGAAGTCATGATGACATTATATTATTATATTATATATTTCATCATCATCCCATTCAGAACCATTAAAAAATATATATATATAATAATAAATATTCAGAACCAGTCCTGACTGACTGGTTCTGATCACTCACATGTAGGTCCGTATCTCTCTCAGACACACACACACACACACACACACACAATCAGAAATATAATAATGACTATACTGTTACAGTTACTCCCCCCCCAGCAGCGCCTCCTCTCTCCCCCCCCAGGAGGCGCCTGGAGGAGCGCGGCGGCTCCTCCGTGACTTCTTGGCCAGTCAGTAGTAGTAGTAGTGGTGGTGAAGATCCGCCAGACGTCATAGTAATGTATTAATAATAGTAATATTAATAGTAACACGTTATGTATTGTTGCAGGCGCACTCCGCTATAAGTTGCACGCAACTTTGTTTGGCGGCGGGGATCGTCGAGACAAACCCCCGCTGCTCCCCACCAGGACTGGAGAAACTCAGAGAAACAAGGAGGAGAAGAAACTCAGAGAAGAAACATGGAGGAGAAGTGGATTTACTCACAGAAGGAGAGCAGGAGGAGGTATCTGGCCGCCCTGGGCCCCGCGCGGAGGAGGCTGGGTCGCATCCCGGGAGTCCGGCCGTGAACGGGAGGCTATAACGTCCCCCTCAGCCGGGCGGAGGTTTGGACTCAGTGTGTGTGAGTTCACAGCGCTTCCCCCTTCACCGTAGCACGGAAAACAGGGCTGAGCTGGAGGAGGAGACCAAGTCCTCCTCCAGGAGGCGGAGTAGGAGGCGCAGGCGCGCCCTCTGGCGGCGGAGCGGAGGACCTGCTGCTGGTGTGTTGTTATAATAATAATAATAATAATAATAATAATAATAATTATTATTATTATTATTATTATTATTATTATTATTATTATTATTATTATTATCATTATTATTATTATTATTATTATTATTTATTTGTATTATTGCTATTTTTATATGAATATTATTATTGTTGTTGTTATTGTTATTAATATCGTTATTATTATTATCATCATCAGCATCATCGTCATCATCATCATCATCATCAACAACATTATTATTATTATTATTATTATAGCTGCCGTCCACTGTAACCATTATCTTGCACAACCCCAAAACCGTCTGCTACGTTTGATTCACTCCAAGCAGCGGTTACTTTTTATCTTCTACATTTATCTTCAAATAAACCTGCTTGTCCAGCCAATGAAAGGGGTTTTATACAAGGGACATTTAGTTTGTCATTATGGATGTAACATGTCTTCACATTAACATATGAGGTCGTATACATTTTACTCTTACTCCGAATGAATATTGACTTATATTCATCTTATATTCATAAAGATACTTTAATGATGTTACTTTTTTAATTATGGACTTTGACTTTCACCCAATATGTATTTTTTCCCTTCACTGAGAAATCTGAAAACTATGAATAATTAATTGCAGTAAAATGCACATGGCTACTCAGAAGTCATCTTTGAATACAGAAATCAATAGCCATAAAAATAACAAAATGTAAGTTTCCATATACCATTTTTATTCCATTAGAAACAATTACTATATGCTGTACAAAGGGCCAACCTAACCGACACAAAACCAAGTCACTTATTCAGCAGGTGCAGAAGACATTAACTGGGCCACTGCGTGGAAATCTAGTTCATCAGTGCAGCAATAATGAACTCTCCATTTTAGGACTGTAATCAATTAGAGCAACAACAAAAACAAATCAATACTGTATCAGACAAGAAAGGACCCCATCACACTCACAGTTCACTAACTAATTTGAATAGAAAACCTATTTTCAAAATGCAAGTTCATCGTGATACCAATCATCAACGTGCATGATAAGTCTCACACGTATTCATTTATTTATTATCATCATTCAAACGGAACAAGCCTCTGTTTAAATTTGCACTCAACCGGTCCTTAAAACAACAGCCAACAATAACACCCCAAACAACAGTTATATACACCCTGGGGAGCTGTGGGGAGACAAGTTAATCCTTACTGTCCCCCAATTCCCCTCATCAGCACAAATAGTGGGGTTTTTTCCATCTACTGCAGCACTTCACAACAACACAACTGTGAAACACAACCATGAACCAGCAGGCCGCCGGCACACAGTCCACAGCTATTACCGCACTGTGTCCATTCTTTCCCATAATTCACACGAGTAGGCCACAACAGACCACCAATAAAACATCAATGTTTGTCCAAGAACAGACGGGGCGGGGGGTTGAAGTGGGAAGCACTATTCGCAGCATTATGTGGCTTGGTTTGAGTCCAAGTCTTCAGTGGAGGAAGCTATGAAGGGGTTGAGATCTGGGACCTGGGACAGGTCTGGTTTCACGCAGCCCTCTGGTAGATCCACGATGTCAAAGCACTTTAGACTGTGGTACACCGTCGGGCCCCCGTGAGTCGGTAACTTGTTGTTGTGCTTGAATATTTCATGTCGAAGGCTGAAAAAAGGGCAAAGACGTCACACATACTTTGGATTCGCATCTCTGGCGTGTCTTCTACATGTACTCTACTGTAGTCGTACTAATAGTTCACTTACCGCGCACCACGTTGCTCTGGGTACAACATACCCTTCATTTCCTTTTCAATGTCTTTGTCAGTGATGTACAAAGGATGGGATTCGGGCTGCTAAAGAGGAGAGGGGGAAAAGCAAAAGTAGCTTAGCAAGTAATACAACATTTAGTCATTTAGCGGACGTTTTTAATCCAAAGCGACTTACGAGTGATGCTGAGCACATTCAAAGCACCCAAAATTGGGGCAACTACAAAGTTCTGCTAAAGTGCTGCTCGGCCAAGTTTACAAAAGAAACTAAAGAGTACAGAGCCGCTACACTGGCACTGGGAAGCAGAAAAGACTGACAAAAAAAACCCCTACCCTGTTTTTACTTTCGGCACCCGCCGGCTCCCCGGGTGTGTGTGTGGGTTGGGGGTCCGCGGCGTCGGTCGTACTCGAGTCTTCCCTGAGGATGCGGTGGGCCGGCATGCTCAGCGGATCCCGCAGGATCTCATGGGGAACGGCAGGGTGCTTCCAGGAGGCTGCAATGCGGATGTGCCAACTGTCAGCCTGTCCAAACGTCCCTGTGGACAGAGCACAAATAAGGGCCACCATTTACACTTCCCAGTCTCCACGTCAGCTGGGGGAGCCCACCAGAGAGCCTTACCTCTCCAGAAATGTAACTCCTCGTCTGGGTGACGGACGGCACGCTTTCGTCTCTACTGCTACTTTTTCCCGGTTCATTTAGTAGACTAGTCGAGGTTGTTTGCATACATGCCGTTTGTATGACACATCATTTTCATAATATAAAGGTCACTGAATTAATGAATCGGGTCCCTTTGGTGGACTGTGTGGGAATCACAGACAGAACCATAAATGCAAACACTGCGGTGTGCACCCATCTATGGCAGTTATTCGACGCAAAAAAAGGAAAAAAAGGTGCAGGGTGCTGCTGCATGCACCCTCTGTCTACAGAAAACAACAAACAAAAATCAGACCTAAGGTAAGGTGACAGCAAACCGCTGCCTTCGCAGGTGTCAACACGTCTGGGGGAGCAGCCAGGGACCTGAAAAGCGTTAATTAACTGGATTCTAATATCTTGGCAGGTTTATTGTGCTATCAGCAGGACAAACAAAGAAGAAACTTTAGGCCTATCCGTTTGTCAGCCTCTTCTTCATCTTCTTGAGTGGATTCCTTGGTTTATTCCACTACCGCTGTGAGACGTCTTTCTAGAAAAATATTCAGTACTTGAATTAAAATGTCTGTTTGATGAGGATGTTATCTTTGTGTCTTCAGAAGATAATTAATTACATTATAATAATTGCCTCATCCATAATGTGTTTGTGTGAGAGCAGAGAGAGAAACATAGTGTTTCCTCAAACACTGTATTCATCATATCCACAGCACTGGCATTCACTTCTATAATTCATTTTAAGGTTATATTCTCCTCCAAAAGGTGGACAGTTTCAAAATGAAACGGCATAGTCCACACCATGGACTCAGAAACAGGAATGTTGGATGAGCACAAAGGAAGATTATATTTCTCTTTGCAATAACCCCCTCCTTCCCCACCCCGCCACCACCTCCTCCTCCTCCTCCTCCTCCTCCTCCTCCTCCTCCTCCTCCTCCTCCTCCTCCTCCTCCTCCTCCTCCTCCTCCTCTCCACCCTTCCCACTGAATAGGTTGGGCAATTCCCATGATTAATGTCATCAGCATGACCCCAGAAAATGTCAACAAAAGAAGGGGTAATTCCCTGCGTGGAGGCTGACACCCACCTATGTATTCTCCATAGACGCTCCAGAGGCGCACAGTGCAGTCGGTGGAGGAGGTGAGCAGCACTTGGCCGCTCTCCACAATCTGCAGTCTGGAGACGCGAGTGCAGAACAAGGGGGGGAGACGTGAGCCACAGCGTATAGACATCATCACACCCTGGCAGGACACACGCTGTTGAAAGGGTTTTAGTCTGACAGTCGGGACAAGCAGTGACTTGACAAGAGCATGGGAGCCATGGGGGGACTCACAGGACACATACCAGTATGTCGTCAAAGTACAAAGACACAAAAAAACAAAGTGCTTGATAAGAAAACGAAGGGTGCCCGCCCCGGGTCTAATGGACTCCGAGCCGAAAAGTTCCTGGTTTGAACCCCAATGGCACCGTTAAAAAAATGATATAGTAGAAAGTATGTCGCAGCAGGATAAGTTACAGTGCAGCTAGCTGGGTGCTGTGTTGTCATTCCCCCTGCACAAAGCGAGCTTTAACCATCTATCCCTGCTTGTCTACATCCCCTGATAGGCAGGGACGCTTGTGTGAAATGTATCTACTGTAACTGTTTACACTACCACTAATACAAATAAATGACTTACATTGTGTTTCTGACTCCAATGGCTGCTCTGCATTCTGTCCAGCTGTTTTTCTTCAAACTAGGTCACACAAAACCTTTTTTGTATAGCGACTCCAATTTTTAATGTGATTGTTCTCAGCCTTGTAAGTCCCTTTGGATAAAAGTGCCTGCTAAATGACTAAATGTACAGAGTATAGAGGGCTAGGAGTACAGAGCACTGTGTATTGTTTCATCCATATACAGTAATAACTGTAGGAGAAGAGATACAGTCTTGGTCTGGGAAATGTTTTTGTAAATGTACACACGGAGCCAGAGACTTCGCATCCTTGATCATACTGGAGATCTTGTCTCGTTGAGACACTAGTATGATGAACTCAGTCATGATTACTGGTAGGGACAATAACCATGAGTCACATAACTTCTACCCCAGAGTGATTACTGTTGGTAAAACTATAAATTATGCATTTCCCCAACACCGTCGTGTCAACTAGGACTGAGAGCTATTTGCTTGCGTTAAAGATTAAGCCGTGCCTGTGGGGGTGTTTGGGTAACAGGGCTTTCTGCATGGCTAATTACTGACTAATGTTTTATTACTGTTAATTCCAGCACACAGCACACTTGGAAGTCACAGCCGCGGCGCACGGGCCGATTAATATTTGACGACGATCACTGGCGATACATATGCTGAGGCTGTGGGGCTTTGCTGAAGGGAAACAAGCATACAGGCGGAAGAGACGCTCGGTGTGAATGTGCTAGTGCACCTACCCGGTAACCGTGCTGGTGTGGGCACGCCAAAAGTTTTCTGCTGAAAAATGAAAGTGGGGGGAAAAAATGTACATTGTGAATTGTAAAGCATTATTCCTTCCACACCCACAACCCACTGTTATCTTCCTTTTTGATGAAAATGCCAGTTTCCAACAATTGTGGCTCTGGGTAAAGTGGAAGGGTGAGTGAGTGAGTGAGTGAGGAGATCGCGGATGATGACACAAACCTCTTGGAGGCTTGTGGTCTTGGCTGAGAGTCTGTATGTTGTAGACGTAGATGTAACCGACTTGATCTGCAGCATACAGTACTGTACTCTCTTCCGCCGTGGTCAGCTTTGTTATCTGTCGTTCAGACTGAGGACAGGAAAACATATGTTGTGTTGCGCACAGTTACCGGAGAGGATTGAAAATGAAAGAATGCTATTTATACATAGCTGGGTAGTAGGATAGTGGTGGTTATTGTTCGACCCCTCAGCCAGAAATACCTGTATGCATCCTTGAACAAGATGCCTGTAAGATGCAAGTCCTTTTGGATAAAAGTGCCTGATCAATGACTAGTTGGTAGACAGATATCAGCCAATGCATTATATTATTGTTTTAAAAAAGGAAATGTACTATTTTTCTTATAATAGTATATCATAATAAATAATACATTCTCTTCCTAAGCGGATGAACCCAAGAGATCCCACTCAGGGTAGGTGATGTAGGAAGCTTTACTTCATGTAAACAGGCAGACCTACAACAAACAAGGAAGCGACAAACTGGGGTAGGAACTAAGGAACTTAAATACATAAACACAGATGAAGGCTGCGTTCCAATACCCATACTGCCATACTGTTTAGTATGCCAGAAAAAGATTCAGTATGTCCTTATACATAGCATGTGAAATGCAGTATGCCAAAAATCCCAGGATGTCATACTGCATCCGGTCGCATTTTGCTGGCTATTCTGACCCACAATCCTGACGTCACATGGACTGACCCCCCGAGACAGATGACCAGCCATGCAACGACAGATGCCGCAGTGACAGATAGTAATAATAGGAATAGGAATTGTTTAAGTGAACAAAATAATCATAAAGATAACCAATAACAACAAAAGGACATAACTATGAAAATAACAATGACAGAGAAATGCATACATTTTACTGTTGTGAATATAATACTGCATGTTAGAATCTATAATTAAGTTAAAAACTACAACTACGATGGATGTATGAGCAAGAGGGTCAAAGTTCAAGGCAGCTGCAGTGCGCACTAAAAGTAAAAAGCTAAAGTGTGCGATTTGGATCGCAGCCGAACAGAATAACTAGGTAACACAGGCGACATTAAACTGAAGACACCAAGGAACCACAGGTTGGGGCCGGATGTTACAATGCCAAGGGGAGCGCCAAAAAACACTCAAATCATTAGTTGGCACCATCTCCTTAATCATACTTTTTCATCATGACGCATTAAAATGTACGATCACGTATGCAATCATAATTTACGGTTATAAAATGTAAAACTAATCATAAATCAATTCAATGATCACCCCAGATGACAACCTAGAGCGTGGTAGAGCACAGCTCTCAGACGCAGCTGTTGCTATCTGGTCGTCCTGTTTGTACAGTAAAAACAGCAAAATGTGAACATTAACACAGAACATTCATCTTTTACTTTTATGTTATCGTATACGTCTCTAACATATACCGTTCTTTGCCACCTCTCCGTGAATAATAAGCAGCCCCGACCCCAATTCCCTTCCCGGTGTTCAGAAGAGTATTATTATTATTAGAGGTATTATGCAAATAGGCGATAGCCGCGCTGCGCTGCCGGCTGTGCCTGTAACGGTAACTAGAGCAAGGCCCAGGAGCTGGTGAGAGGTGGCCTCCGCCAGCCCATTGTCTAATAAGCAATTACGAGAGGGACGTCATGGAGAACCGCCTCTAACGGCGCTTAAAGAGCAGGCCACCTTTTATTCTCCTGAATTCATATCAGAAGAAAGAGACGTTGGTCTGGGGGGGGGGGGGGGGGGGGGGGGAGAAGATGGACAACGTACCACTTTAAAGCAACATGTGAGTTTGCCTCCATTCTGCACATTCCAGAAGTGTACATAGCCTGTGGAGGAAAAACAACAGAAAGTGGATCATTAGCAGTATGTTTCAAGGCATTGTGAATAAAGGATTACTGTACGTCGCGTGATGAATCGCTGTAATTACCGCTATTCATTATACACTCACCCGTGGTCCCCGAGGAAAGAAGACCCTTCACGCTGGGGGACTCAGCGTCGGCTGTGTAGCTCCTCAGGAAGATTAGAGTCAGAACGCTGGAGTCCAGGCCTGTGTAGCACACGCAAACAACCACACACACACATACACACACACACACACACACACACACACACACACACACACACACACACACAGCGCACACACACACACACACACATACACTCACTCACACATATATAAATACAGACACACACACACACACTCACACACACACACACACACACACACACTCACACATATATAAATACACTCACACACACACACACACACACACACATTCCAACCACACACACACACACATATACACACATTCACACGAAAACATACAGGCACACAAACACACACACACACACACACACATACAGTCAGGCACACACACACATTTATATACAGAGGTAGGCGTGCACACACACACACACACACAGGCACACACAAACACATTTATATATACAGGTAGGCACGCACACACACACACACACACACACACAGGCACGCACAAACACACACATTCACACACAGGCATGCACACACACTCACACACACACGTACGCGCCTAGTTATTTGTTAGGTCAGTATCCTCCTGCAGCTCATCCGGTCCGTTTGAAGGTTAAACGTTCACATTCTCACATCCACTGTCTATATCAATGTGTAATGTGCTTTAAGACCCCCACACCTCACCCTGGGCCTGGCTGTGTCCTGGGGGGCCGGGGCTGCGGAAGCGGCACTGGATGTGTCCCGAGACGGCGTTCCACACCAGGATCTCCCCATCGTAGCTGCTGGTGGCCAGGAGGGCTGGGGGGCACTGGGCGATGCAGAGGATGTCCTCCTTGTGGCCGCTCCTCTGGGGACACAATAGGAGGAGTACTGCTGCTGTTTGCTGTTTGCTGTTTGCTATTTGCTGTTTGCTGTTTACTGCTTGCTATGCCGAACACCAGCTACACAGTTGACTGCCACTAATATCTACTAGTCCTGACCCTCACTGTTCCCAACGAGCTGGCTGGCGCCTTGCATGGCTGACACCGCTGTCGGTGTATAAATGTGTGTATAAATAAGTGAATTCGAAGCAAAATTGTAAAGTGCTTTGATTGGGCACCGGTCTGAAAGGCGCACTGTAAATGCAGTCCATTTACCATTTAACACAAAATAAAAAAAAGCTGGATGAAAGCAAAGTCCAAAATATACTTTTTACATTTTGTCTTTTTACCTGCGTAAAAATAGTGGAAAAATCAACCAGCCAAGCAATTTTTGTACCTGCCAAATGGTCAAACCTATCCACCATTGGCTGAAGGCAGGTGTTCATTCTTCTGGATGAAAGCGTCTGCTTCATGAGTAAACGTATTCGAGGATAGCTGCGGCTGCTAATAAGCTACTTCAGCAGAAACGCCCACGGTTACTTTTGCTTTAATGTCCGCTGTGTTATCTGGCTTTCAAACTGTTAGTGGAGCTCACACCCTTCGTTACGGAAACAAACACACCAACAAACCCAGTGTTTTTGAGGCAGCCCCGTCGGTGGTTAGGGGTTGATAAAAAATACAATGGATATACAAGCTTTAAACAACAAAGACAACAGACGTTTCAACAGAATCTTTCAGTTTTTTGGTATTGTGACAAACCCATGGGGACTTTGAATTCATCCAAAAGGAAAAAATCGAAGTCTTAATTTGGACATTGGTAGACGTGCCATTCTGCTCTATAACTAGCTGAAGTTGCCCATATCCAGACACATATAGGAATTTGATTGGGTATACAAGGTAGAATAAACAAGAATAAACAAATAAAACCTATGAGCAATATAAATAATAAATAGTATCCTACTTACTCTAAGTTTGCTACCTCTGTACTGTTTTGCGGTTATTTTATTTATATTTTCAATCACAAATATGCCGTGTGATGTATTATCTGCAGAATGGCAGCCTCTATAAAGCGTAAGGATGTGTGAGCGGGCCAGCGCGAGGACCACGGCTTCCAGGCATGCACGGGGAAATAGAGAAATACATATGGAGCCCGTCGCTGATGTCTCTCCTGCAGGCCATTGACCAAAGATAATTCCAGAGCAGGTCCAGGAGATACGTAAGAGAGCGCCACATCCTTCATTGCCATAACCATGGTAATGGTCCACTCCAAGGCAGTAGTATCGCTCAAGCTAAACCCGATACACGCATGCACATGCACACACACATACACACACACACACACAAAAGGAATAGAAAGCGACCATTTGCAATAGCTCATCGATGGCCTGAATGTACGAAGGACATGCCGCATCTCAGAGAACAGAATGTTGCAAACATTAGCTGACTGCTGATGTTTTCTGAGATGTAATCAAAGACAAATCATTTTTCAATGAGCTATGACGAAACGCAGGAATATATTGCTTATGTAAGATGAATTCCATCAAGAAACACATGTGCACATTTATTTGGTGTATATTTTGCTTGTGTAAATGTTCAGTTATACAGTATATACATGTCATTAAGATGAAGGTGGTTAGGCATGTTGCTCAAGGCCGCCATGGTAATCCAGTACCTTATGATTGGCAGTTGAGGACCCTAACCGCTACACTACCCTGCCATACCCTATAATGTTGATAATATAAATGTATAAATAAATAGGTGATAAATGATAAGATAAGATAAGTTAAGCCTTAAAAACCAGTTATATAAACCTTTATTAATCCATGGAGGGAAATTCAGGTGTCATAGCAGCCACAGCAATGAGAATGAAACACAGGAGAGGTACAGGTAAGAGTACAGAACCAAATCAAGATCATACGAATACAAAAATATATATATAATAATTAAGAATAAAAATAAAGTCAGTAAAACACTGAGCAGCTGGACCTAGATATCTGCACTGGATCTCTGAAAGAGTGAATGAGTGAACTTATGCACAGTCTGTCAATAACTGTACATATGTTGACATTAAGCCCTGCTGGCTAATGAGGCAGCTCTCTCCCTGATCCGCAGCGAGCCAGCAGGATTAACAGTAAACACAACAGTGGCCTTGACATGGCAGAGTAGTATAACCCAATCAATACAGGGCTTTTATACTGTGCCTGCTAAAGTCGAATTGCTTCTGTTACCTATTTACGGAAACGGACAACATATATAGGAGCTCAAATGGATTTCAAATCACAGTTAATATTCATGTCCTGTTTTGTACTTTATTAAAAGTGTATTTAAAATGTAAAGTTTCAGAATGTAAAGTGTATTAAAAGTGTCTGGAAATACAGAGAGATAGCAAGCGTTCATTAACAGGGAGTAAAACACTGAATGGCCCCTTATTTAAATATGAATCCATTTCAACTGTTATGTAATATTATTATTTACCAAATCACCGGGCCAGCCAGGCTGTGGGCTTTATGTAAGTAATATGTTGTTATTATTCACCAGATCATCTGGCCAGCTGTGGGCTTTATGTAAGTAATATGTTATTATTTACCAGATCATCAGGCCAGCTGTGGGCTTTATGTAAGTAATATGTTATTATTTACCAGATCATCAGGCCAGCTGTAGGCTTTATGTAAGTAATATGTTATTATTTACCAGATCATCAGGCCAGCTGTGGGCTTTATGTAAGTAATATGTTATTATTTACCAGATCATCTGGCCAGCTGTGGGCTTTATGTAAGTAATATGTTATTATTTACCAGATCATCAGGCCAGCTGTAGGCTTTATGTAAGTAATATGTTATTATTTACCAGATCATCTGGCCAGCTGTGGGCTTTATGTAAGTAATATGTTATTATTTACCAGATCATCTGGCCAGCTGTGGGCTTTATGTAAGTAATATGTTGTTATTATTCACCAGATCATCAGGCCAGCTGTGGGCTGTATAAGTAATAAGTTGTTATTATTTACCAGATCATCTGGCCAGCTGTGGGCTGTATGTAAGTAATAAGTTGTTATTATTTACCAGATCATCAGGCCAGCTGTGGGCTGTATGTAAGTAATAAGTTGTTATTATTTACCAGATCATCAGGCCAGGCAGGCTGTGGCCTTTGAAGCTGACGGGGCTCATTGGGAGAGTCCTATAGAAATATAGAAATATATATAGTTATCAATAATATAGAAATGAATAGTCTCTATTGATTATCATCAACTCTGGACGATCATAACATTGGTATATCATATAACAATGACAACAACAACAGAAACAACAACAACAGCAACATTATGACTTTGCTTCGACATTGGCCGTTATTGTTTTACAAATACTCATTACCCTAACATTTGTACAAACAGTGTATGATTTCCCCAAAGTGGCATGCTATTCTATTTTTGTTATTATCCTGATTGATATTGTCCATTTTAAATTGTTTGTTTCATGTTCTGTTGATACACTTATGTGCTCAGGTCGCTCTTGAAAATTAGATCTCGATCTCAATGGGACTTACCTGATTAAATAAAGGCTGCAACTGAATTGAATTGAATAGCTCTTCTGCATTCGGCGCACACACAGGTGAGGTGAGGTGTGTGTGTGTGTGTGTGTGTGTGTGTGTGTGTGTGTGTGTGTGTGTGTGTGTGTGTGTGTGTGTGTGTGTGTGTGTGCACTGTATGCAGTGCGTCCAATCACTGGACGTTGGCCAAGCAAAAGCCAACCCTAAACATTAAACTGTTTGAGGGAGACCAGGGACGGAGGAGGAGAGAGAGTGCAGTGGGGTGTACGAACATCAATGGACTGCAGTAGATATGTGGTCTTAATGCTCTGTGTCATTCGATTAAGTTAACGTCCGCAGGTTTGAGGTGTGAGGTAATATAAAGCGGGAGCACCCAGCTATGGGTGAACACTGGAGCGTCAGCATCGGCTACCTCCCCTTCCAACTGGTTTAACTTCAAACAGAAGTGGTGTACAACAAGGTGGTGTAGGTCAGGGGAGGGTGGGTGGGGGGGCGTGCAGAGCAGGTCGTCTAGCAACCAGCATGGGGGAGGAGCGGGCGGGATGGATCGATGGGCTCCCCCACGGACAAGTGTCCATGAGCAACACATCTGACTACCTAACTGCTCCCAGTGCGCTGGTCGCTGCCTTGCATGGAGATATTCTGCCGTCGATGTATGAACATGTGTGTGAGTGAGTGGGTGAGGACATTAATATCAAAGCACTTTGAGTCTCCATAGAAGTGAGAGAACAGTGCTGGATGTACAGCGTATATATATATATATATATATATATATATATATATATATATATATATATATATATATATGCAGTGATTTTAGACAGCAGTAGCAACGGCATAATTAAAAGAGATGGGGATATGGCGATTAATAACTAATGTGCTGTATAGAAGGTTTATAGAAGGCTTTTCTATTGTACTCACAGGGGAAAATGTCAATCCTTCGGTTCCAGCCAGCACATATCACATAGCTTCAACGAAAACCAAAAGCAAAGGATCATTATAAATAAAGACTGACATTGGGTGTCTGTCTGTCTGTCTGTCTGTCCATCTATCTGCTGCATACAACATCATTACTTACACATTTCTGTGGATTTTCAGATATGCACAGTCACATATTTCCTGGCGTTCACCATCTAAATGAAATATTTCAACAGGATTCATGTGACAGTTTGACAGGCTCAAAAGTGAAAGCCAGTCTTTTCAACTTCTGATCACAGGAGTGCATGCTTGTTTGGAGTTTTTCAGTCATCACTTCGTGGCTTTTTACCCCTTCTGAGTATCTTCAGACATTGGCCGTTGTTGAAGTTCCAGATCTTGAGACACCCATCTCTTCCACCGGTGATCAGTCTGAGGTGGAAGGAAGAGAAAAGCTGAGATCCTCCATCCTTGCTTAAAGATACGCCATATCACTGCTCTGCATGGCTACCGTACCTCCTCCCTTGCGGGTCAAAGGTCATGCACGTAACAGCGGAGGGTCCATGCGCTTCCCCGAATTCAAAAACCTGCCGTCCAGTATCGAAATTCCAGACTTTAACCACCTGAGTTCAAAAATCGATTTTCAGTCATGACACTGTTGGCAGTATGAATTGCAATAGTATTTATGAAGCCTCTGTGTATAATACATTTGTAAGATAGATACAAATGTAATATGAATATAGCAGTTGCTTCTAAATGCATTAGGATGTCTTCATATCTGTCGCTGATAATTGCGCTATCTACATGAAATATTGTAAGTGCAAACATCACACTTTTAGCACCTCACAATTTGCTTTCAGCCATTATAACCCATCGCGTCTCCTAATGGGCTAGGACAGTATCTATAAAGCATTAAAGCTTTGGCCATCACAGACTCCGGTGGGTATTGTTAATCAGCTAATTCAAACCTTCCTTGAGGAAATGTCTCCAGTGTCTGAGAAGCAGAAGGAATAGTATGTAGTGCTAGCATGGGGGTCGTAAAAAAAACTCACCGAACCCTCAGAACAGCTAACAACCTGGCGTAGCTCCTTGCTGTAGCCACAGCACAACACAGGCTCGCTGTGCGATGCGATCACATGACCCGGGATCCTTCGCCTTCAGAAGAAGATAAAGGAAAATCTCCATTCTTCTACTTTTCCAATTAAATCGAGGCTTATCAGCAAAGTTCTCAATGTCCTTGAAAGCCTAACATTGACTCATTTAACAACAACAAAAAATTGGAGTATAACAAAGAACAGACCGACCTTGTCTTCAGGGAGAGCAGAGACACGTGGTCGGCAGCGATGAAGAGGGCCTTCATAAAGGGTGAATACAGACATGCAGACAGGTCACCATGGATCAGGCTCGCTTTGGGCTGAGCGGTGAACAGGCAACACTGGTCTTGAATATCCCAGATCTGGAACATTTGAGATAACAGGGAGTTGTTGAGTATATACTGCATATCATACTTCATACACCATGCATCTGTAATCGCAGACAGGTTAATGGCCTACTTTAACAGTGTTGTCCATCGAAACAGAGAAGATCTGACCGTCCTCGGAGGAAATGCACAGGTAGAAAATAGGAGCAGAGTGGCCCTTAAGAATGCCAGTTGGTTTCCTGTCAACCATCAACACAACCAAGACCAAGAAGTAAGCATATCGCATCTCACATTAACATTTTCCAACAGGGGTTGTTTATCGAGAAGAACTTGTGTTTGGCTCACCCAGGAACATATGGGTTCCATAAGCGTATGAGTCTATCCATGCCACCCGTCACTAGCAAGTTGTGTTTCTTACAAAGGTCATATGTTTTCACGCCTTTGTAGGCGCTGAAGACCGTCTGGTCGCAGGTCGCCCGAGGTTGGGGAGTCCAATTTAGCTGGACTTTCTTGGCCTTACCGTCGCTGAAGCCTTCTGTGATCTCCTTCATCTTCTGCTCTACATTAGTGGATGGTTGCACACAGCCTTGACATGGAATGAGGGCATTGCAGTTCGAAGATTAGACCTCAATCAACTTCTGTTGGCATTGCACAAAGTACAACGAAATGTGACCTCTGCATTTAACCCATTACTAGGAACAGTGGGCAGCCACAGTGCAGCGCCCGCACATGTTTTTGGTATAGCCAACTCATTTAAGCATAAAAGAGCAGAACAGACTAAAATAGAATAGGAAATAATAGAACTTTACAAATGGCTGCTTTCCATTGCGCCTTTTCACACATTTTTTGGGGGGATCAAAGCTGTTCTTTGAGGTCTGATCATTAGCAACCTCCCACATAGTGAATGCTGCACATTGCCGGTTCAGAACCGCGCTAGCGCTGTTAGAGAGATGTGAGAGAGATGATTCAGCTCTGGTCAGGACTGAGCTGCTGAACTGCCTCAGCACCACCCATGTCATCGCTACACAATGAGTTTAGAGTGGAGTTGAGCCGAAAAATGATACATCCATGCAACTGAAGATCCACTAAATCCTAGACAAACACGGTTCGCTACCGTCTTGGGGACAACTGTCAAAACATTGCCGTGGTAGCTGCACTAGGTAAAATTGAGGTTGTGTTTTATTGAAGTGATTAAGTGATTAAACTGTATTGATGGTGTGAATACACAGTTGCAATCTGTAATAAATATATACTGCTGTAAACAAGCCGTGCATTACTGGCCAATTAACTGCCAATCTTTTACTTTTAATTTCACAGTGACGTTTTCTACAGAATGTTATTTTTACTAAATGGTAACAACCGTGCAGAGCTGGTTGAGGATTTAGTTGCTTTTTAATGTCAGATAATTGTATTGGTGAGATTATCGCTTACAGTGTGCAGTAAGAAACGGTTACCTATGACGACAGAGGAGGCCTCGTCATTGGATGAAGACACAACTGCAGAGAAGTTTGGAAAATACTTCACCTGGGTGGAAAAGTAGAGCAGTAAATGTATAATGATGACACTAATACAAATACTTTGACTTATGAATACTAATACTGATAATCATTCATTGCCAGTGTATTATTAACATTACTATATCTGGATGTGATGTAAAGAAAACGTAATAACATTTATAGGCCTATATGAATATGGCATATGCATTAAATTAGATTCATTGTGACATTTTATACATTTGATATGCAATGCCAGGGGAGGGAAAGCACACCTTTGTTACCCAGTCTTGGTGAGCCTTCCATCGGATAAAAGTCACGTTTGAAGACATAGTTGCATGCTCCAGTGTGATGGTGGGCACATTCTCCGTTTTTGGTAAATTCTTCCATAATCTACAACATAAAATATCTATTATTAAGTAATATGTAGGCTCTAAATATAGGGCTATATCTGTCTATCTATCTGTCTGTCAGTCTATCTATCTGTATGTCTGTATGTATGTCTGTCTGTCTATTTATCTATCTATCTATCTGCCTCACCAAATAAATACATTTAAAATCGAGTCCAAATGAGAATGCATCTGAGTTGTATGCATTACGTCATACTCTATGAGTCAAACGCAGCGCTGTTAAAGGCCTGAAGACATTATTGTGGAAGTAAAGGGCAGAGTTGTTGTTCATAATGGAAAACTACAAACTTTATATGGAACTGCACATGGTGAATGTATGGTGTTTGTTATACTCAGCTTGTGTTTCATTAAGTTACGATGTTTTGTGTTTTATTGCTTGTATGATATCATTTATGTATAGTTTTATGCTTGCGGCAATTTTGGCTAGGTCTCGCTGTCCAATGAGATGACATTGGTTATGCAAAGGTTGAATTAAAAAAAAAGGCAGTGTAATGAAAGGGATATGAAACTACACACACACACACACACAATGGATAGAAGACGTTGAATTTAATTGCATGTCATTCAAAGCCAGCTCAAATGAAGTAGGCCGATGTGTATGCATGTACATGTTACCTTAGTGTTTCCCCTACGGAGGACATTAATATGATATTCACGCATCCCTGCACCACAAACACAGGATTAATCTTACACAGTATTAATTAAGCAGAGGATGATTACATTTTTTTTTATCATCCCACTAATTGCACACATAGTAAACAAGAGGGAAAAACTACCTACTTGGCAGTCTCCGTACAGGACACAACATTCATCAGCTCCTGTGTAGCTATAAAAACATACAAATAAAAGGGCGCATATTTTATCGTTCAGACATTAAAATAAAGCCTTGATAAATATGGGCGTTGCTGCAGGGCGCTGCTCACCAGTAGTCTACCATGAGAGGCAGTGTCTCCAGGCCGCTAATCTGGCAGTAAGCCTCCAGAGACGAGAGCTCATAAAGTTGGATCTCCCTGTCCCTGGATGACAGGGTGGTGGAGAAAGGTTATGAACCAACGTGACATGTTGGGCAAACACATCGCCATGGATACATAAACCAGTCCCGGTGAACAGTCTCAATTTATGAATCTCTTTATTATTATTATTATTATTATTATTATTATTATTATTATTATTGTTATTATTATTATTATTAAATGAGCTTTATTACCCGGTTGCAATGATCAGCTTGTTGTACTGTGTCATAGGAATTAAATCAGTGGCGTACTTTGGCTTCCTGTTTGCAGCCCTTTCATGCTACGGCGGAGAGGAAGAAAGTTGCTGAGGTTTACTCAAGGTGTGCCGCCGCTGCATAGCAATGCGGGTCAGTGGAGACATGAATCGTCATACGTACAAACACGCTTGCTTTGGTCTTCTGGAGATGGAGGTCAGGGCTCCAGTACTGCACGGCCCCGTCCTCACGTAAGGTGACGACGGTGCCGTCGGAGACGGTGTGAATCCGCAGGACGGGTTCCCCGTGGGTGAGGGGCCTCCTCACCTTGGCCGGCAGAGAGAAGGCCGCCTGCTTCCTGCGGAGCGCACACTCCTCTCTTTTGCTGTACTCCAACTGCATGTAAGTGCAAAACTCATCCTGCGCCGCATCAAAAGGATGGAGTGGGGGGGAGGGAGGGGGGGTGTTGAAGTGATGGGAGGGAGATGGGGGGGGGTGGGGGGGGGGGGTGTTGAAGTTTAAGCGCACGCCATGTTTTTCGTGCTCAATCGCCATCGGGCTACCGAGTGTCCTCTTTCATTCTTGAAGCCTCATGTTCAAAATCGTCCGAACCGGATCTATGAGATTAATAATTAATGCTTAGCTGCGAGCAGTGAAGAATGGTGTCTTGAGGGCTGCTTGAGACGGTTTGCCAGATAGAGATAATAAGTCTTTGAAGGTCTCTAGGTTACCGCAGAGGGCTCAGTGTGCGTGATAGCACTGCTTGCTTTTCTTCATGTGGGGGCAATTTAACCAACTTAAGATTCGCGTCCTTCATTTTGTTGCATAAAATCCATCTCAGCAGCCCCAGGGGGAATCCTTGGTAAGAGTTATGATAACATGTGCCTTGTTAGACGGGGATGAGAGAAAATTCAGCTATAAGCTAAAGGCTAAAACTTTTGATGATAGACAGGCTATCATCTGAGGATTGTCTCTTCAGATAGGAAGAGGTCATGCAAAGAGAACAACCTAATCTGAAAAGAAATCTGAATAGGCCTATAAAGAAATTGCTGACTGTGAGCGAGGATGAGGATAGGATGTGCTTAAAGCGTTAAGGCCACATTTAAGAATCAATATCTCCCAGGAGAGGATATATTGGGCCAAAAGAGCAAGAGCAGCTTCAAATAAAAAGTACAGTGAGTTAACATCATTGCAAATTAAATTGTTTTTGACCATGCAGAGACCATGAGAAGGTTTTTAAGTCACCCAACATTACGGACAAGAACAACACGTTAGACTAAAGTCTGTTAACTTCAGATTAGAAAGTATTTACAAACCGCAGCCAAAGACGCCAGACCGTTAAACACATTAACATCCTACCTTTAGGCCTAACCAGATTGCATAAGACACAATCCTCTTGGCATTTGTTCCTTCAGTGGAAACGCCACTTGAGAATCCAGATCTAAATCTGGATTACCTTTTTCAGGATGAGCCTATTAACCAGCATAAATGGTCTACATCCCACATCCAAACCTTCTCAGTGTGTGTGTGTGGGAGGGGTCAGTGGCCCCAAGTGAGGAGTTGAATGGATGCCTATGGCTTGATAAGTGGTGCATTTACACTTGGCTAGCACAGCTACTACACATTGGGGAGCTACCAACAGAGGTAGTTTGAACAATAACACGATGGCTAACGGCTCCATTGGCGGAATAGGCATTTTCTTACTCTACTTGCCATTTCACATATTGAAATCACACGTTCCCCCCGCCAATCGCTGGAAAAGAGTGGTCGCTGGGGTCGGCGGTGCTTGTGGGCTGTGAATACCTTTTGAGACTAAATTTCTCTCTCTTTTTTTAATCAGCTTTTCAGTAAACATATTTGTTTAGTGCCTTTCATTTTCGCCCAAAAACGAGTGCCTTGTTTTATGTTTGTCCCTGTGCTGTAATTGTCTGATTTGATATAACATCACACGCTAGATTTAATTACTTTACTTGAAGCACTGCTTGCCTATGAAATGTGCTGTATTAAAGTTTGACTTAACTTAAGCACAACAGCAGCACCCACTGGAGACAATATGGTTAAGAAAAATGAAGAAAACAACACCCATCTCCACTGTGTGTGTGTGTGTGTGTGTGTATGTGTGTGCATGCGTGAGTGTGCATTCACGCGTGTTTGCGTGCGTGTGTGTGTGTGTAAAGTAAACAAGGAAAAGTGCTTAGTTAGCTTTCAGTAAATGAACCGCTTTTCTTAAATCGCTTTTCTGTTAGATATAATTTTCTAACTTACCCATGCAATCTTCCCCAGCCTCATGTAATCAATCTTCATGAACAAGTCTTGAATTTGTGAATTGTTCTGTTCAAAAATGTAAGTCAAAGAGTAAACAATAATATTCAAAATAAAGTGTTATGTATAATACATTAATAAATATATAATACAACATGTCATAATTCATTCTAGAATTTGAACAGTATTAGAACAATGTATGAAAAAATACAGATATGAATGACTTTGTGATGAGCAGCATTATGTTCCCTTACTGTATTGTGCTGACCCAAGCACTTCTTCACTATGAGGCCAAAACTCTTCTCATCTAGGGACCTTGAACCGTCCATTTCATATTCCTACCCAAAGGTAAACACAATCCACCAATCATCTCCAAGAAAAGCCCTCAGAGGCACCGTCATTCCCCCTCAAGCCATAGCATATGATAGAAAATGCAATTACAGTCAAATGCAAAGTAATGAATAAATAAATAGGAGGGTGCTGATTGATGGAAATACTGCAATCAGTGTGAGGCATAGAAGGTATTAGTTTAACTCATACCTCGAACGCCAGCTTCAGCTTCTGGAGGCTCTCAAGAGAGACCTTCTGGTCAATCTAATCAGAAACAACATGAATGTGTGTTATTGTGCAATGCACATGATTATGGACACGAAAACGAAACAATATTAATTATTTCCACTCATTTTAAGCTATTGGCACACAAACAACCAAACAAACATTCCCTAATTTATTATAGTTTCAAACCCATGCCAAACCACTTACCAGGCAGTTAATAAATTGTGAGTTCTAAAAATACAACACAAGGTAAATAAAAGAAAAGAAAAGAAAAATATAATAATGTGGTTAATAGAGGATACAATCCGCCATCTTGAAATATACATCAATGCACACACTGTCACATACTTTTAATGGCGCCCTTCTCTTTGTGGCTTCCTTAGAACCAGACTCTGTGATGCTTGGATATATCGTTAATAAATAATGATAATAAACTGCTTGATTTGGCTGCAACTACAGCTGCAGGTCCTCGCTGGAATAATGAGGAAGATGATCATGGCTAATCATGGATGATAAACTTGAGTGCACCAAGAGGGTGGAAACTAACTGCATCCTGGAAGATAGTTTCTCCAATCTCCTTTACTCGTTTCTCATTCCACTAAGGGGTTTGTATCGTGCGAAACCTACTTTCCTTATCATTGTAAGGAGTTGGTAATTGGAAATCAGGTTATTCTATACGTTTAGTTTTGTGGCATGTTGTGGGATCCCACATGGAGCTTGTATTGGAGCTCTGTCTTCAGACCGTCAGAATAAACCATTTCCACTTCCTATAATTAACAATCCTTTATTATAACCCCCCACTCCAATACAGCCAATCAGAGCAGTGATTAATTACTGATGTGTCTTACTAAATACTGTACATTAAAAAAACACTCAAAACACTCAATTAAAACAATTGGGCCCCACTTGTTTTAATTGAATGAGCTTTTTAGTGATCCAATTGAATATTATTAAGTAGGCTATTATAAATTATATTATAAATCAAGGCTTGAAATCAGTGTGAATGAGTTGGACCTGTTCAGAAGCATTCATAGTGCTCTTTAACTGTCACTATTTAATAGTTGATCATGTTGGGTTTAAGCCAGAAATAGTGAATGGCATTTTTTTTCCACCAGTACTGAACCTCGACTCTGGCCCTCTAGCGCCACCCGGAGGTCGCAAGCTGCTATAGTCAAGGCAAGAGGTCAGGGAAACAACAAGTGAGAGCAGCACAATAACACCATCAACACATCCAACGCGAGTTATTTCAGACACATTACCTCCAGGTCGTGGGAGACGTGATTTGAATTAGCATCGTGACACAGGGCTGTCCTCCCGAGAGCGTTTTCTCCAAGGTTAAGGGAGTGCCTGCGTTGGTTCTGTTTGAGAAGCTCTCGCTGCATCCATTCTGGGGGCTGGTCTGGGCCCCTGGAGAGGCCCAGGGACCCTGGACCAAAACAGCTTCCCCTGCTCTCCTCTGCACGGCCAAGCTCAGAAAGGAGGCTACACAGGATATCATTTTTATGTTACACTTCTCTCATCATAATCTTAATTGGTATGATATTACACTAACATGAACAGCATGTTTTTTTTATTATGGTTTATAGGATTATACCAGAGTCACCCTGCTTTTATTTGTATTTCATATGAAGTATTAGATACCTGAAACCAGGTGTTATGATGTGTTAGGTGTTAGTGTGTTGTATTTTGTTTGTTCACGGTTATCTATTGTGGTTGTTAATAATGATCATGTGGTTAGCGTTGTTTTGTGCTTATCATCTAGGCTACTACTCCTGTATGCCACCTCCATGTTGCCTTGGCAACATGTTCTAACAAGGCTCCCATTCATAAATGGATAGGTCTGCTTTGAAACAAGATGATGGTAAAACCCATTTCTCAACATCATCCCTGTGTACACGTATCCAAGACATATCCAAGATAGAATAGGTTATAAGTATAATAATATCACATAATGGAAGATTTAACTGAAGGCTGCCTTGACATCTCAATAAAGATAGTTGTTGAGGTAAACAATAGGGGAATAAAAGGGAGGCAGAGTACCTGGGAACAGTTTCTATCTGTCCTGATGCTGTGGAAGGACGGTCTCTTTTCCCCATCGGCATCCTTTTTCTTCGTTTGTTCCAACTTTAAACTTGAAATGTAGTGAAAAGTTTAGTATATTGCGGCACATCCCTCAGTTCGTAGCTCTACGCAGACAGTTGAACAGACTCATTCACTCAGGTTACCAGATACGTGTGCTAATGTTACACCTGGGAAAACACGCTTCTCCCTCTAGTAACCAGGAAACCTGTTTAAACAAGTCAACCCTCACAGAAACACAACCTTCAACACAATGCCCCTGAACATACCCTTGACATAACATAAAAAGCACTGACTTACGTGCACATATTCATACAGTCCAGTACATATTCATATAGTCCACTTTAAGTGGCCTATATAAATAATCAACTTCATTATGCACATTTCATTTTACATTTAATCATTTAGCAGACTTTCAACCATCAAAACTGGAGTAACTAGAAAGATTAGAAGTGGTGCATGAGCAGGCATTATGCATTCTGTTTCAATGGTTTAGGTCAAATATACGATTTGTATTATATATATTGATGAGTTTGCAAGAACATGCAAGTCTTTGCATGTTGCATGCTAATGCAACGATCTAGTCTATATCTGACCTCAAACCATTTATCGATGCCCCTTTTTTTCTATTTTTGAATAATCTAAAATGAAATCTAAGGAACGTGTCCAACTACACTGCGTTTTTAACCACAAGCATTGTTCTAGTGTTAGTTACTGTATAGTGTATACTGTTACAAAACAGAACAGAAACAGAATGGATTACCAATTCTGAAGTCAAGAGCATACACATCGATCGGAGTGACAGCTTGGCAACATCCACAGTTAGTAACGAGAGAGGGAGTTCCGAGTCCCTCTCTGTCTCATCATGGACTTCAAAACTCCCTCTCTCGTTACTAACTGTGGATGTTGCCAAGCTGTCACTCTGATCGAGACTGGCCAATAGAGACGTGTCTTACATCTTTCGGCGTAGGTCCCGCCCACGAGATTCAGCTCAACAGCAAGCAAAGCTTTTGGATTCGCAAGCAAAACTTTTGGATTCGCAAGCAAAACTTTTGGATTTGCAAACAAAACTTTTGGATTCCCATTAATACATTTTTTATCACATTTATTTTGCTTGCAATAAAACATTTTTTGATGGCAGTGTTGATAGTTTTGCTCTCAAATCTATTTTTTGATTGCAGTGTGGAAAGTTTTGCTCTCAAACCTATTCTGTTTGATTGCATAATAAAGATCTACCTCCATATTTTAACAGCCAGTTGTTGTATGTGTAAAGACAAGAAGGTTTGGGAGAACTGTCGTGTTTGCTTGGACGCTGTCACTCACAAGACATATTTTAGCATTTTTGAAGAGCTTTAATAAACACAAAAGACCAAAAGTGACCACATGACAATGACTGCATGAAGTGTGGCCTCTTCATTAGGTTGAGAGTCATGAAAGTGTTTTTCTTTCCGGTGCGGTGTGGGATGGCTCAGCGAGGGCCGGGCCAGCTTGAAATCCACTCCAAAGGTGGGGAAGGAGGCAGCGTGACCGCGGGAAGTTTGCCCTCTTTCCCCTCATCCTCGCGACGAGTCGCTCTACTCATTAAGCTCTTAATGACCTCTGTGTCTGTAGAACAAACAAAACATTAGCGCTATGTGGAAATAAAGACCCCCCCCCCCACGAGGGTTTCGACACCGGTTGATCTACGCATTGAATCACGCAGACCTTTTTCAGGTAGAGCTTTGCACAACTGCTGCAGCTCCTGGGGCTGCAGGGACTTGAGCACATAGGGGACAACGGAGGCCTTCCTGCCGAAAAACGTATCGTAGGTGGTCAGCTCCGAAACGTCGCGTCGATCACGTATGTGCCGTTGTACGACGGTTGGCACTGAAATATAAGAGGAGAAAAAAAATGTATATGATCAATGATGTGTTCCGATGGTTCTGGGTTCGAACCCCGGTGTCTGCAGTCAACCTGTAGGCATTATGCCCAAATGTATGGTACCTATTCCTCTGCGGTGCACATGGTGGCTGGCGTTACAACCGTAGGCTGTAACGAATCGGTTGTCCTGCAGTTCGTCCTTGAGCTGGGGCTGACAGTAGTTGTCCCTCATCTCAGTGAGAGTCCGGTGAGGCACCTGCTGCCTGCTGCGTACCAGCCCACCTTCCTTAGAGGACGTCATGTGATTGGCTCCTGTCCAATCGGACGAAAGAGGAAAAATCATCAATCAGTAAAGCCTAAATTACGCTGCTGGTCTCTATGCCGGTGCTTGCATTTGTGGTTCTGTGTCTGTGATTCTGAGCGTTTGTCAAAAGCCACCAAAAGTCACTTTTTCAGTGACCTCTGGGGATCTTCATCATGTGAATGTAATGTCATACAGATGAACATATATGCAAACCTCCTCAAATAGTCTTTCATATATGAACCGGAAAACGTAGCAGGAAAGACGAAGGGGGCTGTCAGGCGCCCCCGACGTATACTTACATTTTCAAGAGAGGTGTGTGTAACCTGCAGCGGCGGTCTCTTGGGTAGTATATATTATATTATATACTTAATATATATATTAAGTATAATTGAGTCAACTTATAGTTCAGGATGTCAGCGAGGACATCGCTGTGCCGCTTGCCAGGTGGCGGCGACGTGAGGTAGGTGTGAGGTACCTTGAGGAAGGCCCAGGAAGTCGGTGCCGTAGGTGGAGCGGTACTGCGCTGTCAGAGCTTTCCGGATCTCCTCCTCAGATGTCGGACCAGACTGCGGGGCGCTGCCACCTCCAGCAGAGCTTGGCAGAGCGCCGTTTGGCAGCCTCCACGTAAGGAAGCCCTAGAGGAAAGATTAAGTGAATAAATAGTCCCCATGAAGCCACACTTGGTAGCACTCGTTTAAAACCTCCCCATGGTCGTCGTGGATAGAGCTTCCTGCAGGCAAAAGAAAAAATTGCAACCGATGCTTGGTCTATAAACCTGTGGTGTCCATGTTTTTTAATAGACATGTCTGAACAGCTCTGTCCTTCTACCACAGATAACAAATCTTTTTTTTGCGATAGGTTCTTGTTATTTATATTTTAACTTTCAGCTGACCCATCAAAAATCATATTACTATATTATTACTACTGCTGTAGTGATATCCATAATATTGGTATGCATACAGGATATTTACCCTCAATACTGTTCAGTATACACCAACACTCAAATGGTCTCCATTTTTTATACGTATATATTTTAGACTTTGGTATCATGGGCCAGTTCCATCTGTATAGACATGAGCTACACTCACTGTACTCTCCACACACAGCATGTTGTTACATGAGATTCATTGTGCGATAATACAGAATCAACCTGATTTGGATGTGGATTATTCCTCCTCTGTCCTGAGGCAGATCCTGTGCGAATGCACTCAGGCTTAGGAGCGGCTTTCCAGCAGAAATCCTCGCTATAAGCGGAGGGACCCACGGGTCCAGATGGTGAACGGCGGTCTCCGAACGAACCGGAGGTCGCTGGCCTATATACACACACACACACACACACACACATTAACATAAAACAGAAAGACTAACACATGTGCAACAGGCTTGTCGACGTGCCGCAGGTACAATGACACTCACAGTGTGAACTCAGTATTCGAGCACGGCCGGTAGTAAAACTCTCTCCTCTGGGAGGTTTCATATGGGTCCCACACTGGTGTCTTACCTGGAAAACACACACACACACACACATTTGACAGCTAGGCCTACATGTTATTCAGCCTAATAATAGGCTGCTGATTTTGAGGGGAAACCATCAGCTTTACTGTACTGAAATAACAACAATTGTGAGCCTTTGCTTACCCTTCATTGTCTCTTTAAAAAAAAGAAAAGAAAGAAAGGTTTTGGTGTTGATGGTTGGATCACCTTGACCACCGTCCCGGATTAAGCACGCAATAAAGACCCCGCATCTCCAGGTATGTTCATCTGAGCAGATCCAGACTTGAGTTTACCCCGGCCTGTTGTTATGGAGATGCCTGTCTATGAGGTCTGTAAGCCGGCTTGTCTGGGTGGGGGGGGGGGGGGGGTGAGGGGGTAAGGGGGAGGGAAGGAGGCTCATGAAACATTCAGGACCGGCCGCTCCCACCTCTCTCTCCTACGCGGACAGCGAAGTGGTCCTGAACAGAGAACCGCCCTTCAGTCACTTGTTTTAGTCCTCATGGGGTCCAGGTTTTTACCCTGTAACCGTTGGACTCGTTGACACCGGCCCACACACACACACACACACACTGCTGGCTGTGTGTGTGTGCGCAGATGCACGCAATTACACTTCAACCAGTTTTAGTTTATTGTAGTTGTGTGTGTGTGTGTGTGTGTGTGTGTGTGTGTGTGTGTGTGTGTGTGTGTGTGTACACACACACACACACATACACCCCCCCCCCCCCCACACACACACACACACACACACACACACACCCCGTGGTACCCAACCATAGCCTACTCTAAACGTGTTTAACCCAGAATGAAAGGGGACAGGGGGGGGGCGGCGGCAGACAACAACAAGAGCCGCCATGTTTACAAACACGAGCCGCCTCCCCCCCACGCCCCCTCCCCTCCCTCTCTCTTTCAGTGCCCGTTCAAGTCTAGCGCCATTCACTCCCATTGTGTTTACAACCAATGGAGCCGCGTGGAACGCTCGGAGCCCGGCCGGCCAATGGGAGGCCGGCGGCCGTTGGCGGCAGCCAATCAGCGGCGGCCAGAGGACCAATACGCGGAATGAAGAGTAGTCCCTCCGCCAAAAGACCGCGCATTGACCGCCTATTGTTACAGACGTAGCGCCGTGCGTCTCACTTCATATTACAATTATTTTTGGGTAAGTCATTTTTTTTTTTTTTTTTTTTGCATGTCGTTGTTGTTGTCGTTGTTCTTGTGGTTGTTGTTGTGATGCACATATAAACCGCAAAGTGCGGGATTTATTTCAAGCAACTTTGTTGGGGTATTATTTTTCTCTGTTTGTATTTTTCGTATGACGCTAAAAAAAAAAACACTGAACCTGGATGCTAAAACACACAGCTAAATGTCGCCTGAGGTTGCTTGCTAACGTGAGCCCCGTATTATTGTTTTTTTTTAATTAATAATAATAATAAGTATAATAATGATATAACACCACCGAGTGGCGGCGCGGTGCGGTTAACGTTAACGTTGTTCTGTTCTGAAATTTTCCCAGATAGAGACCTATGGTAAGGATAACCCCATCAACGACGGAGTAACTACGTTTCTATAGCGTAACGTCCGCTCAAAGCCATGGTACTATTTGCTTCTTCACCGTCCAAGCTAGCATGCTAGCGGGCCCGCCGTCCATGTTAGGGGGATGCTAACGATAATGCTAACGCTAATGCTAAGCCCGCGTACAAAGAGCAGCCGTTAGCTTAGCTCAGCGACAAGCTAGCGTAGCATTGGGCATCGTTTTCCTGAAATGTTATTATTATTGGAATTATTAATATCACCGTCCTCCATTCAAATGTATTTATACGTTAAGGCGTTTTTGTCGATTCTCGCAGGCGAGCGACGTAGCCGTTGGTGAAACTTGGGGGGGTTAGCATTAACGATTTTTTTTTTGGAGGGGGGGCGGCGGTTGTAGTGGTGATTCCTGTTAAGATGGGGTAAAGATGGTCTCGATGCTAGCGGTGGCTAGTTGGGCGAAGCTAACGACGGTCTCTTGAAGACAAAGCAAAGCGGGGGTAGCCATCATGGCTAGCTCAAGGAAGCTCAGAGGACGGCAGATGGCTGCTAATGCTAACGTTAATTTTATGCATGCACGATGCAGTCTGTGCCGATTGCGATGCAGCCTGTTTACCATCCTGCGTACAATTTATACATGATTATTATAATATTTTTTTTATATTGATGTGGCCCGAGCTGGCCTTGAGCTGCGTAATAAAACCAGCATCTTTGGCAGTGTACTGAGGGCATGTTTTGAGGTTATGGGCTGTTTATGGGCTGATTTTTCCAGATTGGGCATGGACCATACAATAGCTCATCAGTCACCCCCTCCCCCTTCCACCCATCCAAACAATGGATGGAACTGACAAAGCAGCAATGGGAAATTGAGCATAATGACATATAAATCAAGCCATTTCAGTTTATTATTAGGTGGCGGCGGCACGCTTGACAACAATAATAACAAAAAAACGTCTTCCTCCCATTCAGGGCCCCAAGATGGTGAAGGATCCAAAGAAGCCGAGGGGCAAAATGTCCTCGTATGCCTACTTTGTGCAGACGTGCCGTGAGGAACACAAGAAGAAGCACCCCGAAGCGAGTGTCAACTTCGCAGAGTTCTCCAAGAAATGCTCTGAACGGTGGAAGGTAAGTTTAACCGTAATTATTACAATACAATTTACACATTTTTTTTTGTCTTTCACAAAATTCTGCCAACTCGCTTCCTGTCAGCAAGTAAATGTTTTTATTTTTTTGGTTTGTTCCCCTTTTTTCCCCCAAAGACGATGTCCGCTAAGGAGAAGGGGAAGTTTGAGGACCGGGCCAAACTGGACAAGGTCCGCTATGAGAAGGAGATGCGGAGTTACATTCCCCCCAAGGGCCAGAAGAAGAAGCGCTTCAAGGACCCCAATGCCCCCAAGAGACCACCGTATGTATCGTGATGAGTCCATATTGGGCGTTGCTGTTTTGTGTTCACATTCTAGAATAGGGATTCATAATGCACTGTACCCACTAACCATGTCACGCCATCTGTTCCAAAGGTCCGCTTTCTTCCTCTTCTGCGCCGACTTCCGGCCAAAGGTGAAGAGCGATACTCCCGGCCTTTCCATCGGCGACACGGCCAAGAAGCTGGGAGAGATGTGGAACAACTCCTCCGCAGAGGACAAGCAGCCCTATGAGAAGAAGGCAGCTAAGTTGAAGGAGAAGTATGACAAGGTAAATGGGGGGCGGAGAATGCTAACTAGCTGGTTAATGTAATTAATTGCGTTCATTCAAATTGGAAATGTCTTGGTGTCATTTTAAACCCATTGCCTATTTGCAGGACATGATTGCCTACCGTACCAAGGGGAAGGTTGAGACCGCCGCCGCTGCTGCGCCACCAGATGATGATGACGACGATGATGATGATGGCGACGATGACGACGATGATGATGATGATGACGATGAGTAGATTTGCATAGGCAGTGCGGCCTCGACTTCTGCTCATGCCATATAACCCCCCCACCCCCACCCCACCCAATGTACTCCGTTCACATTCAGGAAGGAAAGTAAAAGAAAAACATACAAAAAATGACTGAACAAGAACATGTGTATATTTAATGTTTTTAAGATGTACAGTGTTATGCTCCTTTTCTTTTTGTAAAGTTAACACTACATATCTTCAGCTTATCATTTCCTAGTGGTAGTTCTTTATTCCAGCCATATCTAACAATTTAGAGAGGACTATGACATTTAAGTGGAAACCAAGTAGTCTTTAGACGTTCAACTTGCAACTCATAAATGAGATTTTTGGGTTGGTAGTTTTATTTTTTATTTGTGCTTTAAAGGATATTTTTTCATGTGTTGTCAAAATGTCTTTATTGTTCTTTGAATACCACTCTAATAAAGGTCTTTTTTTTAAGAAATTACTTTTTTAGTTTTGCCTTTTCAGTTTTTGATCATATAAAATCCTTACTCTTATGTATTTTATTTAATTTGCAGTATTTTGATGGTGGTGAGTGGTTATCTTAACTATGCTTTCAGACAGGATCATTTTACCACATCTCATACATTTTAAAAGCCCAGTGTTATTAAATGTTTACAAAAAGCTTGTCTTGAATAATTGTCAGTTAATCTTACATCTGCTCATGGGCCATCATTAGACTGTATACACTCACTGTATTTTAAGGTCATTTCAATGACCATTTGTGCATAATGTTATATATATATATTATATATATATATATATTATTATTATTTGCTCAGTTCAAGTTCTCGGGCCAATATTAAACCCCCAAAATAAAACCGTGTTGACCACCAGGGTGGTTTATGGGGCTTTCTAGGGACTCGTAAATCTGCCATAGGCTTATTATGTTAGAGGTCAAAGGACCCACCGGGGCAAATCAGTCTGTCAGATATCTTTACCTACACGCAGACCATAGCACACTTAGAATTAGATCAATGCTAAGGTTTCAGTATATACATCTACATTGAATACGGTTGACTGAGCAGGTCCTTAAACACGACAGGTATGCTCTTGTTTTCTTGCCATTGTACCGGAGGACTTCACGTAATCCGTGACTGGTGTAGGAGTCATCCTAGTCCACAAGATGGCGCCATTTCCACGGGAGTTTCCCCTTCACAGTCCGTTGGAAACCTGAGGGCGCCTGAACCTCAACGTGTGTAACTTATAGGACTACACTTAACAGGCATTTATCAGACATATGGAAGAAGAACTAGCAATTAAATACAAAAAACGTTGAATTATATTCTTTATTAGTAGGCTACGTGTATCTGTCTTCAAATGGTGCGAGAAACTACTTCTCTATACTTTCTAAGTAACTGGAGATAAACACCAAAAGACACTGGGTCAATTGAAGGGGTTCATTTATCAATTTATCTGATGTCCCTAAAAGCCTTGCCCTTTACCTCACTCCGGATTCACAACACCACCCATTCACCCCGAAAACAAACGTATCGTTTAAATCTGCATTCATAAGGTTTAAAAAAAAAAAAAAAAAAACAGTGTTGAAATAAGAGGTATAGTCTTACTGAGTCCATGGCCGTCAGCATCCTCAACACATCCATAAAGTTATATATGAAATACACGGTGAAACTAGTTTGTTTGTTGTTGTTTTTTTTGGGGGGGGGGGGGGATGATTGACTCTTTAAAACATGTGTTAAACTTTACTCATCCCTTTTCTTTCACATCCAGTATCGTGTCGTGGCTCCCCCCCCCCCCCCCCATCTCATCTTGTTGTCTCCATACTATAACCACCACCACAACCATGTCTCGGTTGTGGTGGCGACCAGTTAGAAGAGAGAGGAGAGAGTCACTCCTCTCTCTTCTAACTGGTCGCCTCATCCTCCACGTCGCCATGTGTCGTGTCTCGGTTCTTGGCTTCTTTAGCGTAGCCCACCACGTGGTGGTGGACCTTCAGGACCACTGGTCTTGGTCGTGGACCTTCAGCAGGACCACTGGTGTTACCCCAGCCTTTCCAGGGGGTGTGGCCCTGGCCCGCCGTGGACGCAGTGTCGCTATGGCCGCTTGAGGTCGGACGGTTTTAGGGCTGGCTTTAGTGTGAGAGGGATGCCTTCGCTTTAACGTGCGGACGAACATTTCACTCGTTATTTGTTGATGATGGCGACCTGATGGTGGAGTGGATTATGGCTGTTCCCGGGCCGTGGAGAGTACAGTCAACTTTGCTGTCGTTGTTCATGGTAAGTGAGCCTTTTTTTTCTCCTCCAAATTTGACTGGGAGTTATTATGGGTAAAGAGTCACCTTAATTAGGTAGAAAGAGAAATATAAATGAAATACCTCAACATGAGTATGGAGACAAAATGTACAGAGTGTAGTGTTTGACCCATAATAAGTTATTTATGGGTCAAAGCAACAACAAAAAAGCAATTCCCAGCTCATGAGCAAGTTTGAAACGCTAAATTTCATCCACCCCTGATTTGATCTGAGAGCCTTTGGTCATCATAATTATAAAATGGGTTTGCATTGTTTTTGCAGATGCTTGGGTCTACATGGTGCATTGGCCCTCCATCTCCTAGGGGAGTGGATGGGGCTGGTCGGAGAAGGCAGCGTGCCGGTCCGGTCCAGGATGTGCACCCCACCTGGGACAACGGCAGTACCAGCCACGGCTCAGATCCTGGGCTTCAGTATGCTCTGGTTGCACATCAGTCCTCTGAGAGACGGCAAAGACAGATGCCTCTCGTTCAGCCGGTGTCCTATTCCTTCCAGGCTAAAGAAGACACAGCACCAGGTCAATCAACTGTTTACTAAAGGGGGCTGGTGGGGGTTATATAATGCCATAAATAATATTGAGATGATCAATATAGAGATGTAAAAAAATACTGTGATGACGATAACATTTACTGAAAGCTTTAATATCAGTGTCATTGAATAAAGTGTAATCATACGACTAGTGTTTTAATGAAGGCTTTCTACAATCACCGCAGCCTCCCAAGCTAAGAATGTATGCAGGCCTACTCATGGTATTGCAAGACGCTTTGGTTCAAAATCGTCCACCAAATGACATGTGGGCTATATAATACGTATTGTGTGGTATAAGACACAAGTGTGCTTTGTGTGTCCTCTCATGTTCACAGGGGCGGTAGTGGGAAGGGTGCAGGCAGCGTACCGGGACAACGCCAGGCCTATCACGTACTCTGTGCTGGAGGACAACGGAGACCAACTCTTCCTGTTGAACCGACTCTCTGGGGACCTCCTGTTGTCCCGCGGTCTGGATTTCGAAACGCAGAGTTTCTACATTCTCACGGTGGGGTGGCAGGAGGAGGGGCGTCCGCTATCCAGTGTCAGGGTGTACTTCAACGTGCTGGACGTCAACGACAACCCCCCTGAGTTTGAACCGGACACCTACTCCGCTTCGCTGCTCGAGGACGTGCCTGCCGGGACCTGTTTTCTTCTCCTAAATGTCGCCGATAGAGACGCAGGTGAGCGGGGAGGACGGTGTCGCTCAAGCGTGCCAAAATGTTAATGGCTGAACCTGGGACGCCCGTGGCATTTGAAAAAGAAACAAGGCGGCGGTGTAACATTTACTATTTAGTGCACACTTTTATCCAAAAGGATGTGCAGTGTTTTTTCCCTCCAGAAACATGTCATTAATGAGCAGGTAGGGTTTGACATCTTGCTCAAGGATGCCTACAGATAGATTGTTATTGGGGCTCGAACCAGGAACCTTTTTGGCTGGTAACCCTAACCAGAACCTCTACATTATCCAGCCCTATTGGTTGAGAGAAAGGATGTGACACACAGAATCTCTCTTGTAGAGAGTATTTGCATTGCCTATACACCTTGTGTGATGTGTATGGCAAAAATGTTAACGTGGCATATTAAAATCAAAACAACAAGGGGAAATGTATACGCTATCAGATGGTGATGCCAAAATGTCAGAAAAGGGGAATCTCTGGGGAAAGGTCTCTGAAACATAATACACACAACACACAGAACATCCTAGGAGGTCTGAGGCCCACCACACACACTGTGTCTGCCAGTAGAGGAATCATATATTGATCCAAGTTACTTTATATATATTTTTCTATATGTAAATATATATGTATGTTTGTATATGTATGGACAGGTTGATGGCTCATTTTCGCTGATACTTGTGACTAGTGACAAATAAAGGCTACTACTACTACTATACCTGTAATACATATGTAACTGTATCTCAGGGTCAGATTGTGTCCAAGCTGTTTTCGTATGTGCATATATTGGGAATTTAAACCCATACTGGTACAGACATTGGTATTGGGTATCTAAAAAAAACATAAATGCATAGCCTAGTAAAAAAGGACTGAGAAGCTTGTTAGATGAGTATGTCAATCATTATTTGTGTAATGACCTTGCTTTTTTCCCTTTTTTTAGGTGAGAATAGTGACTTGGACCTTCAAATTCTCGCTGGGGATGATGAGCGTGTGTTCTCTGTGGATCCTGCTGGTAAATTATGCCTGAACAGCGAGCTAGACAGAGAGAAGAAACCCTCCTACAACCTGACAGTGACAGCCAGCGACCGTCCACAGATCTCTTCTCAGCGATTCACCAGCACAGCGCAGGTTGTCATCTCAGTCCATGACGTAAATGACAACCCCCCTGTCTTCATGTCTGCCCAGAGTGTCGCTATTCCAGAGGATTCTGCCCTCCACTTGCTCATAACCACCATACAAGCAGAGGATGCAGACTCAGGATCCAACGGAGATGTCTTCTATTATCTAAACGACAGCCTCTCGAGCACTTGGGTCAGCGTTCACAACACGAGTGGACATGTGTATCTGCAGCGGCTGCTGGACAGGGAACAGGCCGATGCATTCACCGTCGCCATAACGGCGGTCGATAATGGCTTCCCGCGGATGGCGAGCACTATGAACCTCACCATGCACGTTGAGGATGTGAATGACCACACCCCAGAGTTCCCACAGAGGGCCTACAGCCTGGTCGTGAGAGAGGACATACCCAGGGGAAGCAGCGTATTCCAGGCTCAGGCTTGGGATGCGGACCTGGGCGCCAACGGGGAAGTGCGGTACACCCTGTCCCAGACGAGTCCGTTCGCAGTGGACGCGGTCCGGGGGGTCATCGTAGTCACGGAGGAGCTGGATAGGGAGAGGCAATCCAATTACACACTAACTGTGACGGCTGAAGACAGAGGCAGCCCACCTAGGTCTTCTGCCGCTGTCATAGGCATCACTGTCTCGGACGTCAATGATTTCACACCTGTCTTTTCCCCGGCGACACAGACAGTACATGTCATGGAGAATGAGGAGGACCTCTCTCAGTTCACTCAGCCGGTACTACAGTCTGAAAAACAGAGTAAAGTTGCCAAGGATAATACACATAATTTTGACATAATGTTAATGTTTTCATAATGTTGGTTTTACAGTTATTTTTCCATTCCATCCGTTCCTTCTTTTTGAATAGATTTCCGCATGGGACGACGATGTAGGCATCAACAGTCAGCTCAAATATTTGATACAGAGTGGAAATGAAGACAGTTGTTTCTCTCTCTCGCCCAATGGCACATTCCATGTCTTAAACAGTCTGGACAGAGAGAAAGAACCACTGTATATCTTAAGTATTATCGCTGTTGATGCAGGTAATGATGATGTCACCCATCCTATATGTAGAGCTTGTTCTCTTATATGTTAATGTCACCTCGCTGTATTATACATTTTTTTATTTAAAATAAACTACCACTCACTCTTATAAACTGATAAATAAGCAAACTGAAATTAATAATGATGTTTCCTTGACACTTTGAGGCTGGCCACCTTTAACTGGGACTCTAACAATGGAGGTGGTGGTTAATGATGAGAATGATAACAGACCGCGGTTTCATGAGGATGTCTACAACACCATCGTTCCAGAGGATAACCCGGCAGGCGCTGTGTTTGCCATCATCACTGCAACAGACCTTGATGAAGGTGTCAATGGAGAAATAAGGTAAAACATTTCGCAATCTATGTGATTTAATCACTACAGTTATAAGGGGGGAGAATAGTGTAGTGTAGTTTGAACTGTCAAGCTAAAAGTACTGGGTTTGTTTCAAACCCAAATAGCCACAACAATTTCTAAATAGTGGTTTAATGTATATTCCTTTGTTTCATGGGATACATCATAGACTAGTAGTATAAAACGTATGCCTTCAAAGCATTGCATCAAGAGACAAAAATGACTGATATTGTGTAGGTACTATATAATGTATAGTACTCTATAGGTACACCATCGTGGGGCCAGATTCACCCTTTTCCATTGAAGAAACATCTGGAGAGCTGTCCACGACTGATGTTCTAGACCGAGAAACAGTAGCCATCTATAATTTGACGGTCATCGGCAGCGATAAGCATCCTTCCCATCCTCTGTCTAGCTCAGTGCTTGTGAACGTACTTGTTGGGGATGTGAATGACCACTGGCCCCAGTTCCAAAACAGTCCTTATGTGGCCCATGTTCCTACGGAGATGGATCCAGGTGAGACCATGGACAAGTCATAGTTATGGTTCAAAGAGAATTTATTTATTGTTTGTTTTTGGGACTTAAGTTCATCATGTCCCAGGTGTGGCCGTAGAATCACAAACATAGAGTTTATTGTATTGGATTTAGATTTTGCTTTGTTAACCAATGTGCTTTGTTAACCACCAAGTCCTAATTGTGTTTTTCAGAATCTGTAGTTTGTGCTGTAAGAGCAACGGATAGGGACATTGAGATGAACGCAGAACTCCAGTTTTCTTTATATGGACCAAGCGTTGAGCTGTTTAAGATCAACCCACGGAGCGGGACCGTGTTCACGTCAAGTTTCCTCACAGGAACGGATGGCCTAACAATCGATGTACACGTCGAAGATAGTGGAGAAGTTCCACATTTTGACGTCACCACTATCAGTGTAATGTTTCACAATAGTTCAGAATTCCCAGTGGTAAATGTTGATGTTGTTACAGAATTGCTTTCGGAGGATATGCCAGTTGGAGCACTGGTGGCGATTGTCAATGCAACAAGTCCAAGGCCAGGGCCGTTTTACTTTTACCTTGCCTCTGGAGACACCGACAAGATGTTTCAAATGGATGAGTCAAGCGGTGAGTTAACAGTACAGCATCCTTTGGATTATGAGAGCAAGAAGGATTTTACGTTGTTGGTAGAAGCAAGAGACTCTGGTTCCCCGCCATTCTCGTCTTTCGCAGAAATCCACATAAACATCAGTGATGTTAATGATAACTTTCCACAGTTCATGCAAAGTGAGTTCCGGTGCGAGATCTTTGAGAATTCGCTGCCAATATGGGTTTGCGATGTTTTTGCCATCGATGCTGACTCTAAAAGTTACGGTATGGTGCAGTACAGCATTGTAGAGGGAAACCCTGACAGCCATTTCATTGTTGATTCTGAGAATGGTGAACTGAGCACCACCTTGAGTTTAGATCGTGAGGATATTGCAGAATACAATTTGACGGTTGAAGCAACAGACCAAGATAACCCTCTTAACAGAGCAAGAGCAACTGTGATTGTTGTTGTTTTAGACAGAAATGACCACGCACCTCGTTTTTCACAGATTTTTATGGCAGAAGTACCAGAGGATGCTCCTATTGGACACACTGTTCTACAAGTCATCTCGGCTGATGATGACATTGATGATAATGCTGAGATTACTTATTCAATAATCCAACAAAGTCATGACATCCCATTCAGAATTGATAACACCAATGGCTTCATAACTGTCATGGGGCAACTTGACAGAGAAAAACAAGACCATTATATAGTGAGAGTTAATGCAAATGATTCAGCATGGAGCATAAGTACTGATGTCACTTTAGTCTTATTAGATGTCAATGACAACAAACCAGTGTTTTCACATACCTTCCCCACTGTAAACTTACCAGAAACAAAAGCTCAAGAGGAGTTTGTGTTTCGAGTTATCGCAACAGATGCAGACACAGGGAAAAACAGTGAAGTTGTGTATAATATTGAACCCCCAGATGACCACTTTTGGGTGAATGCCACTTCAGGTGAAATCTATACCAGCCAGCCAATGGTTTTACATCATTCTACCTTTGAGGTTTTTAATTTAACCGTTTTTGCATACGATTGTGGAATTACATCATTGTTCGGTAACACCACGGTAATGGTAAGATTAGTGCCTTATAACTACCATCCACCCACCTTTCTGCATTCACCTTCTAAAATGTCCATCCCCTTTGACCTGCCAATAGGAACGGAGGTGGTTCAGTTTTCAGCAGTAGATAAAGACTCTAATCACAGCCCTAATGAGATTGAGTATGGTTTAAAGAATGGAAATGCCTCAGATTGGTTTTGGATTCAGGCTGACAATGGAAAAGTAACACTAAATGGAAGTCTGAGGGAACATCTCAGTGAAGTTTTGACATTATCAGTTACTGCCAAAGATAGCGGATACCCTCCTTTGTCCTCACAGGTTGAAATCACATTTGAAATTATTGCAAGGAATCACTTTTCACCAAATTTTGTAGAACCATATGCTGTATTTTCCATTCCTGAGGATTTCCCAGTAGGTTCGGTCATCGGAAAAATACAAGCAGAGGATGAGGATTCTGGTGCCAATGGTGTGGTTACATATTCCATAAGACAAGAACTTGAATATCTACCATTCTCCCTTGGGAAACGTTCTGCTTTGCTATCACTGATCCGAGAGCTGGACTTTGAGAAACAACGCCTGTATCATTTTCAAATCGAAGCTGTGGATGGAGGTTGGTCATCGAAGATGGGGATAACCAACATTACTGTGAATATTGTTGATGTGAATGACAACCCTCCATCATTTGGAGCATTGGAGTATGTCGCTTCAGTACCAGAAAACTCTGGGATTGGAACGATTGTCTTCATTGCAAAGGCCACAGACCCTGACTCGACAACAAATGCACAACTAACCTACAGTCTAATATCTGGTGATGTGGAGAGGTTCTCAGTTGACTCAGTGAATGGCACCATCACCACTGCGGACATCTTTGATTATGAACAGGAGCAGATCTTTGACGTAATGGTCAAAGTGTCCAACATGGGGGGCCAGGGTTTGTTCAGTGTGGCGCATGTGGTCATCCAAATTCTTGATATCAATGAGTTTATCCCAACGTTCAAAACAAAAGAATATAACTTTTCGGTATTCACACATGATCCTATAGGAACTAGGGTTGGCAAAGTCACAGCAACTGATTTTGATCAAGGCCCAGAGGGTGAGGTTTTCTACTTATTGTTTGGCCTAAACAAAAACATGGGATTTGAGATTGACAGACATTCTGGAGATATATACACCACTGGCAGTTTGAGGATGCACGGAAACAGCCCTGCAGTTCTAACAGTTTTGGCAAAGAACCGAGGCGTTATCAGCGGCACCAATGTAGACGAAGGTTCTGTCCGGATTAGCATCATAGAAATGAACAATGCTCCTGAGTTCACTCCCACTCTCTACTCAACCAATGTCAGGGAAAACATTGCCGTTGGTACATCTGTAGTTAGAGTAAGTGCCCTGGATAAGGACTCAATCTGGTACTGGAGCCAGTTCTCCTTTAGCATTGAGCAAGGCAACAAGAACACAGCTTTTGTCATTCATCCCCTCAGTGGTGTTATTTCAGTAAACTCACCGCTGGATAGGGAACAGTTGGCTCATTATAATCTTTCTGTCACAGCCACCGATAAAGGCACTCCTCCGGCCACTGGGACCGCTAATGTCCTTGTGACTGTTGATGATGTCAATGACAATGCCCCAACACTGGGGTTTACCCAGGCTCAGGTGAAGGAAAATCAGCCTCATGGCACCATAGTGGCCAGGTTAAACGCATCTGATTTGGATTTGCCACCAAATCAAGGGCCTTTTACATTTTGGGTTGTGAAGCCTATGATGGGGAGTGCATTTTCTCTAACAGCCGATGGAGTTTTATTCACCACAAGGTCTATGGATCGTGAAGCGTACTCTGTATATCATGTACCTGTGGCTGTAAGGGATGCTGGGACCCCCCCCCTGACCTCTACCACAGTGTTTCACATCAGTGTTATGGATGAAAATGACAACCCTCACATGCAGAGAAATATCCATATCGAGGTGAAGTATTACGGCAGTTCTTTCCAAGGAGGTAGGATTGGTCATGTCACTCCACAGGGTGATGACGAGTCCTATATGTTTAACTGCAGCATAAAAACCGGGCGTTCAAATATGTTCGACATCCCATACGGCACGTGTGAACTATGGTCTGCTCCTTTTCAAGGTGAGGCCACATATAACATCACCATCGAAGCAACTGACCAGTTCCTCTTCCCGGTCAACAACAGTGTCTATGTGAATTACAAAGGGTTTACAAATGCTTCCATGGACAGTTGTATACTCTTCTATGTGTCATCTTCTTCCATACACGAGTTCTTAACTCACAACTATTTAAGGTTTGTGAAAGCTCTGGATAGTCTTTTTAACCTAAAAGCATCCAAGACCCACGTGTTTGGAATCAAGGTCCTCGACACCGAAATCCTGCTGTTGGCCGCTGTCAAGAGCTACAACGGTCAGTACCTCAGCCGAGAGGTGGCCAGTGGTATTTCAACAGGCCACAAGAAGGTGCTAGAGGCACAAACCAACGTCACAATATCTCACATCACCAGCGATCCTTGTCTCACCGACCCGTGTCAAAATGGCGCCACGTGTGGCAAAAACATTCACATCGGCCCAAACGTTGCAGTGCTGGAAAGCTCGACAGTCATATTCGTGTCGCCACAGATGGAAATATTCAACTGCACCTGTTCAGCTGGCTTCACTGGGACACTGTGTGAGGCAGACATTGATGAATGTGAGAGCAATCCCTGTAAAAATAAAGGCACCTGTGTGAACAACCATGGGGGATTCTATTGCCACTGCCAGAACGGGTTTTTCGGGCCTTCCTGTGCCACCGACTTTGATGAATGCCCAACAGAGAAGTGCCAAAATGGCGGAAGCTGTGTTAACGCTCAAGATGGCATCCACTGCCTTTGTGATGCTGGATATAAAGGTAGTAAATATGGATATGGTTAAGACATATTGATTGATTTAGCATTTTAAAAATATTATGTTATGTTATTGATCTTATGATACCAAGGCTTTGTTTATTTGTTTACAGGGGACGCTTGCGAGCAGTTGGTGGACCACTGTGAATCAGGCCCCTGTATCCAGGGCAAGTGTATCAATTCTTTGATGGGATTTCTCTGTCAATGTCCTTTTGGTAAGAATGTAAAGACAACTGCCACTTTTATCATGCTGTATAATTTAATAAAATGTATTACATAAGACTATCTACAATTTAGGCTACACTTAAACTTCTTGCAAAACTTTTAGTTTAATTTAATAAAATAAAACCATTTAGCAATTTGTAAAAATTAAAATACTCAATAAAATCCGATTTTATTCCTTTATAATCTGCTCAACTGCTATGTTCACCTGATATGTCAATTTAATAACTGTTATTCATACTTTACGTACTGTTCTACATTACTCAAGCTTTTTTACACCGCATTGTAAAATGTTACAAGACAATGTGGGTCATTTAAGCTATTAAATTACTGCTAAATTGTTTAGATGGCTTGAATAATTGTGGATATCATTCCACCACAATAAAGAAATCAATGGCTCAAGACTCTTCTATTTTAAAGCACAATGTGTCTTTGTTGTGCTTGGCGTGAAGGCGTCAGCGGGGCCCACTGTGAGCAGTACAGCTATGGCTTTGAGGAGCTGTCCTTCATGGAGTTCCCACCACTGGATCCCAGGAGTAACCTAATCTCTCTGGAACTGGCCACCGTGCAGCAGAACTCCCTGCTCCTGTACAACCCTGGCGGGGCCTCTCGCCAGGACTTTGTGGCGCTGGAGTTGGTGGACGGGAGGGTTCACTTCTCTTTTGACCTGGGAGCGGGGGCCGTGAGGCTGGAGACGGGGAAAAGAGTAGCAGATGGCCTCTTTCACAGCATCGCTGCCAAGAGGATCGGCAATGTGAGGTTCAAACACACACACACACACACACACAAATGTATGCATGCAAATGTACATAAAATGCACACACACGTGCATAGGTCTGAATGCACACTCACATTGACACACACACACACACACACTCATAAACACACACACAGGTTCATAGCCCAACAACACATCATATTAAGGGTGACTGATGTTTTGTTATGGGTAATGGGAAAGCTAAATGAGTTTGCCCTTGATATTCACAGCGCTCACTCTCCCTTTTAACAGATTGGCTCCATACTGGTGGATGGATGCACAGATGTTGACAGTGATAGATTTTGCTTTTCTCAAAGTAATGGCTTTGGTATAGAAAGGTAGGAGCCAAGGGCCATCAAAAGTAATTGATGTGTTGTGTATTATTCCATAAATAACACAAGTATGCTCTTTGGTTTTGCCCTCTTTCAGGATACTGAATGTTGGCAGTGGGAACATGACGTTTGGAGGACTGAGGTCTATTGGAGTTCTCTTAGTGCATCCTGGTCAGGTTCGAACCCATGACTTTGTTGGGTGTGTTCGGAACATGCATGTAAACGGCAGGGCCCTGACCCCCGCCATGGCCCTCAGCGCCCACAACATCCTTCAGAAGTAGGAACTATACTATTACTTATATATTATACTACTATATATTAGCTCAATTTTATACTATTCACCACTCTTGTAGAAGAATACATAGTGTTAATTTAATCCCCATGAATATCATAGGCCTATGCCTGGCCCTAGTTACAACTCTAACCCTAATGCTTTTTCCCCTCCATCCGTTTAAGGTGTCCCAGGAAAACAATTCCTCCATGTCGGAGCAGTCCATGCCGAAATGGCGGCCTTTGCCACGACCGTTGGTCTCACTCTGTGTGCGAGTGCAAACCTCCTTACACAGGAAGCGACTGTGCCACAGGTAAATCAACACCACTAGTTATACCTGCAAAGTAACACTATCCCTCAGCTCTATGTGTTATCTATAATATGCCTTCGTTCTTTTTCTCCAAACAGAAATATCAGAGGACTTTGTGGTACACTTCAGTGGGAAAGACTACATTGAATGTGTTTTTAAGGAGTCGTACAAGAGAGACATCATCCTGAAAGATCTGAAGTATGATGAGCTCCATGATGAAGTAACAAACAAATACTCAACCCTGATCGAGGTTAAGTTCAAAACTTGGAATAATGGAGTTCTGATGTCTGTTCTTGGAAATAACGGATATACAATGCTAACGGTAGGCAAAAATTGCATTCACTTTAGGGCATTTTTAGACTGCCGACCCATAGCTGGGTAAGGGTGAAAAACGCCATTACACTTAAGTTGATCTCTCTTAAATGTGGTGTAAATGTTTAAAACAGTATGGGGTCTTATTTTCTCTGTCGACTTCAGTTAAAGGACCGAGAACTGCAGTTCATGTTGGAAAACCCCTTGTTGGGGTTTGCTGTGGAAGCCCCCGTAGCAGACGGACTCTGGCACATCCTCTCTGTAATGAGTGATGGGCAGAATGCGGTGGTCTATTTGGATGAACACGCAATCCTGAACACGACCAGAGGAATTGATCTCACCCCAGTCACTGTGGACAGAATAGTCCTCGGTGGGGCGGTTCCCCAGCTAGGTTCAAGACTACAAGTCCCAGGTGGGTTGTGGTTTTCATTGACCAATGGTATATAATGTAGGTGCTTTAAGGCTGGGATGTGTAAACAAAGGTTTATCTACACCTAAATATGTAGATATTTGCATGCGTATACATTTTCAGTCAAATTAGGTCAAATTTGTATTTTAAGTTAAATTCATTTATTTAATGATGATTCAGTAATGATGTCATGCGTGATAGTTTTGATTGATCTGCTTTTCTATTTATCCTGTACTACTCAGTACTCTTCAGACTATTACATAGGCAAACATTTTTTCCCCTTTTCCAACAAACAGGGTTCTCTGGGTGTGTGGAGTATTTCAAGGTGGCGGGCTACACCCTGCCAGGGAGCGGACACAGTGACCTGGTGGAGGTGAGACCGAGCCCGTCCCTGCTCCAGACCGCTTGTCCGTCCGCCTCCTCCTCCTGCCTTCCCTCTCCCTGCCCTGTAGTCAACTCCTCCATACTGGGGGAGGAACCCCTCTCACCACAAGGCCCTGAAGAAGGTTGGTGGCAGGCCTGTGGAGGACCTGGCCTGGAGAGCACCTGGGCCTGCATCTGTCTACACAACTCCAGCAGCAGGTCATGTGACGTCTGTTCCTCAGTGAGGGAACAGGGACGCAGGTGTTCCTCTGACCCACAGAGGAGCGCACCTCTGTGGGTTATCGCCGTGCTGCTTCCCCTACTCTCTGTGGCTGTTATAATAACTGTGGTTCTTACCCTGAGGCACCTCGGGGTCAAACAGGATACATCGTGGTGTCTAAATAAAAGCTCCCCTCAGAAGACAGCAGCACAAGGGACAGAGAATTATGCGTTTTTCTCAGATGACGTCGTATCTGTGAGGGCTGGCGAGACTGTGGAGGAACGCAGACCTCCGGACATCATATTGAACGACAATCAGGGTTCAGGTATGGGTTTGTACCATGAAGCCGATGCCACAGGTGTACAGACGGTCACACAGGGAAGTGAACTGGACTACTACGAAATCGACAGTTACAGCATCACTTTTCATTCAGACGCAGATTCTCTGAAACGACATGGGAAAAAGCATTGCGACGGCCCGTGCTGCACAAAAGCTGATCCCAGAGAAAGAGGTAGAGATATTCAAAACCTTTTAGAGTCCAAGAAATCTCCCTTAAGCCAAATCAGGACAACCAAATCTGAGCAGCCCAAACGGTTATCACCATCACTACACCCCGAGCTGAGACCGTACGTGGATACCTATCATTTGCTGCCTTGTCACCCACAGGGGCCCAAGCGTTCAGTGGGCCCGGGGCCCACGCAGGCCCTCTCTGCCGACGAGGTCCGACAGTTAAATGATGCTCCCCAGACAAGCAGGTCCCCTACAGCTAATAATATCTCAGCTGAATGTGGAACAGGAAGTGGTTCAGAGTTTGAGTGTGGACAGCCCGCCGTCACCGGGCACACAGACATCACAGATAACCGGTTGGCCCTTGGGAGCCTGGTATCAAAACATCCATCCAACTCTACTCCCTCTGGAGCTCCTGCAGAATGGGGACATATTCTGAATACATGTGTACAATTCAGTACTTTCGCTGGGGTTTTTGAGGATATTGCCTCTCTTCCCAGTGAAATCAAGTGTGATACACAGACTGACTTGGGAGAATTAATTTGACGAATCTAATCTGGTTATTGGGAATTTCTGTGGCATTGCAACAACATTTGCACCAACAGCTAATCATCTTCATCTATAGCATATTTGTTATTATCAAGCAAATAATTAGTCAGTAAGTGTTTGTCATCCAAACCACAGATATTGCTTTATTTCAGTAGTAGGTCTAATCATGGCCAGTGGTGGATTTTCTTATTTTTCACTCCTAACTTGACTACAGGGACAGCAAACTATATGTATTGTATACTGTATTGGTTATTTATAAATAATAACACATGAATCTTAAAAAATAACTCTTCGTTGCATGGAGCTTTTAACTTCTGTTAGATGATTTTTCCTGCATTGTGATTGGTGACCTGCTGCCCATTCGAATGTGACAGGTTCTCGCGACATCTCGCCTGTCCCACGCGCCACTGTCGTCGGTGGCGGCGGCGGGAATTCAGACAGACCTTTGAGAAGGTGTTGCTATATGGTTACGGAAAGAGCTATCGTTAGCTTATGAGCTACCGTTAGCTAATGTGAAGCTCCAAGGAAGATATCTAAAAGTTAATTTAAAGCTTAAACTCACACAAGGGGACGCCGAGAGAAAGTAAGTTGTGTAATGTTTGCCGAGTTATTTGGTATTTTGGTGTGTGTGTGTGCGCGTGTGCGTGTGTGTGGCCAACTGACGAAACCAGCCTGAGTTTGAGCCAAAACCCGACATCAACTCGTAAAGTCACAATACTGTTATTCACTACTTCACCTGTTGCTATTTGTATTTTTGTAGATAGATTTATCAGGACATTACTTTATTTGTATATTGTTCATGATTAATATTCCAAATGAACTGTAATTTAATGTTAATATCATTTGTATATTTTTAAGTAACAGTAGGCCTATCTGAACATTTCCAGGCTCTAGAAGTAGCTTTTCTAAGTGTGCACCAGTTTGACTATTGTTAAGTAAAAGTATAGTAGGCCTACCTCAACTTGGAAAATAGGAGCCCTTGACCTGCTGTAGCTAGAGTGTGAAATGCCCCATATGAATAAACCATGGCGCCTCCATACAACTAACCCAGTAGCCCAGGCAGGAGATGTAGACAGTCTCCACCTTCATATTAGTGTTAAAAAAAATCGTCATAGAACATGTTCTTAGGTCAACTAGACATAAAGGGTATTAGTCTGGGAAATAAATGCTCATGTTTCAATGTTCAGTGTTTGAATATCTATGGCAGAACTTATTTGAGTGATGTGTATATGTGCGTATTTAATACAAACATGTTTAATTTGGTGTCTCCTGTTGTATTCCAGATGTGATGGATTTGGAATTGTTTAGTGTCAACTGTTTGTTGAATTGTAAAATGGCCTATACTGTTGTATTTTGTCCTTAAATGCATTTAAAGTACAATTACTTCATTAAATATAAACACATAAAAAGAAATCTGTTCAAGTGTGCAGAATGGGAATTAATTACTTCAACTGTATTATTTGTTTGATATACAGCCCAACAACACCTTTAAAATATCAATAATCAACATTTTTTATTTTTTTTAAAGGTGAACATAGGCCTACATATGTTCATAAACAATAGACTACATTTTCTATGCCATTTCCCCCTATGCTCCTGGCACATATCACCCTTTTTAATTCAGTCAATGTCTTTAACTGCATTGCTCACTATATGGTTTTTGAATCTCTTGTCAATGTCTCCTTAATGTCCTTGGTCTTTGAACAGTATATTAGCTTCATGACAGATGGTACTCGGCCATATGTCATTATCACCACAATGTGAACATCGGTGCTGAAGGGGAAGCCTAGGTTAATATGCGCCATGGAAAACACCTGGGCACGACGGGTGATAAAGATCCTTTGGGCCTTGAGGCCCTCCTTGAAAATGTCCGTTGGACATTTTCACAATGAACATCAGATTTTATGAGCATGAGCAACTGCAGTTGCACTCCAGTTTCCAGTTTAAGATCTGCCTTTGCTTCATAATATACAATTCATCCACCTGCATTCTTTATTTCTATATGAAGTTCTTTATTTCTATATGGAGATGTAAAAATCAAACCTGAAATGTGCTCAACACCTATTGTGATTCTGTTTGTTGATGCAAGTCTAATGAACAGTATTAAATCGCAAGCCCAAGTCACAGTAAGAAAACATGGACATTGACATTCCAGAGCAGATTGTAATGCAGCACCTTGAGAAACCCAGCACATACCCTACTTGTGCACATCTTGTATGAGTTGTTATACAGACGCATTCAATGCAATTCAATATCTTAGCTTAGCACTGTTTGGGACCAACACTTGCTTCATTCACTTGATGGACAGTGGAACCAGGGTGAATGTTTATATTCATTCTATTAAATTGTTACCTTCCAGATCACAGACTGCTAACTCCTAACCCTGGTGAAGAATGTGATTCAGCTACATGCTTCAGGTTGGTTTTATTTTGAATGTGGTAATAATATATCAAATAAACCACAAGCAACTTAAAGCTGAATACTAATTGATTATTCTTTTTTTTAATCAATTTTGTCAATTCTTGATAGAATTTACCAATATTATAACCTGATTATTAGATCCGTGGGCCGATAATATCGGACATCCCTAGATCTAATACATAATATGTATTAGATCTAGGGATGTCCGATATTATCGGCCCACCGATATTATCGGCCCGATATTGGCATAAAAAATCAATATCGGAAAATATCGGTATCGGTTTTTAAAAAAGCTCAAAATGACTAAAGTGGCCTATGGCATGTTATACCTTGTTGGAAAGCTCTAATTGTCCTGAGTCGAATGCAAGCGACCATTTTCTGTTAGTACAAAGACAGTGTGAAATAAATAAACACTGTTTGAAATAATTTCAGACATCCGTTATGTTTCAAGTGAGGACGTGGTTTGATGACATCATCAAACGCACCGCGCCGTCTCAATAGCAAGCCTGGGCATGTGCGGCCATGTAGTGGGACGCTAGTTGTAGCTGTAGTTAGTGATGGCCAAATTAGGCTTCCTGAACCACTGAGGCTTTCCTGCCCATTGGTTCGCCAAAAGGTTCATTTACCCGAAGCCTCATGAAACAATGTGCTCCCTAGTGACACCTGGTGTGCAAAGCAATGTATCGCACACAAATATATTCATCCTGAGCAACCAAATTGTATAGTGTGGGCACACCCTTTTTCTATTGCCTGTATATAAAATAAAGTATTTTACGCTGCTTGTGTTAACCCATGCACACACAACTCACACACACACACACACACACACACACAACTTTGTGTTTAACTATTCATTAGTTGTTTGGTTTAGTGATGACAGTGAATGCCCCAAAATGAGTGTAAAGAAATTATGAGAGTGCATTGCTTATGGGACTGATAGTGCAATAGTGCATTGCTTATGGGACTGATAGTGCAATAGTGCAGTGCTTATGGGACTGGGAGTGCAATATTGCAGTGCTTATGGGACTGGGAGTGCAATAGTGCTGTGCTTATGGGACTGGGAGTGTGGGACAGCAAACTGCAACAGGGAAAAACTTACTGGTTTTTATTAAGAAATAAAAGTGTTTTAACCGTGTTTGGATTAAGGCGGTTTCTCTTTTTGGAGACCACCTCTCCAGCCTTTGAAAACACCCTTTCACAGGGCACAGATGAGGCTGGACAACACAGGAATATCAGTGCCAGCTTGTATAAGTTAGGGTATTGGAGCTTTTGTTTGCTCCAATAACTTAGTGGATCCTCAGTCCTTGCCAGATTTGTCTCTGACAAATATCCGTCCACCTCAATTGTGGCATCTGCAGTCACACTGGAGCTACGTCTGCTGCTATCCACTGTGCTGTCCAGCAGATGCCAAAGGTCACCTATAATTACAAAAGGGAAAACACTTCTCAATGGTTCACATTACATGACATTAAGAATGTGAAAATTCACATAAGGCATATAGACTACTTACCACAGGCTGGAGATTGCAAAGCTTGTGAGGCAGGCAGCTGAGCTGGGGGTGTAGTTTCTGAATTCCGAATGACTTTAGCACATTCAGACTTTAGTCTTGTAATAGCTTCTTGCAGCTTCCCCGAACTTAGGAACCCTAGTTTTTTGAATCTTGGGTCCAACAATGTGGGCATAGTCATTACACTGATCGATTCCATGTTTACTGCATGCTCTTTGATGCGACAGACAAGGTTGTCAGCCAGCTCCCTTGCCATATTTGAGGTTAAGCCCTCTGCCTTTTGCATAATCGTGTGGTTGATCATCTTCATCAGAGGAATAACCTTTGAGGCTGATACTCTCTTTTCAGCTGAAAGCTCTACTGTGGCCTGGTGGAATGGGGCCAGGATGTCGAGCGCATCTTTGATTGTTTCATACTCAGTTGATGTAGGTGGGCTCACATCTGTCCTTAAAGAGGCAAGAGCTGCCCCCACTGGCTCTCTGAGGGTATACAGCCTTTCCAGCATGCTGTACGTGCTGTTCCAGCGAGTGTCCACCTCAATAATCATCTTTAGAGCTGGTCTCCCCATCTGCAACTGCACTTGGGCCAGTCTTTCCTTACCTGATGTGCTGGTCCTGAAGTAGGTCACTAGCTTCCTGCACTTGGTGCGAAGCTCATTTAACCCCGACACATCATCGAAAGACTTCTTAACTATCAGATTCAGTGAGTGTGCTATGCATATTGCATGCCTAATATTTAGTGCCTTTACACAGGCAATCATGTTGGCAGCTGCATCAGTCACAAGGCACCTCACTTTGTCCTTAATGCCCCACTCCTCCATGACCATGGTATGGACATTGGCCAAGTTGTCTGCAGTGTGGCTTTGTGGGAAATGTTGCACCCCAAGCAAGATTGTCCCAAGCTGATCATTGCCATCAATAAAATGGCAAGTCACAGCCAGGTAAGCCTCCATGTTGATGGATGTCCACATGTCGGACGTAAGGCTAACAGCCACAACATTGGCAAGCTTCTCTTTAGCCTTCTCCTTAGCCTCCTCGTATCTGGTGTTAACCATGGACTTCAAAGCCTACAAATAAAAATATGAATTGTTACTATTCATTCTGACTTAATGACAATAAACTACTTTACTCTATTCACATACCTTTCTTGTTGGGAGAACATAGGATGGATCCAGTGCATGGACAAGCTCCCTAAACCCCACGTCCTCCACAACAGAAAAGGGTTGGGAGTCTTTGATGACCATGTTTACCAGAGCCTCATCCACCATTTTCTTTCTGTAATCTATAACACAGTACAATGCTGGTGTATTGTAGGAGCCTAACACATGATTTAAATAATGAAATAAAGATTAAATATTACTTTCACTAGTGTCTGGTCTGTTCGCAGCATGTTGCACATCCTCATGCATTGCACGATAGTGCCTAAGCATGGAGGAGGTGTTGTTGCTGTAAGTCAGCTCTTTGTGGCACAGCAAACATTTCACCTTCAACATGCAGATAATACACATTGTGATTATACAGCCATATGATGAGGATTATGTGATATTATGGCAATAAATTATACAAATTTATACAAACCTTGTTATGAGCAACCACTTCAAAATGCTCCCAGACAGGAGAAGTTCTCCTCTTTCTTGGTGGCTCCATTGTAAGGAGGAGGACAAAAGGGGCTCTAGGTTTGCCTATAAGGCTTGCAATAGACCAACTTACTAGGCTTTCCCTAATATAGTCTACTCTAAGTATAATGATAATACTAGTAATAATACTAATAATAATAATAATAATAATAATATCAATAATATATATAATAATACTACTACTAATATATATATATATATATATATATATATATATTTAATAATATAACTACGTATTATCTACTACTAACTACTATACTATACTATAGACTACTACTACTACTATACTATATACTATACTAGGCTAATTTACTCTAATAATCTACTGAACTATGTATAATTTACTCTAATAATCTACTAAACTAAGTATAATGTAATAATAATATATAATACAGACTATGATATATAATGATAACTACAAACTCGCTACTACAAACTCGCTGCTACTCGCTATACAACCAACACTTCAATGCATACAAACGCCTACTGCAAAGCCCACGAGTGGCGCGAGGTTTCAAACCACTTTTATCTGGAAGCGATACTCAGAATGAAGCAATGACGTAATGCAACACAATCCGAGGCCTTGTTTGTCATCGTCACGTGATTTTCACGGAAACGATACAAGCCTCGAATCGGGGCTTCATCTGGAACGCCCCTTTTTGCTCGACACAAGCTCCGGAGCCTCGCTTCAAATGTCACATCACTAGCTGTAGTTATGTCGGTGGTTTGGAATTATTTCAATGTGTTGGTGACAGGTATAGGCAGACTGACAGGTCACGTGGTGTTGGGGCTACGTCAGTCAGGATCAGTGGTAAAAGTCAGCTGTTCACGCGCGGGTTTTTCTTGAATGAAATGTTTGAGATGAGAGGGGGTGGACGGGGGAAGTCCAACTTTGCTGACCGCACAATCTATTAACATTTAACGCACTTTAGCACCGATCACTTTAGGACTATGCTATTATGGAACGTTTTTAACTTATCTCTAATAAAACCAACAAAACGCAGTAGCCATTTTTAAGTGATTCTTTGAACAAGCAGCGCGTCTGGCAAAAACATATTTTCCCGATCTAGCCTCTCGGTGACTAAATAAGTGGTTCGATAGTCGCCATACATTTGTCAGCAAAACTGTGACACAACCACATGGATTGGAGCCACGAAAGGACCCGACATGTCACAAATGGACGCGTGGAGCAACAAAGGAATGCATGATATGCAAACAATGTAAGGAGGAGGCGCACAAACAAACAGACAACAAGGACGGACTGAAAGGATAGGCGGTAACGTACCCGACCCGTTCCGTGACTGCTGTGATACATGATTGATTGGAACACTTTGATCTGGTCCCGCCGCTGAGTGGAAACTGTCTGTCATTGTGAATTGTGATATCACGCTGTGTTCGCGGCCCGCCGGGCCAAGCTGTGTGTGTGACAAACTAACGTGCTCTGCTCCCAGGACATGGGAAAGAGGAAAGTAATTCTAACTGAAAAGGCTCTTGCAAATAAAATCGAGTCCATACAAAAGGAACGAAAAAGGAAAGTGGATGAAATAAAGACTGTGATAAGCTCTATGAAAGAGCTCATGAAAAATGGAAAACATGTTTCAGCTGTTAAAGGGAAACTTGATGGCTTGATGAAATTGTCTCACACCTCTAATGAACTACATGCTTCCTTAATGCCTCTCATTCCTCATGATGAACAAGAAAAACAAACCGGTTGGTTCTCAAAAATCATTAAACATAAAGATGATTTTATTGAGGATGTTAATGCATGGTTTTCTGTAACCAGACTCAGAGGATCCCCAAGCAGGCCTCTGCTGGTGGCTAATAGATCAAATGAAAGCCCTCTGCTACATGAGGCTGCAGAAGAGGAAAATGGAGGTGTGGAAAATGTGGAAGTGACTGGGCCTCAGTCACATAATGTTCAGGATGATATTCAGCCAGATGACAGCATATCAAACTATAGCAGCCAGAATCATGGTTCAAAATCTATCAGGTCAAAAGTGTCCTCAACTGCATCTGCCCGTGTCAGAGCCGAAGCTGAAATGGCTGCTTTAATAGCTCGAAAAAGGTTGCTCGAACAAAAGCATGCTCTTGAGGAAGAGGAAGCCAAAATAAGGCATGCGCTGCAAGAGCAGGAAGCTCGAGTCAGAAAGCAAAAGGAACAACTTCAACTTGAAACGGACATGGCCGCATCGGCGGCAAAGCTTAATGTTTTGAGAACCTCTGGGTCAGGGGTACGGAGTGTTGCTTCTCAGAAATTGGATGGAATGGAAGCCTACTTTGAAAGTGGCCTCAACTTTAATGCAGAGACCGTTGTACGGCAAAATGTTGGAGATGTTGGAAGAGGACAACCTGCAGAGTTTGGAGGCACAAGGCCGAAACAAAGGCAATGTGATGGAAACAAACATCTCCAGAAGACCTCAGCCCCCACACAGGCTCAGAGCACAGTCCCAAAGGCTACATGAGCCCCACTGTCTCTGCATAGACACACACAATCTGCTTCCGGAAACATCAGCAGTGAACAGGACACCATGATGTCTATAATGCAAAAACAAAATGACATAACTTCGATGTTGGTGCATCAGCAATGCATTGCTTCACTACCTAAAAGAGACATCCAACTGTTTGACGGTGACCCTCTGCACTATCATGCCTTTATGCAGTCATTTGAGCAGACCATAGAACTGAGGACTGACGATGCTGTTGACCTCCTGCATTACCTGGAGCAATACACCAGGGGTCAGCCTAAACAGCTAGTCAGAAGTTGTCAACACATGACTGATGGCATTGGATATGCTACAGCAAAGGCTTTACTCCAGGAACACTTTGGAAATGAGCACGTCATAGCATCCGCTTATATGGACAAGATCTTTGCATGGCCAGCAATAAAGTCGGAGGATGGAAAAGCTTTACAAGCATACAGCTTATTCTTGCGAGGATGTCACAATGCCATGAAAGATGTATACAACCTATCTGACTTGAACACGTCTGCAAACATGGTCTCTGTGATCAAGAAGCTGCCTTACAAGTTGAGACAAGTGGCGAGCGAAGGCATGTGACATTCAGGAAAAGCATCGGAAAAGAGCTATGTTTGCTGATATTGTGACCTTTATTGAGCGTGAAGTTAGGATCACTACAGACCCTGTATTCGGAGACATACAAGATGCTCCAGTCATAGGGGCCTTCAAAGAAAGTGGTAGAGCTAAACCTGTGCCTCGTCCTAAGGCTAGAGGAAGCAGCTTTGCCACAACTTTCACTACTGTGGAAAGAGATGCTCATTGGGAGAACAGGGTTAAAGATGGACCCGAGAAGACCTGCCTTTTCTGCAAAAAGGGTAGACACACACTGGAGTCGTGTTTTCTATTGGAGAAGAAAGCTCACAGTGAGAAGATGGAGTTCCTGAAGAAAAATGGAGTTTGCTTCGGCTGCTTGTGCACTGGGCACATCAGCAAGGAGTGCAGGAAACGTCTGTCTTGCAAGACATGTGGCTCACGACACCCCAGCTTGCTCCATATCCACTCTAAGGAGAATGGAGATCCAGAGAAAGGCAGGAGCAACTCTGACAGAGCAGTGGACAGTGCTCTAGTCGAAGTCCAAACCGGTGGTCTTACTGGGGCCGGTGAGCAAGATTGTAAGCTTGCTATCGTGCCAGTCAAGGTTAAGTCCAGTAAAGGTCAAAGGTCAGTCGAAACCTACGCCTTTCTGGACCCAGGGAGTTCAGCGTCCTTCTGCACAATGGGTCTGATGGATAAGCTGGGACTCTCTGGGAGAAGAACAAGGATTCTTTTACGTACCATGGGCCAAGAGAAGGTGGTTGACAGTTGCATTGCATCGGACTTGGAGGTCGCTGGATTGGACAGTGACTGGTACTGTGAAATGCCGAAGATCTTCACACAACATCAAATGCCTGTTAACAGAGGTAACATCCCACGACAGCAAGATCTGGAAAGATGGCCACATCTGAAGCCTGTCTATCTGCCACAGATAGATGCAGACGTGGAGATGTTAATTGGCTTGAATGTTCCCAGAGCATTGGAACCACTGGAAGTCATCCGAAGTGTGGATGGAGGGCCATATGCGGTCAAAACAATGCTTGGATGGACTGTAAATGGACCCCTTGGAGGAGAGGGCAGTGACGATCCTGTGACTCAGTCTGCAGTTAGCATCAACAGGATCTCTGCTGTCACTCTTGACGAGCTCTGGAACCAACAATTCAAGACTGACTTCCCTGAAAACAGCCAGGATGAACTGCAAGGGCTGTCAAGGGAAGACTCTAAGTTCCTGGAAATGGCTAACGAGACTGTGGAACTGGTTGATGGCCATTATGTTGTTGGATTGCCGCTGAAGGACAAATCAGTCACCATGCCCAACAATCGCAAAGTGGCAGAGCAACGTACTCTCAACCTCAAGGGGAGGTTTGGCAGGGATGCGGCATTCCAAAAAGACTATACTACATTTATGGACAACCTGATATCCAGTGGATATGCAGAGAGAGTGCCAGCTACAAGTCAGGAACGATGCGACGGCAAGGTTTGGTATATCCCTCATCACGGTGTATACCATCCCAAGAAAGGGAAGATCCGTATCGTCTTTGACTGCGCAGCATCATTTCAAGGCGCATCACTAAATGTACATCTCTTGCAAGGACCTGACCTGACAAGCGCACTGGTGGGAGTCTTGACCAGGTTTAGGATGGAGCCCATTGTTCTGATGTCTGACATTGAGGCCATGTTCCATCAGGTTCGAGTGCCAGAGACAGATGCAGACCTACTTCGATTTCTCTGGTGGCCCAATGGGGACTTCAGTCAACAGATGGTGGAATACCGGATGGTGGTCCATTTGTTTGGCGCGACGTCATCACCAAGCTGTGCTAATTTCGCTCTCCGAAAGTGTGCTGAAGATAACAAACAGCTCTTTAACCAGAAAGTGTTTGACACCATCATGCACAGTTTCTATGTCGACGACTGCCTGGCTTCAATAGCCTCAGAGGATGAAGCCATAACCCTTTACCAGGATTTGGTAAAGCTCTGTGCCAAGGGAGGCTTTCATTTGACGAAGTGGCTGAGTAATAGTCGTCGTGTGCTGGCAGCAATACCGGAGGAGGAAAGAGCGAAGGACGTTAAAGACCTGGATCTGGACCACGACATCCTACCAGTTGAGAGGGCACTGGGAGTGCGTTGGTGTGTCCAGTCTGACACCTTTAAGTTCAGTATAAGCTTTCAGGACAGACCGCTGACACGCAGAGGAATCCTTTCTACTGTCAGCTCTTTCTACGACCCTCTTGGAATCTTGTCCCCTGTGGTTTTCACAGCCAAGAGGATCATTCAAGACCTATGCCGGCAGGGGCTAGGATGGGACGATGTCATACCAACATCTGTAGCCCAGGAGTGGGTCAACTGGCTCAAGGAGTTACACCTGTTGGAGGGCTTCAGCGTTGGACGATGTTTAAAACCGCCCAACTTTGGAGAAGCAACCAGCGCCCAGTTGCATCACTTTGCTGACGCAAGTGAGGAGGGATACGGTACCGTCACCTACCTGCTGTTGCACAATGACTGTTCTCAGATCCACGTTGCCTTCATAATGGGAAAATCCAGGGTGACACCTTTAAAGCCTGTGACGATCCCACGTATGGAGTTGATTGCGGCTGTGGTAGCAGCTCGCATGGACACGCTATGGAGGAAGGAGCTGAGACTGCAGCTGCAAGACAGCGTTTTCTGGTCAGACAGTACATCGGTGCTGAAATACATCAAGAACCAAACATCAAGGTTTCGCATCTTCGTAGCGAACAGAGTCACAGAGATCCTCAAAATGTCTGAAGCATCACAGTGGAGGTATGTGAGTACCGCACACAACCCTGCAGATCTTGCCTCCAGAGGCATGAGGGCGGAGCTGTTCCTCAAGAATGAGACATGGATATCTGGACCTTCATTTCTCATGCAGGAAGAGGAGACTTGGCCTGTTAACCCAGACAACTTGGGAGAACTTCCACCTGGGGACCCAGAGGTCAAGGTGTCGGCTGCCGTTGTCTCTGTGGAACAAGAGGAGGATGCTGTGCTGAGACTGATCAACCGCAGCTCATCTTGGAAACGTCTCACGAGAGTGATGGCATGGATCTTGAGACTCAGAACCTTACTTTGGAACAACAGGAAGAGGAGAGAAGTCACTGCATGTGATTCTCAGCCAGCATTGAACCTAACTAAACACAAAGATGTTCTTGACAAGGAGATTTGCCTCTCATTGGAGGAGATCAAAGGAGCTGAACTGGAGATAATCAAGATCTGTCAAAGAAGAAAGTTCTCTGAAGTTATCTTGCCTCCAAAAGGGAGAGTGTGTGAAAGGGAACAGTCACATTTACAGACTCAGTCCGATACTGGAAGAAGGTGTGTTGAGAGTCGGAGGCCGACTTAGTAAGGCATGCCATGCCCGAAGAGTCTAAACATCCAGCCATAATAGCAAAGGATCTCCACATCTCAGACCTCATCTTACGCCAGATACATCGAGAGGTGGGCCATGGCGGTAGGAACCATATGCTGTCAAGGCTGCGTCAGCAGTACTGGATTCCTGCTGCAGGCGTTGCCATAAGGCAGATCATTTCCAGATGTGTCATCTGTCGTCGGCTGCACGGAGCTGCAGGTCAGCAACAAATGGCAGACTTGCCTAGTGACAGAGTTTCGACTGGAGAACCTCCGTTCACTTATGTCGGAGTTGACTATTTTGGACCATTTGACATCAAGCGTGGCCGGAGTCTTGTGAAAAGATATGGAGTTATCTTCACATGTTTGACAATAAGAGCTGTACACATTGAAGTTGCCTCATCTTTGGACACAGATTCGTTCATCAATGCTTTAAGGCGCTTCATCGCAAGAAGAGGACAAATCAAAGAGCTGCGTTCTGATAATGGCACTAATTTCATTGGTGCAGAGCGTGAGCTGAGAAGAGCTGTTGAAGGATGGAATCTGGAGAAGATCAATGATGTGCTCTCATTGAAAGGAATCAAGTGGACGTTTAACCCTCCCACTGGATCACATCACGGCGGAGCATGGGAGAGGTTAATACGTTCCATCAGGAAGATTCTCAATTCCACTTTGAGGACCCAAAGTCTGGATGAGGAGGGACTCAATACAGTACTCTGTGAGGTGGAGTCAATTCTCAACAGTAGACCTCTCACGAAGGAATCCACAGATCCGAATGACTTGGAGGCTTTAACACCTAATCATCTTCTGCTGCTTAAAGTCAAGCCCAGCTTACCACCTGGTCTGTTTCTCAAGGAGGACAACTATGCACGCCGGAGATGGAAGCAGGTGCAATACATTTCGGACCTGTTCTGGAAAAGGTGGATTAAAGAGTATCTGCCACAACTACAGGAACGACAGAAATGGACAAAGATCAAGAGGAACTTTGTCCCCGGTGACATAGTGATCATAATGGACGATTCTGCACCTCGCAATTCCTGGATCATTGGGAGGATTACAGAGACAATGCCAGACAGGAACGGACTGGTGTGACAGGTCCGGATCAAGACCCGCACCAGCCTTCTCTGCAGACCCGTGACAAAGATCTGCCTTCTACAGGAGTCGACGGAGTCGTGAAGGCTTCCCTTCTTTTCCATGGATTTGGATTATATTGACTTTTGCCTGACATGACCTTTTTTCGTGACTTTGGATTGACTTTACTTTGGGGCGGGTTCGGTTCAAGAAGGATGAAGACCTGCAATGGCCATATGAACTATGAACTCTCTCCTTGCGCACAAAAAATCGCAAAAAAAGACAATGTGAAAAATAGAAAAAAAATTGTATTGTTTTTCTATTATGAATTTATGCGTTGGTAATTATTACTACTGTGTAATAACATGTAATAATTAGGGGCCAGAATGTTGGTGACAGGTATAGGCAGACTGACGGGTCACGTGGTGTTGGGGCTACGTCAGTCAGGATCAGTGGTAAAAGTCAGCTGTTCACGCGCGGGTTTTTCTTGAATGAAATGTTTGAGATGAGAGGGGGTGGACGGGGGAAGTCCAACTTTGCTGACCACAATCTATTAACATTTAACGCACTTTAGCACCGATCACTTTAGGACTATGCTATTATGGAACGTTTTTAACTTATCTCTAATAAAACCAACAAAACGCAGTACCCATTTTTAAGTGATTCTTTGAACAAGCAGCGCGTCTGGCAAAAACATATTTTCCCGATCTAGCCTCTCGGTGACTAAATAAGTGGTTCGATAGTCGCCATACACAATGTTTCTACGTTGAATAGTAAAATAGAGGTTATGCGCAACATACTTCCGCATTCTGCGAAACAGGTCTCATCACAACCGGTTCAGGTCCGCTGTACCGCGCTCACATTATTTTATTTATTAATCCGCACTTCCAGACCGTCACCGGGGCTTCAGAGTAATGTGTCCGAGGAGAGTAGCCCTCTCCCGGACACACACGCTAGCTTTTACCGCTGTATTTTTTTTTTTTTAATCCGCACTTCCAGACCGTCACCGGGGCTAGAGTAATATGTCCGAGGAGAGGAGCCCTCTCCCGGACACACATGCTAGCTTTTACCGCTGTTTTGTTTTTATTTATTAATCCAAACTTCCAGACCGTCACCGGGGCTTCAGAAATGAGTCCGAGGAGAGTAGCCCTCTCCTGGACTCACTCGCTAGCTTTAACCGCTGTTTTTTTTCATTCATCTTTTCTTCTCACTAACATTCAGATGTTAAAATCAAATAAAACGCCAACAGTAAAAAGGGCTACCTAGGCCAAGTCGATAGCTGTCGCCGTCAGTTCCTACCGCTGCGACCGGCTTTTCCGGCAAGCGGAAGTCAGGAGACCTGTTTTCCTGTTTGGTCACGTGACGCTCGGCATAAAGCCTATTGCGGTTTGCAATGAGTGTAAAGCGGAGGTTTCACGTGGCCGCATATATTGGTATCGGAAATTAAGAGTTGAACAATATCGGTTATCGGTAAAAAAGCCAATATCGGACATCCCAAATTAGATCCTAACGGATAGGTTCATCCCTTAACCTACTAATTTATAGAAATGTCATGATGGTACAAACCTTAACCAATCAAATCTGTAAATTAGGGCTGTCCCGAATACCATATTTTGGGCTCCGGAGCTTCGGTAGTAATCGACAGCGAATATTCGAATATTCGGGGGGGGGGGGGCAAAAAAAAAAAAAAAGAAAGTTTTTTATGCCAATTGCCTTAGCCCCAGATGTTCCCACATTACTCCTTATTAGGGATGGGCATAATTAATCGATGATCGATCATTGATCGTTAAGAAATGTGTCGATCAATTTATATTGTTATCGATCAAAAGGACGTTGTGTTGCATACTGTGAGTCTTGAAGCGGTGCGGTGATCGCGGCTTTAGTTCCCCGTGTCTGATCGCTGTAATTCGGAGCGTCAATATCGGTTGAATATCTAATATCTTTCTAACTTTAAGAAACACTTTAGTATTTTTAAGACGATAGTCGCACATCCCTCGTAACTACGCCGTGAAGGTGAACCCTCCTGGACTCCTAACATGAACCGCTCCGCCGGAGGAGCCGGACACCACAATACAAACACGTGTTTTCCATTTGCTTGCTGTTAAATAAAGTTGTGTGCAGTTATACGGTTAAATACGATTATTGATTAATGACCGATCGCGTACTGCGGTCAAGACAGCCGTCTCTCGGTTTTGCGTGGTCAAGCCAGCCGCTCCTAGCCTGGCAAGCCAGACCTACATCAGAAAGATGTAAGGTCTGGCATAGCTCCATTGGCAGTGTGGGCGGGATAAACGGTTGTCTATCAAGTTCCCTCTGCACGCAATAGGATAGCGCTACAACCAATCAGAGCAATGAGGAAGGTGACGTAGTCAGAGCGACGGAAATGAGTCCATGGGGAAATGTTCTGAGAATGGACATCAACGACTGTTGCCGTCTTTGCAAGAATAACATGAGAATTGCGGGTGTGCTTGTACATTCAATGAACATCTTCGAAAGACCAAAAAAAAAAGGAAAAAAGATTGCCGACAGATTAATGCATGTTGGCGTGGCGGTAGTGGAAACACCGGCAAAGTCGATCAGAATTTGTAGTAGGTGTCAAAATCTTTTATCGAGAATTGAACGTGACTTGCCGGTGTACCGGAGATGGGTGCAGGATGAAATGAACGAGGAAGTAGTAGAACCCACGACAGGTCGTTCAGATAGCGCTCAGAAACGACACCGTGAGCCTACTCCGTCGAAGACACCCAGGGCCTTGAAAAAGTTCTGCCATAAGCCTGCAAGTCCGGGAATAAGAGCTTCTATTCGACCCAACATCACCCAGGTATGTTAGTTGCATTGTTACATATGTTTGAACATCCAGTAACGGTGCGGAACAGCCTGATTTTCATTACAGTCATAATGGTCTGAAATGATGCATTGCTTGATCTGAAACTCGCCTAATGATATGGTACTAGCCCTGTTTTCATACGCTCTAACCAAAGATGTCGATGTCCTCATCGTGTCTATCATATTTCACTTAAAGGGCTTTTGTTTAAACAATTCTGTGCCATTCCATGTGTTGCAGACTGAGATAACTTGTGAACTTTGTCGGCTATTCTAAGTACAGATGTTGCTTGGTGTTGATAGCTTATTTTTATTTTGAGTGTAAAAGCATTAAGTAATGATATGCAGCAAAGCTACTCCACACTCCATAAACAAACTTGTCAACTTAGTTTTCAATGTAGCCGTCGACTGCGTTACCCTATATTGTAGAATATTACCATAATAAATACTTAGATTTCTGACTTCCTTTACTTCTTTCAGGTCATTTCTGATCGAGAGGTGTGCAAGGCTGAGGTTGCTTTGTTGGTGAAAGACATATTGAACAAAAAATGGAAAGCGGCATCCAAATTAATCATGAAGCATGAGGAGCTTTCAAAGGAAGTGAAGGTCATCATCCTTACAGTCATTGAAAGTGAATCCAAGACACTCTGCAACCCCAGCAATAACTTCATGTTGTTTAGGTGTTCACCAGAAGCTTTGATTTCTTTCTCATTTACCAGCCTTGAGTCAGACCTCCAGCGTCTCTCACCACTCCTCTTGTCTGTCTTTTCAACTATCACAAACCACTCGCATCCTGTCACCTGTGCTGCTGCTGCAATTGCATTAAGAGGTAGAGAAAAACGTCTGTCAGGTTTCGCTTACTACATAAACAGCATTCTTCAATATGGGGGTGCGAAGAAGGCAGTGTTTGACAGGCTCAGCAAATTTGCCATTTCAACAACGCACTTTGCCGCTATTGGAAAGCAGAACGAATTGGCGAACAAGTGTGGATCTGGTCTTTTGTCATTAAAGAGGCAAAACGAAGAATTCCTGGCTCTGGAAGCTGGGTGTCAGTCTGTCAATGAAGAACAGGACGACACCTCCATAAACCCCAGAAGTGAGTCTGAGCTGTTACTCAGTGATGTCTTCCGAAGCATGGAAAATCTTCAATTATCAGGTGAGAAGTAACACACACACACACACACACACACACACACACACACACACACACACACACACAGATAATGTCATATACATGACATTTATGGTGTTATGTTATCTTATGTCTGTGTCTTTAATGTATGACAACAGAGGAGCCGGCTGAAAGCAGTGCCGTGAACCAGGCTACCCAGTCGTTGGCGGAGAGATTGCAAACTCCACCACATACATATTCCATAATCTTTGACAATTTGGATTTTTACATGCGCACACACCACCAGTCCACCCTACGCAGCAACAGGTCAATACACTGGATACACCACATTGCAGTCCAGGACCGGACCCCAACATATCACCTAGCTAATGACAAACCACTTGGAAATCTTCAGCACTATGACCTGAATTTGTCACTCCCTGGACAGAGTCAACAAATGCAAATGCGAAGGGAATACATTGTCCTTACCAGCAGAATCCTGTCAAGTTACCTGTCTGTATTCAAGGCATTCTCCAACGTGGTCTTGCGTCACATACCACATCAGTATTCAGCAGAAATGGCACAGCGTTCGACTGATGTAAGAACTTAAAATAGTATTACATTAACGCCTGTACCGACCAATGTCAGTGTAGTGAAATTAATTGACTTTTTTTCCATTTACAGTACCCATTAGGACTGCTTTTCAAAGATGAAAACAAATCCGCTGACTTGGGAGAAGTTCTTCATCACTTTCAGAACACGTAAGCATGAAGGAGGGTCACACAATTCCTTCCAGTCTAATATCTGTGAGCAGTGGATTTAAAAACAAGTGCTTCTGTCTTCATTGTAGGTATGTACCAAAAAGACCTGATGGAATTTCAACCATTTTGGTCGGAGGTGACAGGCTCTCTGAAGCTAATAGCAGAAACCTACAGTGGGCCTATGCTAATGGTATGAACATGGAGGAGAGATTGGATGGCATGGAGTTCATGTTTGAGGACTGGCATGCCATTAGGGTGCTATTTCAAGTAAGTAATCTATCGCTATGTAACATGATACATGTTTGCTGCAACTGTTTATAATCAGTTCATTATTTTATTTTAGACAGTAGTTCGTAGCTGAGCAGTGTTATGCTGCTGTAAGAAAAACACAGTATTCCATTAAAGGTGTAATACAGTTACAAAGGTTTAGCATAGAAATCTAGGCACCCCTAGCGGCAGCAACTTTCATTTACACACCTTTGCCTGGAATTGTACCTTAATGGTTCCTGGTGTTAATATTTTCTTTGCTTTTTTAATTTAATGTAGATCCACCATAAAGTGTTCTTCAGCGAGAAATCTGCAAAGGACCATGGGACACTCTGCGCCAACATGACAAAGTTGAGGTACAGCTGCAGCAGTGACACTATGAATTAATGATTTGTTTGCTGTGATTGAACCATTGGCTGAAATTGTTTTGATATCAACCGATATTATTTTGAGCTTGCTGGCTAATGTTATTTAATTTGCTGACAATGTTCTCTGCAGTTTGCTGATGGGATGGGCCATCATGAAAAGCCTGTCCCTGCGGAGTGGTTTGTAATTTCAATAACTTTCTCAGCAGTGTAGGTGATGGGATGGGCCATCATGAAAATAAATGTGATGTTGGTGTGCTTGAAATATGAAAGGTGGCGTGAGAGATTGCTAACACATTTGTGTGTGTGTGTGTGTGTGTGTGTGTTTGCGTGTTTGTATGTGTACGCATGTGTGCATGTATGCACACACCCCCATAGGTTCACAAGGAGAGTGATGGTGATACATATAAAGGTGTGTACAAACTATTGACTAACATATCTTTGTGTCACAGGTGCAGCAATGCGAAACAGGGGCCCAAGGGTGCCTACAACGCATACAAACATTTTTTTTTCACAGACACTACTGCGCTGCTTCTGGCAGCTGCAATAGAGCACTTTGGCCTGCAGAATGTAGAAGGTAAACAGGGAGTTATGAAATGGGACAACAATGCTTTCAAAATTGACTGTGTTTGGGAAGAGGGAAGATTGATAACCTTCTTTTCTTTTGTTTGTTTTCTTCCATGTGACTTAGAAATCCCCGAATCGTTTGTTCCGGAGGAAATTGCATCTGGATCAACAGACTTGAGGCGAACATGGTTGCATGCTAAATCTGCTGAGGTGGTAGATAAGTGCGTCCTGCTTGGGGATGTGGTAGAGGCCATGACTGGTCTCGGTGAAGCTTCTGTGACATCGACTGGGACAAAGCAGTACCCTTGTCGAGCGCAGGGGTGTCAACAGGCATACACATATGCCAAAGCCAGAGACAACCACGAGCTTAACAAGCACAACTTGGATGTTTCTTCTGAAACATTGCCTGTGACTCAACCACTGAACAAAAGAGACCACAAACAAGAACATACATTGGCACGACTTAGCTTTAGCTTCTTCATTATGGACATGCTTGATGCGGTAAAAGAGGGTGATGGTGAACGACTCATGAGGCTGTACAAAGTTGCAATGCTTTTCTACAAAGCCTATGGGCACAGCCACTATGCTTACAGTACCTTACTCATGACACTGCAGGTGAATGCGTGTCTGACCCCTCGGATGTCGCACAGCGTGATCTGGAACAGGTTTTGGAACAGCAGGGGAGGGAATGGGGGCAACATCCCCCTAGACCTTCATTTAGAACACCTCAATAATTTCCTCAAGTCTTTCCTGAAGGGTTTAGGTCCAAATCTGTCAGAAAAAAATGCAAACCGGGTTAGCCAGTCCATCGGTGTTTTGAAGGAAATGCTGGATAAGGTGGATAGCGAATTGGGTGTCAACATGCCAACTGGCACCCATCGTGCCGAGCAGCAGACACAGGATGTTTTGACTCTGATAGATGTTTTCAGGGAGGGTCAACTGTTAACAGAAATACCTGGAAGGGAATTTTGGGCCTTCCCTAAATTTGACATTAATCTATTGCGCAGAATCAAACACAAAGAAATGTGGGTGTGGATGAGGCTGAAACTGATGGAGTGGAGAAAACTCAAAAAGTAAATCAGACGTGTGGTTTCCTGTCTTTTGTAAAGACCCACAGGCTACCGGCCTTCATTTTACAATATATGTGCATGTTATATGACCCATTTTAAATCATCTGTACATTGTTAAATATACAACTCTAATTGCTGGGCAAGTTACATATTCAGATATGTTCAGCTTTAAGTTATTTTCGTTTTCAACCCTTTTTTATGTTTGATGTAAATGTGAAATAAACACTTTGACAAGAATTGCAGATATATCCATTTCCAAATTTATTTATAGGCAGCCATCTGACAAGTTTGGGGAACATTCAGGCAGTACTTTCAGAAACAGGTTGGTGGTCATATGTACAATGATGAACAAGTGTTTACATATTGCTTTTACACATCAGTCTGCACTCAGAAGTGAAAACCCAGATTCTAAGCTGCTACATTGGGATGAGGTGTTTGGCTCAGAGTCATCATCAAAGTAACCAGTGTAGTCTTGGTCAGGCACCACAATGTCCTCCGCAGGCAGGTCAACTTCAGTGCACTCAAAATCACCAAAGACATCAAAAAGTACCCTGAGAATGTTCACTCCGTGCCTTTTGCTAAACACGGGTAGGTTGTCCATTATGAAAGGCAGATCAAATATTTCTGTGCAGCGCTCAACAACACAGTCAATCAGCTCGTTACTAAAACCAGTGCAATTGCTGCTGTTAGTGTACAGATGCATGTTCTGGACTAAGCTGAGCTTGTACCTGTACAGAAGATCTCTAATGTTCTTTTTTTGATCCTCTGTAACTTCCCTGCTTTTGACTGTGGCATGAGCGTATTGTTGAGTATTGATGAGTTCGTATTCAGGTATTGCGACGTCACAACCGGCAGAGCTGCACGAACAAACAGAGTGGCAGTATGAGCAGCACAAATGTCCAGGAAGAACACTTTCAGTGTTGTGCTCAAAGTGGGAGTATAATTCCTTCCTCAGGCAGCTAGTGATGCCCTTGTTTAACAGTATCTTCACACCCTCATCCATTCTTATGTACTGCTTTACTTTGTAAATAATGGCATGTGCTGGAGACCCATCTCGCCCAGCCCTGCCAACCTCTTGTACCATGGCCTCCACATCCACAGGTGAGCCATACATTACCACATGGGATATGTTGGGAAAGTTCAGTCCCATTCCCAGAGCTGAGGAGGCTACAACCACTCTGCATGCACCATCACCGCCTAATGAAGCCAGTACTGTACTCTTGTGATGGGGAAGTGTTTGGCTATGAAACATACCTATAAGTCTGTTTTCTAACCTGTGTTCCGGATCCCTATCAACCCAGCAGTCCTCACCAAGTTCATACTGTAGATGACAGAACACCTTTCCGCACGTCGTCAGTGTACGGCAGTAGATGATTACTGGTGACATTGTTGGCCCATTCTCTTTTAGTTGCCTCACAACCCAGTTCAGACAGTCCATAGTATCTGAAGACACTGTAGTCAGTCCAAGCCTTATACACTCACCGGCCACTTTATTAGGTACACCTGTCCAACTGCTCGTTAACGCAAATTTCTAATCAGCCAATCACATGGCAGCAACTCAATGCATTTAGGCATGTAGACATGGTCAGGACGATCTGCTGCAGTTCAAACCGAGCATCAGAATGGGGAAGAAAGGTGATTTAAGTGACTTTGAACGTGGCATGGTTGTTGGTGCCAGACGGGCTGGTCTGAGTATTTCAGAGACTGCTGATCTACTGGGATTTTCACGCACAACCATCTCTAGGGTTTACAGAGAATGGTCCGAAAAAGAGAAAATATCCAGTGAGCGGCAGTTCTGTGGGCGCAAATGCCTTGTTGATGCTAGAGGTCAGAGGAGAATGGCCAGACTGGTTCGAGCTGATAGAAAGGCAACTGTAACTCAAATAACCACTCATTACAACAGAGGTATGCAGAAGAGCATCTCTGAACGCACAACACGTCGAACCTTGAGGCGGATGGGCTACAGCAGCAGAAGACCACACCGGGTGCCACTCCTGTCAGCTAAGAACAGGAAACTGAGGCTACAATTCGCACAGGCTCACCAAAATTGGACAATCGAAGATTGGAAAAACGTTGCCTGGTCTGATGAGTCTCGATTTCTGCTGCGACATTCGGATGGTAGGGTCAGAATTTGGCGTCAACAACATGAAAGCATGGATCCATCCTGCCTTCTATCAATGGTTCAGGCTGGTGGTGGTGGTGTAATGGTGTGGGGGATATTTTCCTGGCACACTTTGGGCTTATTAGTACCAATTGAGCATCGTGTCAAAGCCACAGACTACCTGAGTATTGTTGCTGACCATGTCCATCCCTTTATGACCACAGTGTACCCATCTTCTGATGGCTACTTCCAGCAGGATAACGCGCCATGTCATAAAGCGCGAATCATCTCAGACTGGTTTCTTGAACATGACAATGAGTTCACTGTACTCAAATGGCCTCCACAGTCACCAGATCTCAATCCAATAGAGCACCTTTGGGATGTGGTGGAACGGGAGATTCGCATCATGGATGTGCAGCCGACAAATCTGCAGCAACTGCGTGATGCTATCATGTCAATATGGACCAAACTCTCTGAGGAATGTTTCCAGTACCTTGTTGAATCTGTGCCACGAAGGATTAAGGCAGTTCTGAAGGCAAAAGGGGGTCCAACCCGGTACTAGCAAGGTGTACCTAATAAAGTGGCCGGTGAGTGTATTTGTTCTGTTTGGGCTTATGATGACATTAGTGGCATTCTCCAAATGCAACTGTCTTTTGACGATTGCTCTGGAATCCAGGTCTGCCGTTGCTGTCAAGGCCAGAATAGGTGTACCTAAAGGACAAAGGCAACTTCATTAACATCTACATAGTAAGCCATTGAATGGTGAGCCATTGAAACCAAAGGTGTGAGGTCAACTCAATTAACATATACATAGGACAAAAGGCTGTCACGCTGGTGGGTCTGGCTTGCCAGGCTAAGATTAATTGCATTGAGAACAGTTTAAAACAACTGTACACATATAAGCCTTAGTGCTCTTTTTTATACATGTCTGAAGACAGGACAATGAGCATGGGTCTCACAACTTCCATACTCACCCTGTTTTACGATGGATCGCAGTTCTGCCAGCCTGGCAAAACTCTCTCTGAAGGCCTTCTCTCCTCCAGCAGCCTTTCCCCTGGTAGACATATCAGAATACATTTAAAATTAAAAACAACCAATGTGACAACAGCAATGATATACATAGCACAACAGCCTACATTCTACAACTAAACAATGTCTGCAGTTCATTATGTGATGTCACTGCTGTAATGTAACACCAGACCCTCTAAGACTATGTAACATCAGAGTAGTTTGTTGTAGCTTTGAGGCTACCCCCAACATCATTCAGTTCATATCACTTGTTGAACAGTTACTTTATCGCTAAAACATAGGCTACTTACCATTTGTATGTGAGATGAACCTCATCCACCACAATTCCCAAAACGTTCTCTTGGAAGACCTTGGTGGCCAACATAACTCGCCATTCTTTGTTAAGAAGCCAGGATTCAGGACTCCCGTAAACCAACTGGCACCGGCCGCTTCGAATGTCCTCCTGGTCGCCTTTGCCAAGTTGCATGGCCTTGAGTCCAAGTTTTTCCGCCTCCTTTAACTGGTCCTCCATAAGCGCTATCAGTGGTGAGACAACAATCACAAGCGGGTTGTGGCCGAGTCCCATGCGTTTCCCCACCAGCGGAGCTAGTTGGTAAATCAAACTTTTACCGTATCCGGTCGGCAAAACTCCGAATACGTCTTTCCTTTCGAGGAAAGACTTAAGCGCAGTTATTTGTTCTTTTCTCAAAGAAAAATTTAACTTCACGCTTTTAAGAGTCGCGGCCAAAGCCGAGTGGAAAGACAGCCGTTCGCCAGCAGCAGCAGCCATTGTTTACCTCTAACACAGAACCGTCGCATTTCTGTCGTCATTAGGTAGCCCGGCTTTCGACTCCGCCCCTCACGCTGTGATTGGCCAGACATACAAGACACACTTGGTGTTTCCAGCACCAAAAAGCGGACGGAGCTTTGCTAGACTACACTAGCTGCCAAATAAATTTGCTGCCGCTAGGGGGTGTCTAGAGTTCTAGGCTAAGCCGCTCCAACATTTTAAATACTTCCATAACTGACATTTTAACAAAACGTTCAGCCTCATATATGTTTTCTGACTAAGGTATTGCTTTTAGATAGTTCATGCCATTGTTTCTAAATGTGTGGCTCATCTCATGGGCGTAGGTTTGGTTTGAAATGTGCTGGGGACAAAGACGCGTTTGGAAGTGCATTTTCAGAAGTGCTGGGTACAATGACGCGCATGCGCATCCACCCCCCCCCCTTTCGCGCAGGTCATGTTAATTCATAAACATGTATACAAAAATGTGATGACATCCGACACGTTTTATGAATAAGAAAGCCAAGCCTAAATTTTCAAAAAGCATTACACATTTGACACACTGTCTTCTGAAAATAGCCCTACCTAGGTTACGTGTTGAAGTTCAGAGTAAATCAAATGTGTGGCTATGCCTTTTGCTAATACTTTGATGTTATAGTTTCAATTCCCAGTACAATTGACCATACACAGACACAGACACACACACACACACACACACACACAGAACAAAACTTCTATACAACACATTTCGCCAAGATTGAAAAAGCAAATATATAATATGTGAGGCAAGACTCGCACAGACGAACAAATCACACCACGAGCTGACTGCTCTCAATTCACAATATGCATCCATCCAATCTTCATCAGGCATTCCTGACCAAAACTTCAAAGCATAGCCTATGCCGATATGCAATCCTCATCATCATCACAACTATTCCAGAATTCAGCAATAGATTCAAACAATAATTAAACAAGATACCGACTATCCATGAGTGACCATCTCCAACACCAATGCTTGCTGTACGATTGCAAACCATAACTAAGTTGGTGGCTAAGGCTAACATTAATTGCAACAAGAGATGAGAAGAGTTAAAATAGCCCGCCATCACTTCTGTGCAAAATGCACAAGACAAAACCTAGCCACACCAACACCAGCAAATAAGTAATAAACATATCGCGTCTTACCTTTGTGTCAGTGGTGGTCTGCATATCCATGCTGTGTACAACATACATTTGTTCTTCTACAGGTTATCACTTAGTCCATGGGCCATGGCACTAGCAACCTGCTGTATAGGCTAAAATCGATGTCTTGCTCGCCTGACACCTCGGCTCATTGCATCAGAAGTAAAGACTTGGTAGCATAGGCTATAGATATGATCATAAGATGCCTTGTTTCCTGTCAATGCTGAGCGGTCAGCTCAGCTTTACACGACAACGATCTCAACACAATCCGCAAAAGTGGCGTTGCGTTCCCACTTTTTATTTTGCGTTTAGACGAGCGTCTTTGGGTGGAAATCTGCATGCACACGGTGACGCAAAAGTGTGTGAAATTTGATGTAGTATGCATGCCATTGGCTGTACTGCACGTGTATATGACGCCAACGCGTAAGCGAGGATAGCCAGCGTGAGCAGTTCAGAGTTCGCGACGGTGGAGCGTCTTTAAGATTTCCACTCTGGAGGGTGGGTTCATTTTTTTGCGTTTTTAAGCCCCAAAAACGCTGTCGCCGTCTAAACGAAAGGCACATCTGATAAAATATTTTGTCGGTTTCACCCGGGAGCGTTGTCGTGTATAGCCAGCCTTAATAAATAAATAAAAACAAACTACGGTGCCGCAGAGGGGACATATACACTCACGTCACGACATTCTTTTAAAAAAAGGAGCGCGATTAACGACTGAGAGAAAGACCTCATCATCATGTCCAAAAGAGCTAGCGGACTGGACATCAGAGCTTTTTTTAAAGCCAAGCAAAAAAGTGGTGGGTACAAAATGACTCATGACGAAAACTGGTGGGTACGTGTACCCACCGTACCCCCCGTATTCTACGCGCCTGGCTCATCTGTTTGTCGCGAGCCTTTTCCGAGCGCCGGCTGCAAATTGTGTCGGCATATGTCGGCCTTTTCCCCTTTTTTCAAAACAGTTATACAGTTTAATGCCCACTTTTACTGCCTTGTTTGATTATTGTTGGCCGATAAGTAGGCTACTTATTGTGATTGGATTACAGATGTAGTCTTGTTGAATCTCCAAACCTTTAAGAGCGCATTGTTCGGCTTTTACGAGCGCCGCATAGGCCTATAACCAGGGACGGGCTGCCATAGGGAGGTTCGGCCGGACGATTTCAGGCCGATTATTTTGTATTTTTTTATTTTGTGTATTATTATTTTTGGGCCGGTCCAGATTATTGGGCCAGTCCAGGACTGTCATAATACGGTCGTAGGTCCGCGGTGCGCTACAAACGCTAAGTTCACTGCTGTGAGTGATGTCACGCGCCCAAGCTGAGATGGTATATATTTCCACATCTTAACAGTCAAGTATAAATATAGTACAAGAATGTTCTGACAAAATGTATTTTGCGGTTCGCCTTTAGTGATAGCCTACATTTAGAAAAAACAAAACAAAAAAAAAAATGAATATCCGAATCCCAAAATTGAAAACCGAATACCTACCCAACGAACGAATATCCGAATAGTCGAATATTCGGGTCCAGCCCTACTGTAAATTGAGTTGAGCTTGTAGCCTAGTAATATATAATAGGTCTACTTAGACCTATATTTACTATAGTTGTTCACAATTCACACAACACATTTTAAAAACAGTATTTCTTGGCCCTGTTGAGTTAACATTAATGTTAACACCAGCTTGTTAGTGTAAATAAGTTACATTTCTTCATACATTTTTATAAATGATGATTGATAATGATTTGTGTTTCAATAGCCTACATTTTAATAGTTTTAAAAAACATGCACATAAAGAGTAACTTGAAAAAGAACGATGCTGGAATACTTAAAACAAGTTCCTAGTGACTAATTTCCCTGACGATTAAACAGAAATTTTGTGAACGACTAGTCCGACTTGTCCGAAAGTAAGAACATTTTATTTTATAAGGCCAAACATTGTCTGAAAAAATATTGGGTGTATGATAACCCAATATTTAACCTATTTAAATGTTTAATCACATTTTCAATAAACAAATGCGCTGAAAAGTGTGACATTTTGCGACGTGCATCATTGCAGTCGGGTCTCATGTGAATGTGTTCCGCGTCGCACCAGTTCGGTGCGATGGGGGGGGGGGCTAAACAGTTATCAGTTGTCTAGCTTTTGAAGTTTAAATCTAAATAATCATCCAAAATAAATCGTTGTTTAATGTTGGTTAATTAGGCCTATTAAAAGCATGGTCTAATTCTTATATGCATATTCTATCAATACTGCATGGCGTGCTTCCACGGTTTATGTAGGCTATCGGCAGAAATGCTTCTCAGAGAGAAAAATGCGTTTAACCGACTACTATTTCTGGTGCGACTACCAAGCCCAGCAACGACTAGACCTTTAGTCGACTGGTAGTCTACAAGACAACAAGCCGGTCATTATTGCGAAATATACCCCGACAGGGTGAACTATATGGCTTGTTACACTGCTACTTACTAAAGAAATCAAAAATGTAACAGAAAATGTAACGACAACAAAATATTGTATTGATATAACAATGATTGTATTGCTTCCGCAAAAAAAATAGTGTGTCCAAAGTAAACTCTGTAGTCTTTTTAAGATTAGCATACCCAGCGTTATAATTCATGTTAAACTGAATATTTCCATTGATGGTGAAGTGAGACAAGATGAATGGGAATATCCATGTTGATGTTTCTGTCCTGTTCAACTCTACGTTTTCTTCTTGCCGGGGCTTTGCAGTTGACACACCTGGAAACACAATTGTTATTGTTACTAATACTGGTGCTTATTGCTTTAGTACAGGCCTGGGGAATCTGTTCGACAAAGGGCCGGTGTGGCTGCAGGTTTTTGTTCAAACCAACCAAGAGCACACAGTTTGACCAATCAGCTCTCTGAAGACTGAGATCAGTTGATTAAATGAGTCAAGTCTGGTGTGCTGCTGCTTGGTTTGAACAAAAACCTGCAGCCACACCGGCCCTTTGTGGAACAGATTCCCCAGGCCTGCTTTAGTATGTAGTATGTAGCGATAGGCAATTAATTTAAAAATAACAATGAACGAATGAGCTGACGTTAGTTTGATTATTAAAGCAACAAAATTTACCGGACTTCTATCTGCGGATGGGTATGATCCAGTTCCTCCTAGGCCTATTTTAAATGTAAATAGGGTGCCAGAGTGCATAAAAATAGAGCTTGTTTTTTTATAGGTCACAGGCATTCATCCATTTTTTTATGGAACATTTATTCTTATCGGTGAACGGTTTAATGACCGGTTAAAGAGCGTTGGTTATTGGTCCGAAATAGTCAGAATAAGCATCCCTCCATGGAGAACGATTTCTGATTAGAATTGTTTCATAATCGATTTTGACACTGCCAGCGAGTACTCGATTACTCGAGGACACTGTCGCACCCCTATTTTGAATTAGTTTACTATGGTAATCACTATGTGCTCATTATAATATAATGTGCGTGATGTACGCGTTGCGTTATATTGCTATTTGTTGAGCCGACAAAAATGTGTTGCGTTCCTTTAAGGAAAGACGCCACTCATGGCACCACAGAGTTTTAGTTTAGCGTAGTAGAATTGGGGGAGAGCCACACAGTTTTCTGACCGTGTAAAAATAGGATATTTGTAAAAGAACGTTTAAGATTAAATCATATTTTCGAAATAAGAAACAATCGATGTGATTACTCAACGGAATACTTGAGGATACACGGTTCAGGCCAAAACACATACTGGCACAAAAGGAGTCAATAATAGCAATGCAGTCAAACATAGATTTTTTTTCTTCTGCTAAATAAATCTATTACAAAAATAAAGAGGCTATTTATTTATTTTATCAATAAAATAATACAATAAAAGTACATATTAAAAAAAGAACATGCAAGTGCAGGAGAGGGAAAGAAACCCCAGTGGGCTTATAAGATTCCCTTCCCTCTAGAAAAACAAGATGAAAAACATGATGCAGATACAAAAAAAGACTATGTAATTTGCATTTACATTATTGTGTGCTCATATGCCAGGGGAAAGTGGAATTATTTGATGTTTAACATTAAGTACCACTGCTCTATTATTAGCTTGGCCTTTTAACACTCACAGCAATTTGGTTTTTTTTCAACCGCTTCATCACTTTGTCCTTAATATCCTTTGTCTTCAGACAATAAATTATTGGATTGACAGCAGCCGGACAGAGACTGTACAACAAAACAAGGGAAATCCGGAAATCGATACCAAAAGAAAACCCCGCAAAATTTGCGAGATAGACAAAACAGCGGGGCAGGTAGTACAGACAGGTTATGAAGATCTGTGGGGTGCACGTAGATAGGGCTTTGTAGCGCCCTTCCCTCGTTCTAGCCAGTTTCAACACGGCCACGATGATGATGGAAATGTATGAAAAAATAATGAATGCCAGCGGAAGCAACAGACTGAACATGGCATTGCCCAAGGCAACAGACCTCACAAATTTCACCTCATCCTGTCCACAGCCGAGGTTGGTGATGGATATGTGGTCACAGTAGCACTGCATGATGACGTTAGAAGCGCAGTAGGACAAGGTCAGTGCGTGGGCCAAAACTCCTGACATCCTGAGAAACGTGAGCCCCCAAGAAAACACACAAATGATTGAAACAGTCTTGGTGGTGATCAGGGCGGGGTAGCGCAGAGGGATGCAGATTGCGATGAAGCGATCGAGGGCCATGATCAGCAGAATGATGGAGTGGATCGCTCCTAGAGAGTGGACAAAGTACATCTGAGTGAAGCAGGCGCTGAATGGTATGATTCTGTCATCCAGCCAGTATCTAGATATCATCTTGGGGAGTGTCACTGTTCCAAACAACAAGTCGTTCATGGCTAGGTGGCAGAAGATGAAATAGGTGGGCTTGTGGAGACTTCTCTCACAGCAGACAAACACCAAAATGAAGAGATTTCCCCCGACAATGACCAAGTACAGGACAAAGAGGATGGCCGCTACCAGGCCATCATATTTAGGGTTGAGTCCGGGGAAGCCAAGAATTATGAATTCTGTGACTGTTGTTGTGTTGCCGGTAATCATTTTAATTTAGGATAATTAAAAAAATATATATGCTGGAAAAAACAAGCAATGGAGCCCAGAAGGTCAAATATAATAAAACAATTCTGTAAAGGCAATTGGATCCTACAGTTTTTGAAAGGGGAATCTTACCCAGCTGCAGATCCAAGACTGACATGCATATTCACATCCACTTGAGGTGGACGTGAATATATTCTGTTCAGTGTTACCCCAGGGGCTTTGCTGGTTATTGGAAAGAAACATCAACGTTCAACGCATGGCTATGGGACCATTCAGTTGATGATGGCTTCCTATAGCAACCTCTTAGTTCCTCCCCTAGGAGCACACAGACAATCATGTTTGACATCACCAGCTCGACTGAGGAGTTGGATTGCTAACTTGCTAAGTACGATTGTGACGCTTGTGGGGAGCGGTATTGATAGTTCCTGACATAGTTGTACGGCAGGGAACTTTGTACAGATGTAAGATGAGACTAACTTTATCAGTCCCATCCTGATGGAAAAATGTGCATCTCATTCCACTTTCAGATGTTCTGTTGTACAACAATATCCATGCTTGTGATCCAGACCTGACTATTATTACATATAACCAGTAGCGAACCGTGTTATGTCCGTCGCAGCACCAACATGGTCAATGTATATTGACTTGACTACTTGTGTCTGTACTGGTTCACTGCCATACCTAAATGGAAAGCACCCATAGTTAATGTGATGAGCTACGCTTGTTTTTCCTTCTGTGAAAAGGGTCTAGTCCACTCTTAGCAATGCAACGAGCAAACAGCACGAAGAGCGTGAGCGTCATCACCAAAACTAAAAACAGCTATCTCTTAAGCAAATTGCAAATCTTCCTAACAAATAATCGCATCATCACACATTTTTATTAAAAGTTAACCTAGAAAACGGCGTAGATAATAAATCAGAAACAGTGTCCTCCTCACTAGCGGTTACATTACTCGCGGCGGCTGCCATCGTGAAGTAAACCAAATCATGCCCCATAAGCTAGCTAGTTTATTAGCTTGTGATTCATGTCCTTCACAGCGGGCGGAACTTGTCATAAAGTTTGCGATAACAAAGCCCACCCATTCAGAGGGAGGATATGATTGGTCATTTTTACTGTCATTTGAAATTGGTCTTGAATTACTCGACCCTCTGTCATATTATAGCGGGACCACCAATCACAGAGCTGCATAGCATTTTCTTTCCAACAACTGCAGAGTCAGCAGAATTCTGATGGGCTGAAAAGGGCCTTCTTTCATTTAACACTTCACATTCCAACACAAATTGAATAGGCATGTTTGAAGGGTTTATTTCCTCAGAAACATTTTTGTTTAGATGTTGATTGTCAAATTATGAATTCATAAAATAAAATGAGAAGATCTTAGGCCCTTTCTGAGGGCCTAGATGGCCCTGATGGTTCCACTCTGCATATAACATAATATATAATGTAATAATATAACATACATAGTGTTGTGTGTAACGCGTTACAACGTTACAGTAACATAACTACTTTTTCGGGTAAAAAGTAGTGTAACGCGTTACTACTGAAAATATGGTAATGAAACGTAGTTCCTTTTTCAGTTGGGCAGAACGTTACTTTTCCCAGGGACAGATTTGACAGCGACACTGCCTCAGCTGCGCGCTTGCGCAATAGTCGCGGGCGCTCATTCCACAGTGAGGCTGGTACTAGAAATAGTGTGAGGTGTACACTGTGCCCTGGCCAGAAACTTTTGTCCACTGCTGTAACCCTCTCCCGGATTCACTCGCTAGCTTTAACTGCTGTTTTTTAAATTTTATTTATTAATCCGCACTTCCAGACCGTCACCGGGGCTTCAGAGTAATGTGTCCGAGGACACACATGCTAGCTTTTACCGCTGTTTTGTATGGCATGTTTTGTTTTGAGACATATGAGCCGTTTTGAGGTTTTCATCATGTTGTCCTAGCCTTGATTTGATACAATTTGCACTATAGCTTTGCACCAATTTCGGTGTAGCCTCTTTAATGTAAGAGTTATGTATTTATGTGTTTTGTGTTCACCTACATGCCCATAAGATGCTATTTGGTATTAGCCTGGCAAGCCAGACCTACATCAGAAAGATGTAAGGTCTGGCGCAGCTCCATTGGCAGTGTGGGCGGGATAAACGGTTGTCTTTCAAGTTCCCTCTGCACGCAATAGGATAGCGCTACAACCAATCAGAGCAACGAAGAAGGTGACGTAGTCAGAGCGACGGCTCTGACTACGTAATGAATCAAAACTCAGAATAAATATTTATTTTCGAGGAAAGACTTCAGTGCCGTTCTTTGTTCTTTTCTCAAATAAAATGTTAACTTCAAGTCTTGAAGAGTCGCGGCCAAAGCCGAGTGGAAAGACAGCCGTTCGCCAGCAGCAGCAGCCATTGTTTACCTCTAACACAGAACCGTCGCATTTCTGTCGTCATTAGGTAGCCCGGCTTTCGACTCCGCCCCTCACGCTGTGATTGGTCAGACATACAAGACACACTTGGTGTTTCCAGCACCAAAAAGCGGACGGAGCTTTGCTAGACCTACACTAGCTGCCAAATAAATTTGCTGCCGCTAGGGGGTGTCTAGAGTTCTAGGCTAATTTGGTATTATTGTATTGTTGTTTTCTTCAACAAGTGCTCTGTGGTATTTTTTATAATAAAGAGCACAAAAGAAATACCTGTTATGTCCTCCATAGTAGAACTTTATGTAGGCCTATACACATTTAGGAAATGAGATAGGGTTCTGCCCAAAGTCGAGCACCATAAAAGTAACGTAAAAGTAACGAGTAACGTAAAAAGTTACTTTCCATAGAGGGTAACTAAGTAAAGTAAGGGATTACTTTTTTTAAGAAGTAACGAGTAACGAGCAAACACTACTTTTTAAAAGTAACTTCCCCAACACTGCATACATATACCTGCCAGGCCCATTGTTGGGAATCATAATGAACAGATATACACAGTGTACTGAATATAGGTGCAGAGGTCAGGGGAGAAGGGGTATGAAACTCTTAGTCCCTAGACAGACCACTAAAGCTCAAAGAACTACAGGGGAAACTACTATTTCAAATTCTATTCACATTTGTAGGAATTGTTGATGGAGCCTTTCACTCACTTTACCTTATTTACTTTCAAGATCTTTGTCTTTTGTTTCTTCAGAGTAATAAACAATGACCTGTAGACAAGGGTGTAGGTTTTGTTTCAGCTTTGGTAGTGTGCAAGCATACATTTCTTCGCAGGAATTTTAGCACAAATACAGTTTTTGGGGTAAGCTACTCGAGAATCAGATAATCCTGAATGCCATTATTTACCAACCACCACAGCCTACAGGTATGCCTTCAAACCAATTACTTTTACATATTTATTGCCATACAATATTATTCACAACGCTCATCTCTTTTAATGAACATGTTTTTGTACTTGTACAGCTTACGTTTGAGAAACAATTAGCATTTTACTGTATCGTAATGCAGGTTAATCTAATAATAGTTCGACTTTTCATTTGACACTTTTCTTTCATAATGTATAACAATAGTAACAGGGTCGGACTGGGACTGAAAAACGGCCTGGGACATACAGTACCTAAATACATATATTTTAATGTTAAAAATGTAAGCATAGTCACTGCTTGCACCTGGTAATTGTAATGCTGCATGCCTACAGGTGGTATGACTATTTTGCATATAAACGTATATACACTTTAACTTTAACTGTATTGTGCAGTGTCATTGCTGAACCTGTCAGTCTTTGCATTGGGCCCTGCCACGACCACTGTCACACCAGCCTGCATCTCTTTCTCTGTATCCTCATTCTCAGCGTCACCTGATGCTGTTTTCATATGCAGGGCAGAAGAATAAATGTATGAGACTAAATGTATTGCATTTGATCACAAATATTATTTAAAACCATGTTGTGCAGATCTTGCCACTATCTATTTCTTAATTAAAATACAGGTAACAGCTGTCATCTGTCCTAGGCCTACTTTTTTTTTTTTTTGCAAGGTGGCGTGGCCAGGGCAGCCAATCTAACCCTGATTAGCAAAGACAAGTGTTATCTGACAAATAATAACCAATATTCTTGTTTAATAAAAACGTTGCTGTGCTGATAGAGAGATAAAAATCAAACCCTAAATGTGCTCAACACCTATTGTGATTCAGTTTGTTGATGAAAGTCTCATCCATTTGAACAATATTAAATTAGGCCTCACAAGCCTGAGTAACAGTAAGAAAACATGGACATAACACATTGACATTCCAGAGTAGATCGTAATGTAGCGCCTTCAGAAACCCAACACTTACCCTGGATTTGTATTGTGTACTCGTATGCCAGGAGAATTATATGTACCACTGCTCAATTATTTGCTTGGCTTTTTAATATTCATACCAATTCTCGTTTTTTTCAACCTCTTTACCATATTGTCCTTAATATCTTTTGTCTTTAAACAATAAATTATTGGATTGACAGCAGCCGGACAGAGACTGTACAACAATACAAGGGAAATCCGGAAATCGATACCAAAAGAAAACCCCACATAATTTGAGAGATAGACAAAACAGCGGGGCAGGTAGTACAGACAGGTTATGAAGATCTGCGGCGTGCATGTGGATAGGGCTTTGTAGCGCCCTTCCCTCGTTCTAGCCAGTTTCAACACGGCCACGATGATGATAGAAATGTACGAAAAAATAATGAATGCCAGCGGAAGCAACAGACTGAACATGGCGTAACCCACGGCGATGGACTTCACAAACTTCACCTCATCCTGTCCACAGCCAAGGCTGGCAATGGATATGAAGTCACAGTAACACTGCATGATGACGTTTGAAGCGCAATAGGACAAGGTGAGCGCGTGGGCCAAAACCCCTGACATACTGAGAAACGTGAGCCCCCAAGACAACACACACATGATTGAAACAGTCTTGGTGGTGATCAGGGCGGGGTAGCGCAGAGGGATGCAGATTGCAATGAAGCGATCAAGGGCCATGATCAGCAGAATGATGGAGTGGATCGCTCCTAGAGAGTGGACAAAGTACATCTGAGTGAAGCAGGCGCTGAATGGTATGATTCTGTCATCCAGCCAGTATCTGGATATCATCTTGGGGAGTGCCACTGTTCCAAACAACAAGTCGTTCATGGCTAGGTGGCAGAAGATGAAATAGGTGGGCTTGTGGAGACTTCTCTCACAGCAGACAAACACCAAAATGAAGAGATTTCCCCCAAAAATGATCAAGTACAGGAAAAAGAGAACGGACGCTACCAGGCCATCATATTTAGGGTTGAGTCCGGGGAAGCCGAGAATTATGAATTCTGTGACTGTTGTGTTGCCGGTAAACATTTTAATTTAGGACAATTTAAAAAAATATATGCTGGAAAAAACAAGCAATGCAGCCCTGAAGGTCAAAAATAAAACAATTCTGTAAAGACAATTGGAAGATTCTTTTTAGAATTGCTTTACACTGCAGATCCAGGACTTGCTGCTCTGGATGTGAGAGCCTGCTGCAACACACTGGACATGAGGTGCATATGAATATATTCTTTTCAGCGTTACATCAGGGGCGTTGCTATTATTTGAAAGAACCTTTATTGGAAAAAGTTCCTCCCCTGGGAGCACACAGACAATCAAATGGTTTGACATCACCAGCTCGACTCTGAGGAGTTGGATTGCTAACTTGCTAAGTACGGTTGTGACAGTTGTGGGGAACAGTGTTGATAGTTCCAGACATGGGTGTATGGCAGGGAACTTTGTACAAATGTTCATAAGATGAACTTTATTCATCACATCCAGATTGCAAATGTGGGATACATTTCATTCCACTTTCAGATGTTCTGTTGAACAATAATATCCGTGCTTGATGCGGTGCAATCCAAACCTGACAATTAATACATATAATATAATATAACATAATATTATAACATACATATACCTGCTAGGCCTACTGTTAGGCGTGACAGACACAGTGTACTGAATGTAGGTACAGAGTTCACCAGAGGTCAGGGGAGAAGAGGTATGAAACTGCTAGTCTCTAGCAGTGGTGGAAAGTAACTAAGTACGTTTACTCAAGTACTTAAAGGTCAAGTGTGTAGAATTCCGTTCACTTTCCACCAGTCTGTAGGGTTGCAATCCAGGGGTGGGCGAAACCTCTTAGAAAGCTCTGTTTCAATGCCAGTGGCTGCGCGATCAACGGGGTATTGGTCCCCGAGGAGTAGTGCCATAGCAGAGGCCTGACGCGTGGCTGCGGCTCCAGTAGTGTCTCAAATTCCACATGGTCGATCAAGTTCTTAACGACTAATGAATTGATCGTCGATTAACCGTTAACATCCCTAGATGCTAGTAATTAGTTTTGTTTTTACATAACGTGTACTGTACTGTACTGTATTTCGCTTGGCTTCGCAATGGTTCACTAGCTCTTACGATACCTCCCAATTTGCTGAGAGTTCAATGAATATCAATTTGCAATACAGGACTTTTACTTGTAAAAGAGTATTTCTACAGTGTGGTATTACTATTTTTACTTAAGTAAAAGATCAGAGTAGTTCTTCGATCATTGTGTGTGTGTGTGTGTGTGTGGAAAAAGAGAGAGCGAGAGAGAGTGAAGATTACTTTACGTGTATAATTGGTTTGTTTTTCATTTTTTGTGCATTTTTTCTTTTTACATAAACTAGAAACCTAAACTAAAAGCCTATAGGTTTTCATATGTCTACAGATAATTCCTGTATCATTACTATGTATGCTACACACTGCTACATTAAATAGTTTTTCTTACACAGAAGAAGGCCATAGGTGGACAGTTTGACACTGCAGACTGTGCTGAGAGATCTGACCAAGAACCCTGACCAGTAGCAGTAAGGCTTTTTAAATCAAATTTAAAAAGTTAGTATGTCAATATCCACCAAGATGAAAGGAGGAAGTGATTCAATAAAATATAATATAATCAAAATTTTACCAATAATCATCAATTTTTTAATTATTTCAATTATTTTTTAATTTCCAAGACATAGATAATGTTGTCTAGAGCTGCTTGAAGAGATAACCGACTAAAGATAACAGAATTATGTGTAAACACACTAGCAAAGTCAATGTTGTAAAAGCCAACCAAAATCAATGATCAGGAAAGTACTATGAAAGAAAATAAGGTGAAGTGAAGTCAATGCAAATCAATTCAATGATCAGATGATTGAAGTAACGAGGTCAAACAAAGTCAATAAAGTCAGTGATCAGCATCAAACCCAAATAAGAAGTAGAAACACAAGGTCATCCTGGCTTATGACATTTTTAAGACAAAGCTCACGACAGATAAAAAACCTTACAAAAACACAGCAGCAGTATTAAAATATAATACAATATTTACAAAATATTTAAGTGTTAAACACACAACAGCAACAATACCAGCTCCATCAACAAAAGTACCTCAAATTTGTACTTTACTACATTACTTGAGTAAATGTGCTCACTACTGCTAACAAACATGCTTTGGGTGCATACAACAACTAACTTTTAAACAGTAATTAGATATGTTAACTGGTTCTCCAGATGAGTCAATATTAAGGTTGTTTAAATTAATTAGGATGGATGCTGTGTTTGCGGCCACAGAGCTATTCAAATTAGCTAATGCTCTGGCAGCTTTACTAACCGCCACTAATATAGACCTGTGTGTAACCCCAGAATATCCAGCCTTCCAGTTAATTGAATTATTAGTTAAACTCCCCCAGTACTCAAACCACTGTGATGGGAAAACCCCCTGATGGGACATTAATTAATATTTCCAGGTGCAATTTATAAATCCTAAGGGGTTAAATGCGACTGAAGGCCCCAGGCGTGACAGCGTATGGCTACGATCAGCTACGAATGGCTTAACTGAGAAATGTTGATACCATTGTATTATACGGTTAATATGAGTTATTCTGAGTAATATAGTTATTCTAATTTGTATCAAATTATAATCATAGAATGGAATACGACTTTATTGTCCAGCCTGGGTCAGACATTTCTAGAAAGGGTTAGAAAACATTGTGTACATGCAGTAGACACTATCAAGCACACAAGCAATACGTTTGTATCGAGAAAGTTTTGTTGTCACATAATTGATGGAACATTGCATTATGTAACTCACCCAGGTATTGTGTTATGTACACGTCTCCTTCCCCCCATCCCTAAATGCACACACGTACGCAATCACACACACACACAACACACTGTTGCATGTCAACAAGCAACAGTCTAATGACACACTTGGGAACATTGTGGGACACTAATTAGATTCCACTGGGAGCTCATTTACTGTTGTTTTTTTCAAGTACAATGTACTATGGTATTGCTTAGAGTACTGCAAGTTAAAAAAAAAACTAACGGAAAATCACTTTCATTGACCTTCAGAAAAACCTTACAATGCATACATCATAAACAAGTGCTGGGATTTATATAGTTGAATGTGAATATTTGAAGAAGAAACAAATGGACAACATGGAGAAAAAAATTCTAATTACTTCAATAATAAGCATTTGTGGCTTGAAATGTATTTTAATTGCAAGAAGAATACCTCAGAATACCTCTAGAACAGTGGTTTTCAAACTGTGGGTCTCGAGTGGTTGCAACCACAGTTTATTGTGGATCATGGCCACAATAAACATTTTCATCAACAATAAATATAATCAGGGCTCCAGGGTGCGACCAAAAATCTGTCAAGTGCAACTAAACATTTTCATCAACAATAAATATAATCAGGGCTCCAGAGTGCGACCATTTTGTTCATACGGGACCAAAAATCTGTCAAGTGCAACTAAACATTTTCATCGGTCACACCGGTGTGCCTGACATTCAGCAGGCTATGACGTGATCGTAACATAAGCAGTCTAATCACTGGTCTAAAAATGAATGCGCTAAACGATACGTTAGTAACTGTCAACTTGGACCCTCGGATAGGACTATGTTCGCAAAGCTTCCCCGTTGCCAGGTTGTTACTAAGATCCAGTGTTGTGCTAGTTACTGAAAAATAGTAACTAGTTACAGTTACTAGTTACTTTGTAAAAAAGTAACTCAGTAACTCAGTTACTTAAACCAAAAAGTAATGCGTTACTGAGAAAGTAACTTTTTAGTTACTGTAAAACGTTCTTCCAATGCTCCCATTAAATAAAGGTTGATTGATTGAGTTCCCCTCTCACCGTCATTTCAGTTCTGTACTGATGCTGAATAATACAAACTGTTGATTAAAACAACCGTTTCAATTCATTTGCATCCACATCACTGAATCTAATCATCCAAGCAATATGATCCGTTGTGCATCAACACAAACCTTGACACAAACACCAAAGTATTGTACCAAAGGGGGGGGGGGGGAGGGGGCGTACCTCGGACCTACGGCCAACGGGGGGGAGGCGCGCGCGATCGTAACACACCTCGGACCTGTGACCGGCGGGGTTGTCTCAAAAAGGAGGACAAATACGCGTCCCGCTTGATGCTGCAGCGGACGCCGGACACAGCATTGAAAAACCGGACAGTCCGGCCTAAAGCCGGACTTCAACTTTATTGATCGGGAACTGTGTACCGTTGTAAAACCTCACCAAAAGGAACGGAGTAACGCAGCGTTTGGTAACGGGAACGGAGTTACTGAATTTTAAAAAACAACGCATTACGTAACGCGTTACTGAAAAAAAGTAACAACGTTACGTAACAGGCGTTACTAATAACGCGTTACTACCCAACACTGCTAAGATCATCTCAGTTTACCGGAGTAATAAGGTAACATTGCCATGTCGTTACTCAGATCGTCTCTATTTACTGGAGTAATAAGGTAACGTTGCCAGGTCGTCGTTGGTTTGCACATTTTTAAAAGTGGTGGGGACAAAATTCAAATTATAAATAGTGGTGGGGACATGTCCCCCCCGTCCCCCCCGTAATCTACACCTATGGTTCCAGGCATTAGTCAGACCCATATGTTTCTCCATTTGCCGTTTGTTTCCAGGAACACAAAAAGTAGTGCTACCTAAAAAGTTGTAATTTTGAGACAGAATTACCCCAAAATATGAATACACGTATACGTGCGCATGCGCCAAGGTGTATGCAGCCTGTTTCAGTCGCTCTTGCTTACTTAAACTTTGTTTTCAACTTTTTTCCTTTTTTTCTTTATCTTACTTGTTCTGTTTTTACTTTAGTTATTTGTTAAGCTACATCCTTTCTAAACATGTTTGTGTTGAGAGTTTTTGTTGTTTCGTTTGTGGTAAAATCGCTCCTTTTACTCTGCCACTCGACCGTCGCGCAGCAACGCCGCATTTTTTACTCCAGGGATCAGCTGATGGAGCTGAAGCCGCTGTTGTGCCAATGTAGGTATCCCCGACAGAAAGTGTTTCCCCTGGCCGCGGGAGCTGTTTTCTGGCTGCAAATACGTATATTAAATCTACTTCACTCGAAATGTACTATAATAGACAGATGAAGCCTGACCATCAAATAATTTATTTTATGTATACTTCACATACTACTCTATAACCTCTGGGATTATGAACAACTTTCTTCTCTTCTAGCCAAAGATATGGGGGGGCCAGGGGAAACACTTTCTGTCAGGGATACCTACATTGGCACCGGCCGGCTTGGCTACAGTGATGGAGGATATCCCTGCTGAACTTTGGAGGAAAACACACCGGGGATGCAGAGGAAATGGGTCGCTACGGCGGAGGAAAGGAGCGAAACACCGCAGACTTATGGAGAGGAAGACATACAAGCCGTGTCTCCCATCTCTCATCATGGGCAACGTGAGATCACTGGGGAATAAGATGGACGAGCTCACAGCGCTAACCCGGAGTCATCAGGAATACCGGGAGTGTAGTTTGATGATTTTCTCGGAGTCATGGCTACACACGGATGTTCCTGACCACAATGTTTCCACCGAGGGTTTCCACACTGTCCGGGCTGACAGGGACTGCAAGAAGAGCGGTAAGCGCAAAGGAGGGGGGCTTGCTGTTTATGTGAACAACAGGTGGTGCAACCCTGGTCACATTACCGTCAAAGACCGCATCTGCAGCCCGGATATTGAACTTTTAGCTGTGGGTCTCCGTCCTTATTATTTACCCCGTGAATTCTCACATACTATTGTAGTGGCTGTGTATATTCCCCCGTCCGATAACCCGACGTCGGCATGTGACGTCATCCACTCTGCAATAGCCGGACTACAGACTGCACACCCGAGTGCTCTAATCTCGGGTGACTTTAACCATGTCTCCATTAAAAAAACACTCCCGAAATTCACCCAGTATGTGACCTGTACAACCAGGGAGGAGAAGACCCTGGACCTGCTGTATGCTAATGTGAAGGACGCATACACCTCCACGTCTCTACCCCCGCTGGGAAGATCAGATCACAACTTGGTGCTTCTCACCCCCTGCTATGTGCCTCTAGTGAAGAGGCTGCCTGTGACCACAAAGACAGTGAGGACATGGTCAGAGGATTACTATGAGGCACTGCAGGGCTGTTTTGAGGTGACTGACTGGAATGTACTCTGTGAGCCACATGGAGAGGACATTGATGGGCTTACTGAGTGCATTACGGACTACATCAATTTCCTCTTCACCCTTTACACCACGGACTTCAGCTACCAGACAGAGTCTTGCCATCTTCAGAAGTTCTCTGATGACTCTGCTGTCGTTGGTTGTATTAGTAAGGGTGAGGAGGCTGAATACAGGGCTGTGGAACGAAACAATTTCCCCCCGGGGATCAATAAAGTTTTCTGATTCTGAATCAACACCCTTATATTTTTAAGGATTTGCAAGTGGCCATGGTATAAGTGGGATAATCCACTCCGAGGTGTGCATGTATCGAAAAAATAATGCACTTCGCGGAGGCAAAACCCCTATTTTTCAAAACATCCCCCCCCTTTAAGGGTTAGGGTTATAATTAGGGATGTCCCAATCTCAAATCTCGGACTCGGGCCATTCAAGGCATTTTTTTACTGATCGGTATCGGCTATATTGAACACGAACCTAAGTCCGAGCCTTTGTTTTATGTCAGCTGTTACATGTGTCGTAAACAGAGAGCACACTGTGTGGCAGGACGCGATGTCTGCGGTGTAACTCTAACTATAAGGCAGGAATCTCTGCGATAATATCGTCCATTATCTCGACGGCCGTTCGTCGAACCCACTTTGCACTTGGATGTATTGGGACCCAGGGAAGCGCATTGTTGACTTTGGACAACTGAAACGTTCAATATATTAAAAATACACTTTGAATAGAAAACTAGCGAACACCGGCAGTTGACGTCACACAATGTGGACTGGGGCTAATGTAGTCTTCTACGTACGCAACAGCAGTACGGCAGAGCAGCCCCCCTCCCCGCAGCGGCAAACAGAAGCAGTGGGGAGTCAGAAATGATAATACAATTTAACACTGCTTATAATATAGCCAAAGAAGAGCTTTTACTAAATTTAAGTCCCAGATCATCCTTATGAAAAAGAACGGGTTAAATGTAAATCCCACCTACAGCAGTTCATTGGGGTGATCGCATACACTTTGGAAAAAAAAAAAGACATCTGTTCAAGGCAGCGCACGCTGAGTTATTTGAGTTTGAGTTTGTCAAGCACTTTAAACATCAGCATTTTTTACATTTTGTATTCAAATTTTGTATTTTAAATTCAAACATACATACACATGCTTGCATGCCCTGTATGTTCCATTTATATAACCAATGTTATGATCTCACTTTTTCTCACATGGTAATGAGAATATAATGCTTTGTTTTACTGCACAAAATATCTGGAGGGCCCTGGGCCAAAAGTACCTCCAGAGGTGGGTCACTCAATGACCAGGTCTGGGAACCTCTGAGCTAGAAGACCTAATAATAGTAAAGTGTGTTACTTGTGAATATCTGATGGCCCCATATAGTGAAAAATATTACTACTACCACCACTAGCACTATTGCTACTACAGTTGAATATATAACTAGTTAGGAAAGTTTTCTCTAGTGCTCAATAAGGTTAAAAGTCATGCTCTGAATAGAATGGAACAAGGTAGAAAAAACTAGCCTACTACAGGCATGAAAATCACTCACCTTTCGGCGAAATTCGCCGTTTTGAAGTCAAAACAGGTGACCTACGTGAATCGTGTAGATTCGACGAGAAAATGTTTTTTTTTGGGGGGGGGGTTGAGCGGGTGAGCGCGCTAGCGCGTGCGCGGAAATATTGCGAAGGCTCGTGCCGGCTGACCTGAGCATGCCCATTGAGGAGTCGGAGTGATAATTTACCGGACTGAATTTGGTGAGTGACAGTTTCAATTAGTGATGCTCCGATCGATGGGCCGCCAATCATGATCGGCCGATATTAGCTAAAAATAGCTTGATCGGCGAACCCCAAAAGCGCCGATCAAAACAGCCGATCATCACACGCGGTGTGTTACTATTGCGCGCGCGCACCCCCCCCCCCCCCCCCCAGTCGGCCGTAGGTCCGCGGTGTGTTACTATTGCGCGCGCCCCCCCCCCGTCGGCCGTTGGTCCACGGTGTGTTACTATTGCGCACGCCCCCCCCCCCTCCCCCCCGTCGGCCGTAGGTCCGCGGTGTGTTACTATTGCGAGCGTGTGTGTGAGTGAGGAAGGGATAGGGGGGATGTTCATGTGTGCCTGTGTGTATGATGTGGCTCTTTGCAGTAACACAGTAAAACATTTGGCTCTTAGTCTCTAACTGGTTGGCCACCCCTGGTCTACAGCCTTAAGTTCTCATTTTCTAAATACAAATAAATAAACACTTGGTGGTTCTTCAAGATCTTGACTGTAGCCTATTTCTACTGTGTTTTTTTTTTACAGTTAATTCATAGTTAGTTTCATTTCTACAAATGGTGTAAACTCTGCTAGATGATAGATAGATAAAAGATCCATTCGCCTGCTATTCTGTGATCGGCAGTGATCGGCAATCGGCAGATCATGATTTTGGTGATCGGTGATCGGCCCCAAAAAGGCTGATCGGAGCATCTCTAGTTTCAATCGTTTTTATATTTTCTCGTAACCTATATCTAAGTTAGCCAGGAGCTCTGTTGGCATAGGCTTAGTTATAGTTAACTACAGCTTGATGAATGGAGTCATTGAACACAGTGAGCGAACACAACCAGCTAAAGCTCCCGGTGGAAAATGATTAGCTAACGCTACTTTTAACTAAATATTGTTACTGAAGTTAGCTTCGAGCTTGTATAGCTAACGGTAAATCACAGAAAAGAAACACTGGTTATAGTGCTTCTTTATAATATTACTTGTATTTCCAGGATGGAAATATTATTTATTTAATACAATATTTTTTCAGAACCTGTGCTTGGCTTATTATTACATCGACTCAACTCATTCGGCTACTGTGAAATTGGAAAAACTTTGATTCTAAATCAAACATATTTTTTTCTGGCATGCTCTGTCTGCAATCGCAAATTGCATTTCAGGTTGATGGTATGTTTCAATAATGGTAGAAAACTCTTAGGTTAGTTTCTTTGCCCCCCCAAAAATCTTGTCTGTCAATCATGATGGAAGAATGCATCAAGCCATGTTGGTGCCCTTACCACATTGTGCCTCATATATTTATTGTAAATGGTAGACTAAGTGACAGGCTGGCATGCATATTTATTATATTCACAGGCGCCCTACAGTGTCCGTCCGTCTAACCGCCCGTCCGCACGCCCTTCTCACCTTTTTCACCCCTGACCCGTTTTCATGCCTGCTACTAATCATAATAATATTCATAGATATAATTTACTATACATAATACTAAACTCTGCTTTATATACAAAAATGTCTAATGTTATTGGTGATATTTGAGATTTAATTTAACAATCAATCTAAACTCATGTTTAATCCGGCCTCATTTGGATTTCATTGGATGTTGGCTCTGTCTGATCACGACCAATTCATTAACATTAAACACCACTCCGACTTTAAAGGTATCCTGATGGACTCAAGTTGCATTACTGCTTGTAGATTGATTCAATCTGATTCTTACTTGTACATTGTGCTTTATGAATTACTTTCTACATTGATGCATTGTTGATGTGAAAAAATGCACTCACTAAATGCCTCTATTAATATAAAAGAATTTGTTATCGGCGGTTTTGAAGGAATGGAAAAACCAATGGAAGTAGGTGTGGTGATATTAATTGTTTACTGTTTAGCAATGTTCGCTAATATACTCAACATACTCTTCATCATTTTAGACAAGAAACTACACAAACCAATGTATCTTCTGATTTGCAATTTGGCTGCTGTTGATATTCTGTATACTTCCAGTTCCACCCCAACTATGATCGGTGTATTATTGGCTGGTGTCAATACCATATCTTATGTGTCATGTTTAATTCAAATGTTTACTTTTCATGTAGGCGAAGTCATGGAGATGTTTTCTTTAGCTGTCATGGCCTTCGATCGCTTGCTTGCCATCTCTTATCCATTGAGGTATCATAGTATACTAACAAACATGCACACTGTAACCTTAACATATTTGCTTTGGGTCGCTGCCTGTGGCTTTGTCACTCTTATGCCTGTGCTTGTGATACCAATGCCTACCTGTTTCAAGAGGTTGCAGTATGCTATCTGTGACTACCCCGCCATTGTGCGAACCTCTTGTCTCAATCCTTCATATTTCTTTAATTTGGCTACCATCGTATGGTTCTTTTTATTATTTTTCACCTTTGGTTTTATTTGCCTGTCCTACTTGTGGATCATAAATGTTGTTATGAGGTCATCTAAGAATGAGAGCAGAAAAGTGCTCAGTACATGTTTCAGTCATCTGATTGTAGTGGTGTGTTACTATGTACCATTGTTTGTGCGTATTGTTTTCACCAGAATGGGCTTAGTGTTGACACATGACGAACGCGAAGGTTTAATGATTGGGGCCATTCTTGGTCCATCTCTTGTAAATCCCTTTGTGTACTGTTTAAGAACAAAAGAAATCAAAAACAAGTTGTTTGGTGTATTTAAGAAAGTAAAACCAATTATGTAAGATTGCATTTTTCAAATGCAAATACATCTGTTTTTAAACATATTTTATATCACACTTCATGTCATGAAGGCTAGTCACACTTGACACTCAAAAGTGAGGTAGAAAACAGTCCATATATATTGATAATGCTGTCTTAACAATGTAATGATGTTCAATGAAATGCACCTGCTTGTCAACTTTTGTAAGTGTTAAGTAAATATAAAAAGTAAGTGTAAGTAAGTGTTAAGTAAATATAAAAAAGGTTTGTGGAGTGTGATTGATAGCTGGTTTACAGCCTCTCTTGAGAGAGAGAGAGATAGAGAGCTCATCTTGCACCATCTTGCCATTTCCAATAAATGGATATATTCTCCCAACAACAACCTGTGTCTTGTGTTGGAGGGGGCCAGCAAAGCCACTGATGGCCTACCTAATATATTCACAAAAACATTTAGTAAAAGGCAAAAAAAACAAAACACATTGGTTTGGCTAATATACAAACAAAATTACTCTTTCAATTCAAAAAATGTAATACAAAATGAAAAAGAAATACTCATAATTCCTGCAAGTGTACAAGTGTATTCTACAGAAGCCCTGAAAGGAAACATTAAAAAATATATATATTAAGAAAAAAAGTTAGAATTTTTAAGTAGGCCTTCATGATAAATTGATGACAACAAACAAGTTTTTCACAGTCGCTTGGACGACTTTTTTGTTATCAATTCATCACGTAGGCCTAATTCCTACTTTTTTTTTCTAAATAAATGTTTTTATGTTGCCTTCAAGGCTTTCGTTGTATTCAGATAAGGTCATGGGAAAGGATGTGGAATCAAGATGGGCAACTGAAGAAGATGTGGAGAAAGATTATCTCTTCGCTTAAAAATAACTAAAGGGGATTAGAATTATTATGTTATTTCATTTTATTTAAATATGTACTGTTGTTTTTTGTTTGTATATTGTTGTTTTGTTTGTTTTGCTGTTTGGGTGTCATGTTTGTGTTGGAATTGTTTATTTGTTTGTAGTTTGTACTGTGCTGTGATCACAAAATACTTTGTACACTGTACAAACTAAAATAAAGAAAATGTCATCACGTCATGAAGGCAGGTCTCACTTGACACTCAAATGTTCTTGTTAGGTAGAAAACGTCTGTATATATTGATAATGCTGTGTTAACAATGTAATGCTGTTCAATAAAAGGCACCTGATTGTCAACTGTTTTAAGTGTTCAGTATAAATAAATCGATTATATACAAGGGAAATGTTATATTGAAAATCAAATGAATTCTATTAAAGCCATGCATGGTCTGGTTTGTACATGCTATTTCATTATTATTATTTCAAGTTCGAGTCTATTATTGTCAGATGCACAGAACACAGAGTCAGACTGGGCACTGAAATTCTTATGACAAGTCACTGGCAACTACCTATTTAGGGCATAAATATAAAATATTCTAGACAAAAATAAAGATAAAAACATATAGAAAGATAAATATACTAGAAAGCAATACATATATTACAGGGTAATAGTATAACTGCCATAATTAACTAAATCGAATGATATCCAAAATTGAATTACGTGCAAATAGTTATGTGCAAAAGTCAGCTATACGCAATTATAGTTAGACAAACATCAATCGCATTTTTATTTACTACTTTTCTGCACATTAAATACTTTACCATTGGTAAATGGCTAGTAGTGTCATCAATTACAATGCATAATTTGGGCTTTATTTACTGCAGTTAAAATGATAATTATATCATCATTGACCATATGATTTTTATGATGCAGAGGTTTTCACCTTACTGTCTCAGGGGCCTTCCATATCTTCTCTTGAATCTCACAGAACCCTAATGACCAGAAAGGAGACCCACTTCAGCCATGTAATTAATTCATCCATGAATTGATGACATAAAAAATCATCCAAACGACTCTGAAAATCTTGTTTGTTTGGACGATCAATTCATCATGTAGGCCTACTTAGAAATTCCAACTTTTTTTTTTCTTCATATATATTTTTTATGTTGCCTTTCAGGGCTTCAGTAGTATTCAGATACAAAACGTTTAATTGGAAATCAAGTCAATTCTATTATAGCCATGGTGTGACTTATATATTCAATTTCATTATTTCATTAAATTAGTTTTATGAAGGATATCTTTCTTTTGGCATGTAGCTTACCCCAGGCAAGTTCACTCTCCTGAAGCTAGCCCAGAACAGCTAGGCTTCTGATTGGTTATAACCATAACAGTTGACATAACATTGAAATGTATTTTAATTGAGTTTCTGAATACCTTTAGAAGAAAGGCTTTTTAAACTTATAAATACCTGATGACACCAGTCGTTATACGGGTAGGTAGCTGGCAATATTCCCGCTGCGCATTTCTGCCTGTGGCACCACCACTTCAGACCAGGACCACCATTCCTCTGTATTTCGCTCCTTACCCCCAGACCATCGCCTGGGGGCAGAGCAGCGACAGGGACGTCTCCCTGCCATTACTGTCCCACTGGATCATGGTCTGAAAATTGGGCAGTCAGCCATAGGTCAAACTTATAATAAAGCATGGAGGGCTTGCGGGATCCTCCACATATGTCGTCCATCTTCTCTGCTGGCCTTATGCAACCATCACTTTGTACATCTCGTCCTTCTTGGTCACCGCAGAGCTGGAGACTTGACACTTTAATGTGGTCGGATTCTAAGGGCTATTATAAACTATCATTGTATGTATTGTTTGTTACATTGTTATTAAAAAAAACAATGCAACTTTTAAATATCCCTTACAAGCTTGGTTTAGCCTGCTGCTTTGTGCAGTTCTGTCGGCACTGCCTAACAGGGAAAATTTAATGACTTGATGAGCCTAGCTAAAGTAGGACTAGTGGTGACTAAAGAATGTAGAAATGATACAAAACATAATAAATAATGAAAATACATTTTATTATTATACTTTTTTTCTATATAAACATTAATTAATAAATTACAGACATAACCTCTCCCCACCTTAGGCTATACCTTTACTGCTATTAATATGACTACTCCCACTACTACTGCTGCTACATCTACTAATGTTGAATAATAGTTTAACTACTTAGGCAAAGTTTGCTGGTTAAAAGTTACAACATATTCTGGATGCAATGTGCGGAACAATGAAGATAAAACTACTATTAATAAACCAATAATCCTTCATATACTTTACAACCTAATATGATACTGTTCATAATACAATGTTCCTGTGATGCTCATGCTAATGTTTAGTCCAGCCTCATTTGGATTTGATTGGATGTTGGCTCTGTCTGCTCGCATCCAATTCGTACATTTTAAACACCCCTCTGACTTAAAAGGTCAACCCAAAACCCTTGTTGGTTGCAATTACTAAGCTGGTAGACCCACATTGAGTTACTGTTTGTAAATTAATTAATCAGAAATTAATCAAATTTTTACTTGTACAGTTATGATCTTTTTCAGGATTGGATGCTCTATGGTAAATATTCATAGGTGATGTAAGAGATTGCTTTTGTCTTTGTGATTTAGTTTTTACATTGTCGGTGTGAAAAAAATGGACTCACAAAATGGCTCAATTAAAATAACTGAATTTGTTATAGGTGGTTTTGAAAAAATTGAAAGACCAATGGAAATAGGTGTGGTGATATTCATTGTTTATTGTTTAGTCATGTTAGCTAATACACTCAACATACTCTTCATCATTTTAGACAAGAAACTACACAAACCAATGTATCTTCTGATTTGCAATTTGGCTGCTGTTGATATGCTGTATAGTTCCACTTCAAGCCCAACTATGATTGGTGTATTATTGGCTGGTGTCAATACCATATCCTATGTGGCATGTCTAATTCAAATGTGCACGTTTCAGGTAGCAGAAGCGATGGAGATGTTTGCTTTGGCTGTCATGGCCTTCGATCGCTTAATTGCCATCTCTTATCCATTGAGGTATCATAGCATACTAACAAACATGCGCACCATAGCCTTAACATTTGTCCTCTGGGTCGCTGCCTGTGGCTTCGTCACTTTTATGCCTTTGCTTGTGATACCACTGCCTACCTGTTTCAAGAGGTTGCGATATGCTTTCTGTGACTACCCCGCCGTTGTGCGAACCTCTTGTGTCAATCCTTCATATTTGTTTAATTTGGCTACCATCATATGGTTCTTTTTATTATTTTTCACCTTTGGTTTTATTTGCCTGACCTATTTGTGGATCTTAAGTGTTGTTTTGAGGTCATCTAAGAATGAGAGTAGAAAAGTGCTCAGTACATGTTTGAGTCATCTGATTGTAGTGGTGTGTTACTATGTACCATTGTTTGTGCGTATTGTTTTCACCAGAATCGGCTTAGTGTTGACGCTGGAGGAACGTCAAGGTTTAATGATTGGGGCCATTCTTGCTCCATCTCTTGTAAATCCCTTTGTGTATTGTTTAAGAACAAAAGAAATCAAAAACAAGTTGTTTGGTATATTGAAGAAAGTAAAACTAATTAAATAGGATTGCATTTTTCAAATGCATCTGTTTTTACACATATTCTATCTCACTTCATGTCATGAAGGCAGTCATGTTATTTCACATCTGGTAGACTGTGTAGGATGGGTCTTTTAGAAGACTACTGCATGCCCTGTGGGATTGTGCAATAGTGGACTCACTGTGGTTGAAAACCACAACTACTATGGAAGATGGCCTTGGTTGCCCAGTTCCCAAGACACCCAGGCTTTGCCTTCTTAATAACAAAACCGAAGTACAGGCAATGGAAAAGTAATATTCTGAATATTATACTTGGGAATCATATTAACATTAAGACTGCTCCTTAAGCACTAGAAGAGGTGAAAGACACCATCCTTTGCCAAATTGATAAACATAATGGTTAAAACAGCTTCCTACGAAAGCATGATAACTAGAAGGATGGGTAAACAAGATGGGGAACTGAAAAAAATGGAGCAAAATGATATCTTCGCTTAAAAATAACTAAAGGGGATTACAATTATTATTGTATTTCATTGTATTTAAATATGCATGTACTGTGGTTGTTTTTTGTTTATTTATTATGGTTTTGTTTGTTTGTTTTTTGTTTTGCCGTTTTGGTGTCATGTTTGTGTTTGAATTGTTCATCTGTTTGTAGTTTGTACTGTGATGCTGTGATCACAAAATAATGCACTGTACAAACTAAAATAAAATATGGACATGTCATTAAGGCAGGTCATACTTGACACTCTTGTTAGGTAGAAAACAGTCTGTATATATTGATAATGCTGTCTTAACAATGTAATGCTGTTCAATAAACGGTACCTGGGATGTTTAATTGAAAATCAAATGAATTCTATTTAAGTTCAAGTCAGATGCACAGAACAACACAAGTCAGACTGAGCACTGAAACGCTTATGACAAGTCACTGGCAGCTACCTAGCCTAGTCCTAACTAGACCTTCGTACTCATTTCATTCATACTCATGGTTTAGAACTGCTATAGAGACAAACGATTTCTCACTTGAAGGCGGGTGCTGTTGAAGTTTAAAACCTATTGGCTCTGCCCAGTGCCACTCTGGATCTGCCTTAACCAATCGCTAACGTTTGGTCGTGACGTATTTCATGCGCCGGAAACCACGTTGCGCGCAGTACACTGTATACAAACGGCAGATGCAGTGAGCATAGGGTTGTGTGGAGATGTCTGCTAGCGATTGCTGCAGGCTTTGTTCATCCAATTTAAGAGTTCTAGGAACATAATGGTCATTCTAAATTAATCTTTGATAGTAAAGACCAAGATAATGCTTGCAGTCAACTGTCGAAGCTGGGTCTTGTCATTGCTAATATGCCGCTTCGATCGTGTCGGGTTTGGGCACGACCTATACGTCACTGTTCTCAGGTCGCGCCTCCTGTTCGCTGATTGGAAGGACAAACTTGAGGGAAAAGAAATCGTTCTAACATACAGCACTCCCAGATCTAGTACTGAAGTGAAATGAAAATTGAGCGGAAGTACGGAGGCGGGCGGAACCAGGCTAGCAGCTACCTATTTAGGGCATAATATACTAAAATAAAGATAAAAACATATAGAAAGATAAATATACTAGAAAGCAATACATATATTACAATACATACTGTATATACAACAAAATAAAGTAAATCAAATTATATCCAAAATTTAATTATGTGTAAATCCAGTTATGTGCAAGTCAGTTATATGCAATTATGAGGTATTAAATTATTTAGGTTAATAAGGTTATGAAGTGACAATCACAGACTGTTAAGAAGCCTGATGGCTGTAGGATAGAAACTATCCTTCAGTCTGCAGTCGCCTGCCAGACGACAGAGTTAAAAGTTTACGTGCTGGGTGGTTTGAGTCCTGAGTAATCCTGAGAGCTTTCCTGAGGCAGCCCTACCATACTTAATCTTGATAATTATTAAGTATAGTATCAGACTAAAACTAGTTTTCCTTTCTCTGACGTTTTAAAGGGCCCCTATTTTACCGTCAGGTGTGATATTAACTAGCCATTACAAGCCATTTCAAAATCTACCCTATAGTGTCCACCCAGATTTATGTTGAATAGATTACCAGCCTACCCAGTGGACTGTACCAACTGGTAGCCTGATGTATGATTTATCCATCATACATCTGGGTGAACACTCCCACTTGTGATGTCACTAGAGGGTAGAGTGTAGAGGGTAGAATTTATTTTAGGTGGTTCGAATCCGAAAACGTCATCCAAAACGACTTTGTGAAAAACTTGTTTGTTCGGATGACTTTTTCATCATAGGCCTACTTAGAAATTCCAACTTTTTGTTTTGTTTTTTTCTTGTTGTCTTTCAGGGCTTCTGTAGTGCAGATAAGAGCATGGGAAATGTTTAATTGAAAATCAAGTAAATTCTATTAAAGCCATGGTGTGGCTTGTATATTCAATTTCATTATTTCATTAAAGATTGGTTTTATGAAGGATATCTATCTCTGTCTTCTGGCATGTAGCTTACTTCTGGCAAGTTCAATCTCCTGAAGCTAGCCCAGAACAGCTAGGTTTCTGATTGGTTATAGCCATAACAGATGACATCACATCTGGGGATTGAAATGTATTTTGAATGAGTTTTAGATACCTTAAGAAGAAAGGCTTTTTTAACTTAAAAATATCTGATGACGCCATTCGTTATACAGGTAGGTAGCTGGCAATATTCCCGCTGCGCATTTCTGCCTTAGGTACCACCACTGGGGCCTTCAGACCAGGACCACTATTCCTCTGTATTTTGCTCCTTAGCCCCGGAACATCTGGTGGCAGAGTAGTCACAGGGATGTCTCCCTGCCATTACTGTCCCACTGGATCAAAGTCTGAAGATTGGGCAGTGAGCAATAGGTCACACTTATAATAAAGCATCAGCGGCTTGTGGGATCTTCCACATATCTGACCATGACCGAGCTCTACTGGTAAGGTTATCTCATGTTGTCCATCTTCTCTGCTGGCATAATCAACCTTCACTATGTACGCCTTGTCCATCTTGGTCACCTCAGAGCAGAGCTGGAGACTTGAGACTTTAGAAAATTCAGACTTGCAACTTGACTTGGACTTGCCTGCTTTAATGTGGTCGGATTCTAAGGGCTATGATAAACTATCATTGTATGCATTGGTTGTTTCTTGCATTGTTATTCAAAAAAACAATGCAACTTTAAAATATCCTTTACAAGCTTGGTTTAGCCTGCTTTGTGCAGTGCTGCCAGTGCTGCCTAACCGGGCGTGGATAAGGGGGATGCCTGATGACTTGATGAGCCTAGCTAAAGTAGGACTAGTGGTGACTAAATAATGAAAATGGAAATGATACAAAACATAATAAATAAATAATGAAAATAGAAATTATCCAAAAAACTATGAATACATTAACAACAGGCACGGTGCCTCTCCCCACCTTAGGCTATACCTTTACTGCTCAGGATTTTTGGGGCCGATTAGCGATCACTGGAAGCAGTATTGGCCGATGCAGATCACAATCACTGATTTTTTCATATTTATTGTGTAGCATATTTATTTATTTAAGTATTCTCAAAAGGGGTGCCCCGATCAGGATTTTTGGGGCCGATCGCTGGAAGCAGTAGCGGCCGATACCGATCATGGGGTCTATTTGAAGCCTTTTAGCATTATGTTTTTAAATATTCTTCACAACATTGTATATTAAAGAAGCAGTGAACCTAAAATGTTTGTTTTAAACGTGGTAATATGTCTTATATTGTATACTCTCGGACGCAGAAGGGAACCGTAAAGGCTCTCTAGGCCCTGAGGGCCTAAGATATTCTAGATATTCAAGTTGTATTTTATTAATTCATAATTTGACAATCAACATCTAAACAAAAATGTTTCTGAGGAAATAAACCCTTCAAACCTGCCTATTTAATTGGTGTTGGAATGTGAAGGGTTAAATGAAAGAAGCCCCTTTGTCAGCCCCTCCTTCCTACAACTCTCAGCCCAAAACGCATTTCTTTTTTTTTATCTCAGTGTTTGAATTAGAGCTGAAATAGGGGGTTCACACTTCATCATGAATTGACAGCTGTTTATTTATTGGCAGGCAACATGTGCAACATATTCAACAGACCGCTGAAGCCATTTTAGCGCACATAGAGAAATTGTCTCGCATGTCGTAAGTCATCTGATCGGCTCTTATGATCTGCCTTTATGGAGACCACCGATCAAACTGTTTAGAATGAATATCGGCCGATAACAATCAGTGGCCGATCGATCGGAGCATCCCTAAATAATAGTTTAACTAGTTAGGAAAAGTTTGCTGGTTAAAAGTCACAACATATGGATGCAATGCGTTGAACAATAAAGATTAAACTACTTCTGCTAATAATAATCTGCATACCAATACTTTACAACCTAATACCATACTATTCATAATACAATGTTCCTGTGATGCTCATGCTAATGTTTAGTCCAGCCTCATTTGGATTTGATTGGATGTTGGCTCTGTCTGACCGCATCCAATTCATAAATATTAAACACCCCTCTGACTTAAAAGGTCAACGCAAAAGCCTTGTTGGTTGCTCTTACTAAGCTGATGGACCCACAATTGTACATTCATTCAATCTGAAATTTTTACTTGTACAGTTATGATCTATTTCAGGATTGGATGCTCTATGGTAAATATTCATAGGTGATTGCTTTTGTCTTTGTGATTTAGTTTTTACATTGTCGGTGTGAAAAAAATGGACTCACAAAATGGCTCAATTAAAATAACTGAATTTGTTATAGGTGGTTTTGAAAAAATTGAAAGACCAATGGAAATAGGTGTGGTGATATTCATTGTTTATTGTTTAGTCATGTTAGCTAATACACTCAACATACTCTTCATCATTTTAGACAAGAAACTACACAAACCAATGTATTTTCTGATTTGCAATTTGGCTGCTGTTGATATGCTGTATAGTTCCACTTCAAGCCCAACTATGATTGGTGTATTATTGGCTGGTGTCAATACCATATCCTATGTGGCATGTTTAATTCAAATGTTCACCTTCCAAGTAGCGGAAACAATGGAGATGTTTGCTTTAGCTGTCATGGCCTTCGATCGCTTAATTGCCATCTCTTATCCATTGAGGTATCATAGCATACTAACAAACATGCGCACCATGGCCTTAACATTTTTCCTCTGGGTCGCTGCCTGTGGCTTCGTCACTCTTATGCCATTGCTTGTGGTACCACTGCCTACCTGTTTCAAGAGGTTACGATATTCTTTCTGTGACTACCCCGCCGTTGTGCGAACCTCTTGTGTCAATCCTTCATATTATTTTAATTTGGCTACCATCGTATGGTTCTCTATATTATTTTTCACCTTTGGTTTTATTTGCCTGTCCTATTTGTGGATCTTAAGTGTTGTTTTGAGGTCTTCTAAGAATGAGAGCAGAAAAGTGCTCAGTACATGTTTGAGTCATCTGATTGTAGTGGTGTGTTACTACATACCATTGTTTGTGCGTATGGTTCTCACCAGAATGGGTTTAAAGTTGACACTGGAGGAACGTCAAGGTTTAACGATTGGGGCCATTCTTGGTCCATCTCTTGTAAATCCCTTTGTGTATTGTTTAAGAACAAAAGAAATCAAAATCAAGTTGTTTGATATGTTGAAGAAAGTAAAACTAATTAAATAGGATTGCATTTTTCTGTTTTTACACATATTCTATCTCACTTCATGTCATGAAGGCAGTCATGTTATTTTACATCTGGTACATTGTGTAGGATGGGTCTTTTAGAAGACACTACTGCATGCCCTGTGGGATTGTACAGTAGTGGACTCTCTGTGGGTGAAAATCCAAACTACTATGGAAGATGGCCTTGTCATGAACATGTCATGAAGGCAGGTCACACTTGACAATCAAATGTTCTTGTTAGGTAGAAAACAGTCTGTATATATTGATAATGCTGTGTTAACAATGTAATGTTGTTCAATGAAATGCACCTGCTTGTCAACTGTTTTAAGTGTTCAGTAGAAATAAAGAAAGATTATATACAAACATATTTAAATGCTTTCATTTAAAAAAAGAATGCAAAAAAAGTGTACAAAATATATTCAGATAAGATCATGGGAAATGTTTAATTGAAAATCAAATTAATTCTATTAAAGCCATGGTGTGGTTTGTATACTCTGGGCGCTAAAATTCTTATGACAAGTCACCGGCAACTACCTATTCAGGGCATAATATACTAGAAAGATAAAATATGCTAGACAAAAATAAAGATAAAAACATATAGAAAGATAAATATACTAGAAAGCAATACGAATATTACACGGTAATAGTATAACTGCCAAAATGAACTAAATCGAGTTATGTGCAAAAGTCAGTTATAAGAAATGATGATATATTCAATGATTTATGTTAATAAGGTTATGAAGTGACATGTGAATAAGAAATCACAGACTGTTGAGAAGCCTGATGGCTCTAGGAGAGAAACTGTCCTTCATTCTGCAGGTGCGAGACCAGATGCTCTGGTATCGCCTGCCAGACGGCAGCAGTATGTATTTGTAGATATATATATATATTATACATGCATACATGCACACACATTGAAGAGATGTGTGTTGGTTTGTGGTGGCATTAACAAATAAATCACCAGGTCCAGGAGCCTAACCTTGTTAAATTATTATCACGGTCCACTACTAGAGGCAAGACACACCCTACTATGGAGATGAGATTCCAAGGAGAAGCCAAGGCCCCGCCCCCTACTGCAGGGAGCCCAGTTTGGAGTAAAGCACCTTTGTTTTCTTTATAATATATAAATATAATATAATGATAATATAATATAATAATAATGTATTTGATATTTGGGTAACCCTTCCTTTTACAGTCCGGTAATTACCAGCTAATTACCTGGTAATAAGATGTATTTACTAAGTAATAACCAGGTAATTACCTTGTAATTACCAAGTACTTACCAGGTAATTACCAAGTATTTACATTACATATTTATCTGGTAAATACCAACAAGTTACCTGATATTTACTAGATATTTTCCTGACATCTACCAGGTATTTACCCAATAATTACCTGGTAGATATCCTGCAATTACATATTGTAGACAATAAACCCACTGAATGTGTCTATATGTGACTTTGTTAGGGTGATAATAACGTATATATTTACCTGGTACTTACCAGGTATTTACTCAAAAATGATTGCATATTTACCTGGTAACTAGCACTTATTTACCTGGTAGTTACCTGATATGTACCTGGTAAGTACCACTTATTTACCTGGTAGTTACCTGATATTTACCTGGTAAATACCAACAAGTTAACCAGTATTTACTAGATATATACTGAAAACTACCAGGTATTTATCCAGGAATTATAGATTATGTGTTACCAATCAACCTGTGTAGTGACAGTGAGGGTAGTAATGACTCTGATATTTACCTGGTAATTACCCAGTATTTACTTGATAACTTGCAACTATTTACTAAGTAATTACTTTCTAATTACCCAGTAGTTACAACTTACCCAATAACCCCCATGTATGTATGCAGATATTAACTGGTATTTACCCAGTAATTACAAATGTGTACCATGTACATTCCAAAACATTATCAGGTAAAACCCTGTGAATTACCCTGTAAGGAAGGTGGAACTGTACTGTAAAAGGAAGCGTGGTTTGTTTCAATGATATTACCATATACTTTCCTGGTAACTGTAGATTATAATCCTCTACCACCCATTAGGGTGTGTAGTTTTGAACATGGTATCTGGCAAAAACACCCATATCTCCCTGATAATTATCGGGGTGATATCAGAGTTTTACAGAGTAGTTACCCTGTAAGAAAGGTGGAACTGTACTGTAAATGGAAGCGTGGTTTGTTTCAATGATATTACTGTAGCTCCCACGAGGCCAGAGGTCTTTGTTAGAAAACAGGGTTTATTTTCCAGGTCGAACCAACCCGTGAGAACTGGGTTTAAAGAGAAAAATAATTCAAATCAATAAATACAATTGACAATATGCAAATGTCCGTTTTTTCAGCAGCACAACAGGTGTTACATTTACACCAAAAACCACTACACACACCTCACATACAGTCCACAACTCAATATTAACTTGTAAATTTACAAACTTAACTTACATATACATATTCACCACTTTACATCGTATGCAAATCACCATCACGCACCAACCATGCAATGGAATGCAACACAATACAATCGTTCACGTTCTTCATAGACGTAAATAAAAGATAAACATGCCTCGTCCACTGCTAACTACTTAAGGAGGGAATTTTCTTGTATGCTTCTTCCTTGTCCTTTATAGTTGTTCTACTTTAAGTGCCTTTAGCTTTTAACTTTAACTGTAATTAGCTGGTAATTACCGGACTGTAAAAGGAAGGGTTACCGATATTTGTTCAGTTCAGCAAAAGCTGTACTCAATGACTTTTCCACAATGAGGAAAAGGATCTATAAACACTGACCGATACATACATGTTACAGACCACGTCTGCCTCTGCTTGGCAAAAGGAGACATACAGCCATAGAAATAAAGGCCCGCATACAGTCTATGAGCCTCACTGACCCGCGACACGCCCATAGACCATTTGACTATACGTGATGTACTGTCTCAGGGGCCTTCCATATCTTCTCTTGAATCTCAGAACTGTAATGACCCGAAAGGAGACCCACTTCAGCTAAGGAATTGTGCTGTTTCACACTCATCAATTCATCCATTACACAAACCAATTCCTCTTGGACAGATTCTCTACCATTACGGCCTCCTACTGCTAAGCCGATGACACTCAACTTTACCTCTCCTCCAAAACCATCACCGCTACCCACTCCACCCTCGCCACCTGCCTTGCAGACATAAACTCATGGATGTAACTGAAAATCTAATGAAATCTGAAATCCTAATCATTGGCCCAAACTCCCTAACCCACTCCACCCAGCCCTTCTTACTCCACGTCGATGGCTCCATAGTCACCCCCTCCACCCAGGTCCGCAACCTTGGAATCATCCTTTACCCCACCCTCTCGTTCCTACCTCACGTCAACCAGGTCACAAAAACTGCCTTCCTCTACCTCAGGAACATTGCCTCCGGCCCTCCCTGTCTTTTACTTCTGCAGAAACCATGCATCATCCATGCCCTCATAACTTCCAGACTTGATTACTGCACCAGGAGTAATCCATTTTTTCATTCTCCCATCCAAAATTGATACTGCAATCTTAAGTATCTGCCGATACCGATCTGATATACCAATGTTTTTTTTATTTAATTAAAAAGCTCAATATTAGGCTAGCATATACTGTATATAATTTTGTTAAATATTAATAAATGTATACATACATGACTGAGTTCTATTCCACATTTTTTCATTATCAAGTCTCTTAAAAATGTACATTCTCTGGCAGATTACTTGGCAGACATAATATACATTGACAAATTCCATCACTATCCCCCTTCAACACTAATCCCTCTACCACACGACCTTGCCCCTCTAACCCCTCATATCCCTTTTTTTAAGTAATTAAATAATAATTATTAATTTCCTTCTCTCTCTTTTCCTCTCACTATGCTGGGGCAACCTAATTTTCCCTTTGGGGATTAATCAAGTATTAACTTACTGATACAATTGACACAAAACACATACGCACACATACAACATAATATAAACTTATATTACGCACTACCAACACTGATTTAACCCAACATAATAACATTAATTATGTTGGTGCACATTAATTATGTCGCTGCATCTAAAAAAAAAAAACTAATAATAATAATAATACACATATTTACTGATATTTTACTATACCTAATACTTTACCACCTGCATACAAAACCTTGTAATTCATGTACTTAATCATATTTGCGATTGGCTAACAGCTCATGTTGCTGTTTAATCCAGCCTCATTTGGATTTGGTTGGTTGTTGGCTCTGACAACCAATTCATTAATATTAAACATCTCCAACTTTAAAGGTAAAAGCAAAACCTACTTGGAATGCCCATTGTTGGTTGCAGTTATGCTGATGGTCTCAAGTTCAGTTACTGCTTGTAGTTTAATTCAACCTGATTCTTTCTTGTATAGATCTTTCTCGGGATTGGATGATCTATGGTAAATATTAATACGTGATGTAATAGATTGTTTTTGTGAATTAGTTTTTACATTAATTCATTGTTGATGTGAAAATGATGGATTCACACAATGTTTCAATCACAATAAGAGAATTTATTATAGGTGGTTTTGAAAAAATTGAAAGACCAATGGAAGTAGGTGTGGTGATATTAATTGTTTATTGTTTAGTCATGTTCGCTAACATACTCATCATACTCTTCATTGTTTTAGACAGGAAGCTACACAAACCAATGTATCTTCTGATTTGCAATTTGGCTACTGTTGATATGCTGCATAGTTCCAGTTCAAGTCCAACTATGATTGGTGTATTATTGGCTGGCACGAATACCATATCCTATGTTATGTGTTTAATTCAAATGTTCAGCTTTCATGTAGCAGAGGTGATGGAGATGTTTGCTTTAGCTGTCATGGCCTTCGACCGTGTGCTTGCTATCTCTTATCCTTTGAGGTATCATAGCATATTAACAAATGTACGCACCATAGCCTTATCATATTCCCTTTGGATTTCTGCCTGTGCCTTTGTCACCATTATGCCAGTGCTTGTGGTACCAATGCCTTACTGTCTCACAAGGCTGCAGTATGCTTTCTGTGATTACGCTGCTGTTGTCCGAACCTCTTGTCTCAATCCTACATATTTTTTTAACTTGGCCACCATGGTATGGTTCTTTTTATTATTTTTCACCTTCGGTTTTATTTGCCTGTCATACTTTTGGATCATATTTGTTGTTTTGAGGTCATCTAAGAATGAGAGCAGAAAAGTGTTCAGTACATGTTTGAGTCATCTGATTGTAGTGGTGTGTTACTATTTGCCAGTCTTTGTTCGTATTGTCCTAACCAGAATTGGTGTGGTGTTGACGCTGGAGGAGCGACAAGGTTTAATGATTGGGGCCGTTCTTGGCCCGTCTCTTGTAAATCCCTTTGTGTACTGTTTAAGAACTAAAGAAATCAAAAATAAATTGTTTGGTTTATTCAAGAAAGTCAAACAAATTGAATAGGATTGCAGTTTTCAAATGCATCTGTTTTTACACATATTTTCTATCTCACTTCAACATCATGATGTCTGGTCACACTTGACACTCAAATTTTCTTTTTAGGTAGAAAACAGTCTGTACATTGATAATGCTGTCTTAACAATGTCATTCTGTTCAATGAAATGCACCTGCTTGTCAATTTTTAGTGTAAATATATAAATTGATATCTAAATAACGATTATATGCAAAAAATTGTAGTTCTATTCTTCTATGTGTGTTTGCGTGCATGTGTGTGAGAGGGTACAGGTGGTCAACACAACTGTGTCATCATAGTATTTGTGATTATGAACTATCCCCCAAAAATAAACAATATGATCCATACACAACTAGAGCCCGACCGATATGGGATTTTTAAGGCCGATACCGATACAAATATTTGGTGATTTAAAAATCCGATATTCCGATATATCGGCCGATATATATATTTAAAAAAGAAATTCCAGAAACGCGTAACAAAACATAAACAGATTTCCCTAACATTAGTTATATGTAGTTATTTATGAGTCCTCACTAAAATAATAGGATATTGCAGTGAACACACTTCACCGATGGGTCACACCGCGTGCGACATGAGCAGCAGGGGGCGCTGTGGCCGCTGGCTGCTGGCTGCCGTCGCCAGGGGGGCGGGGCTTCAAGCAGCACTGCAGACATCAAGTTCGGTTGCGCCCATTGCAATATCAAGTTTGTAGTTAGGGCTGCAGCTATCGATTCTTTTTGTAATCGATTAATTTAGCACTTTATCGATCGATTAATCGAGGAATCGGATTAAAAAAAAATTTAAAAAAAATTGCGTTTTTAAACAACCAAAACAAATAATGCATAACGAAAATGATGTGGCTGTAAAATGATCAAGCATTTCTAAAAAAAATGCTCTTTTGGGAAGTGCTGAGAGGGAGAAAAAGAGGGAGAAAAAGAGGAAAAGCAATTTAATTTATTAATATGCACAACAAGGACCTACGACCGACGGGGGGGGGGGGGGGGGGGCGACGGGGGTGGGGGGGGGGGTGCGCGCAATAGTAACACACCGCGGACCTACGGCCGAAGGGGGGGGGGGGGGGGGGGTGCGCGCAATAGTAACACACCGCGGACCTACGGCCGACGGGTGCGCGCAATAGTAACACACCGCGGACCTACGGCCGACGGAGGGGGGGGGGGACGCGAATTTAACGAGGCTTCGAGGCAGATGTTTTGCCTCGAGGAATTTTCATAATCGAGTTAATCGAGTAACTCGATGAATCGTTGCAGCCCTATTTGTAGTAGAGCTATTCGGCAGGCCGGCGTGACCAGCATGTTCAAATAACAATTTACACGTTTCCCCTGTTTATTATTTAGTAATTAAAATAACAGAAATGGAGATAAAGCATTATAAAGTGCAAAACACACTGCCGCCGCGGCGCGTCTGACAAGTGCCGCCCCTAGCACCCATAGGAAGCGTTGCGCTGCGGCACTAGGAATATAGTCGTCTCCGGAGCAGAAGAAAAAGAAAAGGAAAAAAGCGCCTTTTCGGCAGCACTTGATGCGCAGCGACGCTGTGAAATAGGACAGTGGCGTGAAGTGTAGCGGGTTGCTGCTTCGCGCCGACGCCGCTCATTTGCATAAAGTTAAACTAATATCAACTCTCCTCGTCGCGCTGCTCGCTGCCGCCGCGGCGCCGGCTGCTCCTCGTCGGCAGCGCTCATTGAAAATGAAAGACTGCCGGCCGCTTTTGCTGCTCATGTCGCTCGCGGTCGTGGATAACTCGTTTGCTCTGCCCGACTCTGGCTGAATCAGCTGGTTGTAGGGTTTGTGGCGTTATAACATGGTTGAAGGGTGTTTCGTCCGTTTTTTAAAAATATTTATTTATCGGCCATTATAAATGCCGATACTGATAGTTTTGAAAATGCCTAATATCGGCCGATAATATCGGCCCGCCGATATATCGGTCGGGCTCTATACACAACACACAATTTATTTGCAATCAATCATTTTCAGCAGTAATTAAAAAATGGCATGTTGTATTGAAGTACTTGATTAATGCAAGCGTTGCACTCGCGGTGGATTTCTGTCATTAGTAACTGCAATTGCGGCATTACGCCAATGTGGGGGTGCTGTATCATAATCAGTTTAATCACTGCTCTGTAGACTAATCATTTCCTCAACCTCACAATAGCTGGCCAGCGTTCCGTTAGCTAAATTAACCCATTAACTCATAACGTATATGGTCAAATACGCGGTCAACAAGACAGCACAAATTTGAGCTAACCAAGCTCTCTAGATATGTGCCATATTTATTCAGTTTGGAAAATCTCACATAGTCTATAAAGTAGTTTGGCTGACCGGACTCAGATGGCTAACATTGCCTGGTCGTTAGTAAGATCGTCTCTATTTACTGGAGTAATAAGCTAACGTTGCCAGATTGTTACTAAGATCGTCTCTATTTACTGGAGTAATAAGGTAACGTTGCCAGGTCGTTACTAAGATCGTCTCTATTTACTGGAGTAATAAGGTAACGTTGCCATGTCGTTACTAAGGTCGTCTCTATTTACTGGAGTAATAAGGTAACGTTGCCATGTCGTTACTAAGGTCGTCTCTATTTACTGGAGTATTAAGGTAACGTTGCCAGGTCGTTACTCAGATCATCTCTATTTACTGGAGTAATAAGGTAACGTTGCCATGTCGTTACTAAGATCATCTCTATTTACTGGAGTAATAAGGTAACGTTGCCATGTCGTTACTAAGATCGTCTCTATTTACTGGAGTAATAAGGTAACGTTGCCATGTCGTTACTAAGATCGTCTCTATTTACTGGAGTAATAAGGTAACGTTGCCATGTCGTTACTAAGATCGTCTCTATTTACTGGAGTAATAAGGTAACATTCACATTCCATATGAATCTCATGTTAACTGATTGCGTTCCAGGCATTAGTCTGACCCATATATTTCTCTGGTCATTTGCTGTTTGTTTCCAGGAACACAAAAAGTAGTGCGAGCTAAAAGTTGTAATTTTGAGACCCAAAATATGAATCAACACCCTTATATTTTTAATGATTTTCAAGTGGCCATGGTATAAGTGGGATAATTTGCTCCAAGGTGTGCGGTTTTGCCTCTGGTTGTGAAATGTGTACATGAAAACAAAGATTGTATGTTATATTTATGTACAACTACACTGCAAGAGGGCCCTGGTGAACTGTAAATGAAAAAAAAAATAGCTTGTTATATTTAGTTTGATTTTAAAAGATTTTGCTGTTTGTTAACTGTGTAAATGAACACATTAGCTTTTATGATATGTATTTCATTTAATGTTGAACAGGGCACCTTTTTATTAAATAAAATAGGCTTTTAGCGTGATAATTGTAATTTTCTTCAATCTTTCATTAATTTGAAGAATTTGCGCATGGCACAATGGTATCACCTCCACCTTATTTTGAGCCAGGAAAAACCCTGATTAATGTATGTACTGAAAATGTTTTTCAAAATTAGATACAGTTTGGTTTCAAAACACACTGCCCAACATTGTTTTTAGTGTAGCATAGTAGTATGATATACTTATCCCAATTTGATATTATCACGACACGGCGATTCAATATGTATTGCGATTTTTAAGTATTGCGATTCTACAAGTATTGCAATTCGATATTACGATGTGTTTACTTTAACAATAGACCATGGGAAAAAGTTGAATCATACATGTAGCAGTTGCCTCCTGCCACACTCCCCATAAGTGGCTTTGCTGGGCCCCTCCAACACAAGACACAGGTTGTTGTTGTTGTTAGAATATATCCATTTATTGGAAATGGCAAGATGGTGCAAGCTGAGCAGATGTAACACTCTGGCTCTCTCCTGAGTGTGTGTGGTGATAGCTGGTTTATCCTGGGTGCCACAGGTGTTAAGCCCCACCCAGCCCCAGAGTCTAATCAGTCTGACTTAGGCCAGGCTAAACCAGATTAACCACACACACTCCGCAATATGTATCATGAGGCATATTTGCAAAAACAATGCACATCACATGTCAGTCTTTCTGACTTTTATTTCAGCAGCATTATTGCTATACTGGGAGGGTTTAAGGGAAGAATACATGCTACTCTATTACATGTACTTGTATGCATTTAATGTGAAAACAATAAACATACTGTTATAAATGGATTAAAATATTGTTCCAAAAAATCCTGATATGTTTTTCCGAGCCCTAGTATTAATGCTTAAAGTAAACGTGTTGAGTTTGTCACACCACAGAAAAATGTGTTATTAACCAACCGGCAAAATTTGATTTGAAAATTTGAAGTATATCTATCTCCAAGGTTTCAAAATTGTGAAGAAATAAGCAGTATTCTCACACTGAAGGCGTGAAGCCACGCCCAATGATGCACGGGGGGGATGGGGGGGGGACGCCTCTCTCAAGAGTCAAATACCACCACGACCTGAAAAATGGATGCTCCTTCTAGCAGTGTTATTGAACTCCCGAAAAACGTTTAAATTAACCATTGTTGATCTAAAATTAAGACGATCTTATTCTTAATAATCTTAGAATGCAACATTTTTCCATGAGCAAAGAAAGTTGAACTTCTGACATGAACACTTTTTCACTAACTTCCACAAGTTCCCTTGTTTTCTGAGTGAGCTCTTCTGATTGGTTTCTTTGGCTGTTTACTGTGCCACATGTCACCAAACCCACTGGGTTTCTTCATCTGAGTCAAGAGTCACTCTGGAGGGCCTATCGTTGGGGCAATGGGGGGGGGGGGGGGGGGGGGGCAATGCATCCTTTAGGAGAACTAATGACTCATTAACCTTAATGAGGAGAGTTAGGTTTTTCTAGAAAGATATGTAATGTTTAATCAAACATTAGACATCACATTACATTAATGTGTTAACTGCAATGTCAATATTATGCTGACTTATATTATGCTGAGGAATATAACAATATGTTCTCAGTTCACAAAGTTGTAACACAATTTTGCTTACAATTTGATGGAAACTTATACATGCAACATCCTTTTATATGGATGTATATGTGACAGGATAGTGTAGTGGTGAGACTCCTAGGCAAAAGTTACTGGTTACTTCAATCATGTTCACAGCCTACCAGTAGGCATCCGAAGCTGCTTAACCCCTACCTGCACGATACCTAAACACCAACCTGATATTGACAAATCAACACCAATTGACCATTAGTCACTTTGGATAAAAACATCTCCTAATATGATTAAATAGAAAAATAATATAAAACAAAAAGGCCTAGCCCTTTTACCTTTATTGTTTGTTTGTTTCCATGGCCAACATTTGGTTTGCAGTCATCAGTGTTGTAGTGACAATCAGCATGATGAAATCCCAGAACTCAAGATCCACAGGGACCTTCTGCTCATTGTTTACCTACCTAACATCACAACCAGTGACACTGTTTGCTACATGATGTCTAGTGGTTGCTATTTTTTGTTAGCTGTCTCAGGAGCGTTAACTATTGCCGTTTCATAATTTTTATGTTGAAAAACAACATTGTCGTGGGCATTTCTTAGCCGACAACATTCTAAGTTCAGTGTTTGAAAATCAAACATATTTTCTCTATTGAAAGATAGCATCTCCTTCTCACTGTGTAACAGTTATACAATTATATAACTGTATTATACAATAATATCAACAAGATAATACATTATTCAATTCATTATCAGCCGATACCGATCACAGGGTCTATTTGAAGCCTTCTATTTTATTTATTTACTTCTATTAATCATTATTTATTTATTGCACTCTACTTAACAACATTGTATATTAAAGAGGCAGTAAACACCTAAGCGTTTTTGTTTTTGTTGGTAATATGTCATGGTAACATGGTAATATGTCTTATATTGCATATTACTCTTTGGACTGTTTTAATGGGCTTCTATAAACCCATCTTTATAGGCAAGCTTTTCTATATATCTTTGTTTTAGTTTGGTCTTTCTCTCAATTTGCTGTGTTTTATATTGTAATTTTTTTCACCTTATTTTTTCTCAAGTTGCATTCATTTAATGACGTGCGTGCGTGTGTGTGTGTGTCACAGAGTGGCTGTGGGTCGTAACCATGGGGATAACACGTCCCCCCTCCTTCCTAGAGCTCTTCTGTCAGTGGCAAAACAAGCACTTTTAGAGGACATACATTGACGTAATGCCCTATAGTTTTACTTTGCTGCCAGTTTTGTGGCTGAATCCCTCTTGCTCAATACTGGACCAATTGCAAAACATGTTGTCTGCATTATTAGCCTCTGAGACACAAAATTATGAAAAATCCCCAAGTTGCAAGTTGAACTTTGAGGCAAATATGGACCTAATCTGTAAGGGTTAGGACAAATTGTTTTTCTTAAGGAGGAAGTGTTCTATTAATATTTTCAGCTGGTTTTTAACCTTCACTATGATGTTCTGCTCAGACATTAAAACCATCTACAAATATAATTATATGTTTGAATGAAATTAAACATAATTGGAGTCAGACTCCATGATCTGTGTGTGTGTGTGTGTCTGTCTCTAGCTGTGTCTCAATTCAGGGGCTGCATCCTTTGAAGGACACGGTCTACGAAGATATGGCCTTCGTAGACCAAGGCCAAACCGAGCATTGTTAAATGAGAAGGTCTGGTCTACGGAGAATTTCCTATTTGCATCACCAGCTCTGTTCCCGCCCTTACCCTTGCGTCACGCAGCACTGCTCCTGTCGCCTAGCAACATTGACAGCTGCAGTTGACAATCAGGACACAGTTAGAAATAAAGTCTTATCTTATCATAACAACAGTTAGTTAACATAGTTAATATGGCTAATGTCATTTAACTGACAATATAATTTCATATTTAAAATAACCGTAACCTTACTCCATATTAAAATATGGTTTAAAAAAGTGTAATCCTCGGCCGCTGGTATGGATGGGGACGCCACTTTCATGCAATGCATCTTGGGATAGCTTTGGCCACGAAGGATCCATCTGTTGGGTCCTTTGAATTGGCCGCATTTGGAGAACCTTCGAAACGGCACAGACTTGTCGCGCCAGTCTTCAAATGCAGCCTTCGAAGGATGCAGCCTGAGGAGCGAGGAATCGAGACTGAGGGATCACCGAGGAGCTATGAGCGAAGATACACAAGAGCATCCTTTCTCCACAGCTGAAGGACATGTTCATAAATCCGCCCCTAACGCATGATGTTAAATACTCCGCCCCAACACAATAATAATAATAATAATAATAATAATAATAATAACTGTATGTATATAAAGCTTTTCAAAGCAAAGTTACAAAGTGATTTCTATAAAAATAAAAATAGGAACAATATCAGTTACAATTATAGCTGCAAGCAGCATTTATCAGGGGCCAAGCCTAATTTAGACCATTACGACCCTCTTTGTTTTTATAGGGTTGATAATGACAGAATAACCTCAGCTTTGTTACGGTGATAAGCATACAAAGTTTCATGAACATAAGTGAAAGCGGTCAGGAATTACGCTTGTTCAATGTTCTGGTTTTCAATCAATCGCTGTGGCGCCCCAAATAAAATTACAATAGGGTGCCTAGCATTTTTGCTTGGCCCCCTAGCTACCATTCACCCTAATGTTAAAGGGTCATATTAGGGTGAGGGTTTCATATTAGGGTTATGGTTAGGGTTTCATATTAGGGTTAGGGTTTCATATTAGGGTTAATAAACCACCATAAACCATCAGACAGACATCGGTTCTGAGTCTTTCCGACCTTCAGAGAAAAAGTTAGTAAAGAAAAACTAACTACCACTCATATCTTAATCTAATGTTAAAGGGTGTTATATTAGAGTTAGGGTTTCATATTAGGGTTATGGTTAGGATTTCATATTAGGGTAAGGGTTTCATATTAGGGTTAGGGTATCAAATTAGGGTTAGGGTTTCAAATTAGGGTTAGGGTTTCATATTAGGGTTAGGGTTTTATATTTGGGTTAGGGTTTCAAATTAGGGTTAGGGTAAGGTGACCAGACGTCCCCGGTTTGGGTTAGGGTTAGGTTTTCACTGTGACTGAAAGATCCAAAATTGGAACAAAGGAAAAAAAGAAAATGTTGACCAAAAGACATGTACGGTAGTTGCGCACCGTAGCCTACTGCTCTCGCACAGCCACAGGCTGCAGCCAGCCAGAACAAGCCCTGCTCAGAGTAGAATGCTAACCCTCTAGAATGCTAGCTGCATTGCGGTAGAACTATCTTCTTCCCTTCGCGAGAGGCTACAGGTAGCCTACCTACAGGTAGCCTACCTACGCGGTACTTTCATGGCATTCGTGCATCTATTCAGCCAGCTATGGTGTAAACACAGCAGGAATATCATTGATTGAATACGATTGGCGAACCAAAGGTGTTCTTGTAAGTATTACTGTTTATCATGCTGTATGTTATTTAACGTTGAATTTATATGTGTATTATCTACGATTTGTGTGTATGATCACAGATGAGTGTGTGTGTGTGAGAGAGAGAGAGAGAGAGAGAGAGAGAGAGAGAGAGAGAGTGTGTATGTGAATATGTTATTAAGTTGACTTGTTGGTTTTTGTAAAGACCAATGTATTACAACTTCCTGTTTCTGAATTGAGTGCAACCATTTGTTTTTCACTAAAAGTAAGTCGGTCACACCCACTTACAGTGTCTAAAGATAAATCAGTGTATGGCATGATACATGTCCCAACCTCAGTAATGTGCTGCTAAATAAGGTGTAAGGTATGTTGGCCTTCATTTGTAATGTATATATTTTTTTAATAATTCACATATTTCAAGTTAGGGACCATTCACAATAAGATATTAATATTGTACAACAATATATGGCAGGTTAGCTGCTTGCTACTTCCTACCCACATTTAGGGAAAACTGATTCAACCCCATATTTTCTAAAACCATATAACCTGAAGTTGTCATTCAACTTGAAGTGTGGCATTTTCCATTTTAAAGTCTTCCCCAAATCTTGTGAAAATCATGGAGTAAGGAGGAGGCCTTAGTTTGGGTGGAGTGTCTGATACATGTTTTTTTACAGCTGATGTTAAGGATGTTCTTGATCTCAGCTAGAATATACTACTTTAATCAGAGAAAAAAGAACATAATTGTTAATCAATTCCTTTGCAATTTTGGATAAATAGAGTGAGAGAAACTGCTTTGTGAATGGTAAGGGCAGTGTCCCCGTTTTAGTTTTTCTGACAAAAACACTACACGTTTGGAGGTTTTTACACCACTGAACCGAAAATGTCCCTGGATTTTGTCTCAGAAATCTGGTCACCTTTAACCTGACTCCGCCAGATGGAATGATTTGCGTTGGCTCAGCATTTCCATCTGGAATCGTTCCGTTGGGAGGGGCGAAAATACTGGTTGCTGATTGGATAAACCATCTGCCTATGTTGGTGATTGACGGGCCAAATCAACCAATCAGATCAACGAAGCGTATGACGTGATAACAGAGCTAGTGATGGATTTCATGATTCGTTTGCGTGAATCAGTTCGCGTTGTTCAGTTCGCCAAAAAGAGTCGTTTGTTCGTTCGTTCGTTCAGTCGTGTTTCCGGTAGCGGTGAATCGTTCACTGAGTCGTTCAGACTCAGCTCCTCCCTCCGTCCCTCGTTCTCATTCGCGAATCGCGAATGCCAGCCGAGTCGGTCAGACTCGGCTCCTCCCTCGTTCACAACATTCAAACGAATCACGAATGCAGTTCTCAGCTGAGTCGGTCTCGGTCAGACTCCCTCGTTCTCATTTACTAACTAATCACGAAATCACGATTCACAATCGTGCAATGGTGCAAATGGTTATCAATCAACACAACATTAACTAAGTTCCTTTCAGCTGAGGAGCGCTTCGTGTTCGGAATCGGGATATTGTTGCCCGGGCCCCGCACGTCAGCTCGAGCTCACTTTATCCTGAAAGGTGAGTCAATGTCGGTCATTTTATATATGAAGAAAAGTACCCGGATAAGGGGATATAACAATAATAATAACGACACATAATAACAATGTGTCGTAAAATGTATGAATAAAGACCAGGCTACTCAACAAGAAAATGCCCAGCTGTAGGCCTATTGCATAAATATAACTCTTGGTGGAAACGATGTAACGAACCCCCTGAGGCTTTGCTTTACCTCAGAGATAGCCTACGATATGCGGCATAATATATCATTATCACCTACATGGACGTTCCAATTATGTTGAAGTCATGTATCGTTGAAGCTAAGGTGGCTGACTAATATATAACTTGCTCCTGTCCTGGTGCAGTCAGTGCGCTTGTTAATACAAGTTGTATTAACATTATCACTTGTAATAACAATACTTGTTATTACAAGTGACCTTATTAAGGACGTAATAGTAGTGTAACTATTGAGTCAATCACAGTCAGCGAACGACTCGCGACTCGCGAATCAGCGTCGCGAATCAGCAGCGCGTCAGCGACTCAGCGAACGAGACGAACGACGACGAACAAGTCGAACGAGAGTGGCGAATGAGGTCAGTTTGTTCACTTTAAAGAGTCGTTCGTTCGAACTGATTCGTTCGCGAACGAGCCATCACTAACCAGAGCGTCAAGGCAAGCTCATCAAGTAAACAAGTCGGGAGAAGGGCAAAAGCATCTTTTCCTCAGAGAAAAGCCTCCAGTGCCGCTTTTTGCTCATATTTTAGAGAAGGAATACACTCTAATTCTGCTAAAACTTGCTCGATAGCTGCGCGCATCTCGATCACGTCCGCGGAAGCCGCCATGTTGTTTAGACTGAAGAGTCGCTCCTCATTGCGTCACACTTGAACCCGCCTCAAAACCAACGCCGATTGGACGATCATTTGGTGATCGGCTCCAAATTATCTCCGTCGTGTAATGCCAGTCTGAACTGTGAGTGGAATATCATGGAGCTCGCGAGATCAGGCTGGTCTCGCGAGGCTAGGTCACCTTAGGTTAGGGTATCAAATTAGGGTTAGGGTTTCATATTAGGGTTAGGGTTTCAAATTAGGGTTAGGGTTTCATATTAGAGTTAGGGTTTGATATTAATGTTAGGGTTTGATATTAGGGTTAGTGTTAGGGTTTCATATTAGGGTTAGGGTTTCATATTAGGGTTAGGGTTTCGGAAGGGAAGGTTGCAGTGACTCAGGACCAAGACTGGCGTGTTTAGCTTCCCCATCAGAGACAACGATTCTGAGTCTTTCCGACCTTCAGAAAAAAAGTCATTAAAGAAAAACTATCACTCACCCTAATGTGTGGTGAGTGTTTGTGTCGGTACGGCGACGTTAGTACGGTGACGACAGACGCTGACAGCAGATCAGCTGTGCCGCTGTCATCAAAAATGGACGTCGCTTCACATGACGCTTCAGAGAAAAAGACGTCTCATTCCTCTAAACAACACATTTCCTCGTTTCCTCTCTCCTCTCATGGTTTCCTTGCATCTTTCCATGCATCCTCGATGGGAGGGACTAAGACACAAGGATAGACGCAAGTGAGGGAAGCATGAATGCAATTTAAGAGAAATGAGAAGCACCCAAAGTCTCTATCACTCCCTCCCTCACTCACTCACTGACTTCCCCACCCACAGCGCCACTATATGGTGAGTGAGGGGAGTTACTCCCGTCAAGGCCTAGCTTCAATATACAGGTTTCATCCCATCAGCCATGGGCTTCTTCCTGTTAACAAATTGAACATTCACTTTTAATTATACAGCTTGTACTCATGCATAGATTGATTTATTTGATTTAAAACAGCAGACTTCCAGTGTGGGTCTGCATGGGCCAGCCTCATTGTGCGATAGCTCCCTGATGGGATGGATGATGACAGGAAATTTGTGAAGTTTTAGTGGACTTTGTAAATATGCAGTGACTACTGCTGTAAACAAAATTGCCCCTCGGAGACATTAAAGAGGTACTCTACTGGACTAGGACACAGTCCAAAAGGTCCATGCACACCATATTACCACAGTTACTCTTACAATGTGCATCAGTTGGAAAACAGTATCAAACAAAGTGTGTGAAACTGTACAGTTAACTGCAATGTTGTTAAGTAAAATACATTGATCAGGAAAGTACTATCGGTACTATCTATTATCTTATCAATACTTTTCTCTTAAAATGACATACTTTCTACGACTTTACATATAACGGTTAATTGAGAGCTGTGTAGACAAATCTACTACTCCCTTTCATGCTGTTTGAGGTTTGTGTAAGATTCAGAAATGCTTTAGTTTAGTTGCTAAAATAAAATAATTTAAACGCCAGCATATAGGTCTATGTATTTTCGGGTATACACAATAAAATAACTTTGCATGTAATATAACAATAATTTTATTTCGAAGCACATTTTCATACAAAGATTGCAGCTCAAAGTGATGTACATAAAAATAAAGTAAAAACCCAAGCACAACAGATCAATAATACAAGAGAAGAAAAGTGAAATAGAGAAAAAAGATAATACAAACTGGGATAATACAATGCTAATATAATAAAAACATTAAAAACATAATAATAATAATAATAATAATAAAAACACGATAACAAGCTAATGTAATACTTATTTCAACCAGTAGAGTGCGACAGGGTATCATTGTTGGTTAATTTGTTTTTATTTTGGAACACAATGGATGGCAGATTTTTCTACTGCTGTAGAGCATTTTATTACCGTTTATATTCATAGTGTAATTATTGTTCTCTATGAAAACACGAAGTAACTACAAGTAAGTAAACTGTAAAAAGAAAAAAAAGAAAATCAGTCTGCAAGACTGCCGATCCAAGATGTTTATATTCATGACACCGTCAACACAAACACTAGCAAAACTACACAAACTGTCGCACTGCATAAACAATATTTAGAGATTATATTAGGCTGCTTTATTTTACATTATATTACAAATGCATTGTATTATACAGGAGAGTAGTGGGGAATCTGCATACATAGACAGAACCATGCTGACCTTCATTCCTTTTGCTCTTGTATCACACAGGCAATGTGATTTAATTTAATTTGCTAATCCTGGTTATCCAACCAACAAGGTTGCACTAAGCATGTATTGTGTGTATTTGTTGTTACTTAACCAGATATGCAACTGGTTATACGGACAGCTGCCAGTCGTGGCTTACTTGTTTTTTGGGCAGTTCAGTAATTCGACACAAGAGGGCAGCACATTACAACATAAGTTAGCCGTTGCAATTTCCCTCTTGTTTTCTGTGTTACCTTGCTCGTTAGCGCGTGTGAAATAAAACATTACGTTTCAGGTGGACACATGCTTCAATGTACAAGCAAATGTTTGTTTTATTCCCTTTGATTAAAAAGTGCATACTTGTGTATACTTGTCATAGCCTAAATACCACACTAACATGTATCGTCGATACATGTTATCGACGATACACTAACGTGTATCTTCACATATGTACATTTCTATAATTTCATACATTTAAAACCATTCGTTTTTTAATGCATATTTTCCATGTAATAATAAAGTTAGTCAGGGGGTGTAGGGGAACATGGTGGTACACAGCATGAGATCTGAGTCATTCAGAGATTTGGTGAACCGGTCCCTAAACATTTACCCAAGAAACACAATACATTGTGCTGCTGGAAATGCCAATCTGAAAGGAAATTCAAATGGGCTTGAGTTGACTATTCGATTATTCGTGAGAACAATCCACAAAACCTAAAATAATTTCCCCCTGAAGAAGGCCAGCGCTTTCCCGCGTATCTCTTTGGTCCTGAGGCCGTAGATGATCGGATTCAACGTCGGCGGGAATATGATGGCGGACGCGCCGATGAACCTGCGCAGGAACGGCGACACGTCGCGCAGGCGGTACGATATGATGGTGAACAGGCCCAGGCACTCCAGCAGCAGGAACACCACCAGGTGCGTGGCGCACGTCTGCATAGGCCTTGGACCTGGTGTCCTGCCGCCGGGTCCTGAAGCAGGCCACGAGGATGCGCAGGTACGTGTACAGGATGACCGCGTGGCTGATCGCCTGGACGACGGCCAGCATCAGCAGGCCATACGCGTTGTTGACGGACGTGTCGGCGCACACCAGGCCCAGCAGGGACGGGTTGTCGCAGTACGAGTGCGCCATCAGCGACCTGCAGCGCGGCAGGCGCAGCAGCAGCGCGAACAGCACGCCTACCAGCGCCAGGTTGAGCAGCCACATGGCCGTGATGAGCCTCATGACGTGCGCGTTGGTCATGACGCTGCCGTAGACCAGCGGGCGGCAGATGGCGACGTAGCGGTCGTAGGCCATGACGCTGAGGATCAGCACGGCGCCCACGCCGTACGTGTGCACACAAAACGCCTGCGCCACGCACGCCGCGTAGTTCATCCTGCGCGTGTCCAGCAGCAGCTCTTTGATGACGTGCGGGAAGAAGGCGGTGGAGCCGAGGAGGTCGTTGATGGGGAGGTTGATGAGCAGCAGGTACATGGGCTGGTGCAGGGTCTTGTTCAGGACGATGGTGAGGATCAGGACGAGGTTGCAGAACAAGATGACCATGTAACTTAATGTGGCCAGGAGAAACGTGGAGATGGCGGTCTCCATGGGCAGGTTTAGGCTTTGCAGAGTCAAAAAATGAGTTGTGTTGTAGTACTCCATTTTTGTTTTTGTTTTTTTTTAATCCTGGAAAAGGAAATGTATTACCAGAAATTAGTGAATAGTTATTCAGAATGTGTGTTCATTTCAACACAAAGATGTCACATGTTATGTCAATATATAATAATATCAATGCCATAATTTACATTTCAACCTTAATACATTGTGCATAGCAATGAGCCTGTTGTCTTTGGAAATCCCCACTGTCAAAAAAGGTCTTACCAAATGAATGCCAAAGGACAACTGAACCACTGTGTACAGTTTATTCCCCACCACATGCATTTGAAACTAAAATGTCAAGCATTAATTTGACATGTAGGCCTACGTCTCCACCTGAATCCTCATTTATGCTCAATTGAGATGTTCAATAGTTAACAGTCAAATTGAAAATGCAGAAAAAGACTGAAATAAAAATAAAATACATAATAAAATAATAATCTATTGCAAGAATGATAAGGCATGTTAAAACTGGAATCATACAATTGTTGCCTATGCTAACTAACTAGGTGCTCAGAAGGGGGTGAGTAGGTATATATAGAGTTGTCTATACAATAACTATCCAACAAATATTTCCCTTGAGTAATCTGATGTATCATGTACCCATATCACAGATATCCAATGAGGTGCCAAATAAAATATAAACACATCCCCATTATGAGCTTCTAAATACACATTTTATGTAAGAAGATAAGGAATTCTCTGTCATTTACTAAATGTAAAAAATCCTCTCATTTTATAGACCAATGTTGGAATAGTTACACAAAACCATGCTGTCAGCTGTCAGAATAGAAATGGCAAAAAAAGATTGCCTTTATTTGTATCGCATCCCATTCCCAAAGAACACCTTCAATGCTAAATGAAGTTCTCGTCTCTGCAGTGCCCATTTCAGGTAAGGTTTTCTCCAGTAGTTGACACACGTAAAGGCAGACATGAATAAAGTAACAGTTAGTTATGCAGTAACGGCTTAATCATTGTTAAAGAGAGAGAGGGTAAAGTTAGCATTACAGGGCTAATTCACAATGGGAAACGGAGAATGGAAAATTGATGCCAATAAAGTGAAGTAGAGCAAAGCTAGGATTAGGGTTAGTAGAGAGGTTTAGGCAGAGTCTCCAAATAAAAACAATAAATCCAATTCAAACCAATGCAAAAAGGACAATACAAATGTGATGAGACCCAAACAGGTAAATATCTTGAGAACCCATTGGTCAATTTTGACACATGACCCCTCCAAGGTCGCTATAAGATTGTTGTTGCTGTGCATGTGCACATGCACAGTTATGAAATACATAGCTCTTGTTGTTACATGCTCATTATTTTATTTGGGGTTGGAATTGTGTTTCATTATTAGCTAACAGTGGTTATGATAGACTAAAACTTGAGAATCTTATTGTTCTAGGGGTGTATCACATGACTGCTTTCCCACATGTTTAAATGCCTTATGAGGTCCTTACTGCCACTGCTTCAGAGACAACCTGTCAAGAGACAGCCTTTAAAATAACCTGCCACTGGCTAGGCCCCATCTACAAAATACGTCATCATTATTTACTAACACCAAAGTGGTCAGTACTTACAGGTTATATTAGTAGCTTGACCCTCACTGTATGGTTAGAAAATACATTTATTGTATGAATATGCTATAAACTAAATATGTACAACCTGATCATGCCAGACATAAGTGTGGCATGACCAGGTTGTACATATTTAGTTTATGGATACATAAACATACATATAACACTAGATTACATGATTGGATGGCTCTAATTCTACATAAACTGGGAAGACTAGGAAGAGTTTTAGGTATTGTGCACCTTACCGATGGAACAAGCTGCAGCAACATCTGAAACTGCAGTTACTCATTTGTTTGAGGGACTATAAAATGTTGCTTGCTAGTAACTTTGTTAATGTTTGTGATGTTTTAGGTAAGTACTCTCTTGCAAAAGAGATTTTGATCTCAATGACTTCCTAATAAAATAAAAATGTGTTATTCCAAAGTTCAAAAGTTTAGTATGTGAGAGAAATACAAAGGTATTTAAGGATTCCTAACTGAAGCTCCACAAGGTAGTTCCTTTTTGCAGCTGTCTGGAGTAGCACCGGGTGACAGAAACACATGTGACACAGGGACAGGCCAGTATAAAGGACCTCAACATATTTAGAGCATAGGTTTGAACTGGATGTTAGACATGCAAGGATAGTCTTTAATATTTATTTAATAATATTTAGGTACTAAAAAAGTGTTCCTTGTTGTCAATGCTGAATCCACATTTCAAGGTATATAATATTGGATTCCATATTGCCGATTAACCAAATAACAGAATAACTAGTTAAGTTCATTATTATTATTAAAATTACTCTGTAACATCCGGTAGTTCTGCATGTTCCCCTCTCTCACTTTGTCCAATGTTCATCAAGCCTCCTTTAATGAACTCAGCACCCCATTTTCCATATAATTCCATATTAACCCAATTTTAATGTAGACCATGTAAGTAAAAGGTAAAAGTGCCAGAGACAAATTAAAAACGTGTGGAATACAGGCCTACTTCTAAAACATATACTGATCCCCTCCCTTTGTTACATGTCTATCCATAGCTTAACAAGTAGAGCACTTCCCTGCAATGTAGAAGGCCCATGGTTCAAATCCTATATGGTCTGAGAAACTGAGTAAATTCTTAATTAAAGTGTGACATAATGCATGCAATGAAGAACATTCTTTTAATCTTTCATATATCATGCATTTCAATGTACAATATGCATTGGCCAGATACAGTGAAAGTACAATAACATACACACATTTATAATGTGAATATTATAATATAGTCAGAATAGGATTAGGGTTAGATTACACTGTTATGTTGTTGTATTACTTCTGGAGTTACCATGGAAACAAGCATATCATTGTATTGTATTAAACATTACCAAGACAAATTCCATATTAACACTTAGAGAACATATTAGCACCTGTACAAGTGTGTGAAAAAAATATACTTTATGTACAATGTAATCCAAGAAATTACAAAAATGTGTGCACAATTAAAATGTATTTGTCCAATATTGGGCAAAACATGATCTTCTAAAGAGGCGGATAATATTCTGCCTGAGTTCATGGGTTTTGAATCCATATATAAGTGGATTGAGTACTGGAGGAAATACCATAACTGATACTCCTAGAGCTCTTCTCAGGTATGGGGACACACTCTCAAATCTGTGAGAGATTAAAGCGATGGCAGTATTGAGCTCTAAGAATAAAAAAACAATTAGATGTGTACCACAAGTTTGAAGAGCTTTCCCCTTCGCGTCTGGCTGCTTAGAGATCACACAAGTCACCAAGATCTGGATGTATGTGTATACAACTATAAACAGTGATCCACCTTGGATTAATACGATAGTGAATAAGCCATAGTAGTTATTTATGGTACTGTCTTCACAGACTAGTTTCACTAAAGAGGGATTGTTGCAGTATACATCCACTATTCTATTCATACAAATGTTAAACCGTGCAAAAAGACCTAAAAGCACAACCATCAAAGAGATGGTACACAACCAAATCGCAACAACAATTTTCATTAAAATATTTGATGTCATGATAGAATTGTACCGAAGAGGCATGCATATAGCGATATACCTGTCATAGGCCATCGCAGTTAGAAACATTAAGTTCCCTGTACCATAGATGTGAACCAACAGAGCCTGGAGAAAACACCCAGGGTAGGAAATAGAGCGGTTCTTGGACACAATGCTGTGTACAAGCTGAGGTAGAAAAGCAGTGGCTCCAATGATGTCCATTATTGGCAGGTTTAGCAGCAGGATGAACATGGGCTTATGCAAACTCTTTGTGAAGATGATCGTTGTTAACACTAATATATTAGAGAACATAATAATGACATATGCAAGAGTTCCAAAAAGAAAAGCAGGATAGATGTGGCCAGGATGTAGGTTTAATGATTCCATCTTCAGTTCCATTTTCCAGTTACCGGGAGTATCATTCATGTTCATGATTATATGTTCTTAGTATTCCTGGAAAAATAAAGGCAAGTTAAACATCTAATTCTCTGAATTAGATTTACACGTACTCCCACCAAAAACACAGCTCTAGATGAATCATGCTAACTCAAACGTAAGTTATCTACCTGTCCTGAGTATCTTACCTGTTAGTGGGTAGAACCTCTGTCATCTACTCATAGATGCAATGTATGTACAGTACAAATGGGCAGCTTTTTAATAGGCATTGAATTTGCAGAAACACCCAAGAGATTATGCAAGGAAGCCTGCTTGGCTGTATTATAATATGGAAAGAAAACAAAATGTATGCATAGCCCAAATACAATTGTAAACACCTAATTTAATACAAAATATAATCGCAAGCTAATTTATTTTGTGAAATAATACTTTATACTTTATGATCAATGTATCAAGCTAACTAACAAAATGTAATGTCATAAGTAAATTTGCTAGCTAGTATATATTAACAGTATTTTGGTACCCTCATCTCATCAAGTTTTTTCTCTTTAATTTTGGATACACACACACACACTCACTATATAAAGCACTTCAAAGTGCAGTCCCTATATAAATGCAATGAATTATTATTTATTATAAATTACTGTGTATTATAATATATTATTTACTATAGTAGTATAGTCAATTACATTTTTAATACACAGCCAGAATCAAATCCAGTAACCCTTACAGCCATGTAGTTCTGGTTAAAACAAACTTGAAGAAAAATTGTCATATTTTAGTATTGGATTAATTTACTTGATGCCTGAATAGAAACAGGCCCCCTCTCACATATTCAGAGCTGAATAAAGACCCCCTTATTCAATACTGTTCTCAATAACAACAAAACAACTGACACAGACACCCACATAATCTTATTTGTAGTCAAATGTTTAATATGAAATACATAGTTATATTATTACAAACGTATCAGTTTAAATCCTAATTGTGAAAAAGCCAAAAATTAATCACAAAATCATTAATCATCAAGTTAAATTACATTAATTGTTTCATACTATATGTTCAAATGTACATTCGTATTATAATTACTGAATAATACATTTGGGACAGGTATTGCAAATTAGCATGAGCTACAAATACCAAAATGCAATGCATCAGACACATTGTATGTGTCTATGTGTCTCTATTTGTCCCTATACACCCTTAACCATACAAAAAAATATATTTTAAGTACTTTCAACTTTGCATCCTAGTATGTCAAACTATAAAAGTTCATGAATAGCAATCCATACCTCTTTGATCACTTCTAAACATGTGTTTACAATGAGGCTGTGCATTATGAAAATATTTTCAGAAACATTTATAATGTCCACGTCACAGCAAACAAGCTCCCTGCCGATGTCAGGACTGCAGAGTCGCTCACCAGCTTCTGCAAGAGACCTAAGACTTACTTGTTCAGAGTTCACCTGGACTCTGCATAGCCTCCTTCCTCTACCTACCCACCACCCCCCAAAAACTTTTTGAAAAAAATCCTCTTACCCACTTTTATTTTCGTACATCCTGGCACTTAAAAATAGTACTTAGCATCGTGTAGCATCTTACCCTAGCTATCTTTGTTGTATACGAGGAATGGGTTAACCTAGCAATTATGAGTGCTTGAAACTTGTTCTATTGACATCCTTACTGTACCGACAGCGATATATTGCTGTTTCACTTCTGAACTTGTACTTATTGGAAGTTGCTTTGGACAAATGCCCTAAATGTAATGTAAATGTACATGTATGTCACATTTAAAGTATAATGTTCACTTGATATATTTTAATTTTTAAAAAAAGACATGGAAATTGTAGCATGCTTAATTTGTTATTTGTAGGTTAACCTTGTTCTTTTAATGATTTTCATCATGTTTTTCTGAAGTTCTTTTGTGTTGAACCCATATATAAGTGGATTGAGTACTGGGGGAAATACAACAATTGATAAACCCAGGCACTTTCTCAGGTATGGTGACACACTCTCAAATCTGTGAGCCATCACAGCAATGACACTGTTGAATTGCAAGAATAAAAAAACTACTAGATGTGTTCCACATGTTTGGAGAGCTTTCCCCCGTGCATCGGACTGTTTAGTCATAATACAAGTCACCAAGATCTGGATGTATGTGTATATAACTATCACCAGAGGTCCCCCTTCGATTAATGTTATAACAAATAACCCAAAGTAGTTATTCACAGATGTGTCTTTGCACATTAGTTTCACTAAAGCGGGATTGTTGCAGAACACATCTACTATATTATTCATACATAATTTGAACCTTGTAGAAATACCCAACAGCACTGCCATCATAAAGAGGTCCAAAAACCAAACAACAATGATAATTCTTATCAAAATATTTGACGTCATTAGAGAGTGGTACCTAAGAGGCATGCATATAGCGATATACCTGTCATAGGCCATCGCAGTTAGAAACAAGAAGTTCCCTGTACCATAGATGTGAAGCACCAGAGCCTGGAGAAAACACCCAGGGTAGGAAATAGAGCGGTCCTTGGACAGTATACTGTGTAGAAGCTGAGGGAGAAAAGCAGTGGCTCCCATTACATCCAGTATTGGAAGGTTAAGCAGCAGGATGAACATGGGTTTATGCAAACTCTTTGTGAAGACAATTGTTGTAAACACTGATATATTACAAAACAGAATCAGTAGATATGTAAGGGTTCCAAAAACAAAAGCAGGGTAAATGTAGCCAGGCGGTAGGTTTAATGATTCCAACGTCAGCTCCATTGTCCAGTGACCACGGGTATCATTTATTTTCATTATTATATGTTCTTAGTTGTGAAGGAATTGAATTTTCCTGGAGAAAAAAAATCCAAGCACTCCAAAGTGAATACAATTAAGCAAGTCACAATATCTTAGTTAACACTTCAAACAGCTTGATATTCATTGCTAACCTCTTGGTATCTTACCTGTTACACTGGATAGTACTTCTGTCATCAACTCTAATTGATACCATGTATGTTCAGTACATGTATGCCCATACAGTGCTGGAGGACAGATCTTTTATAATCATGTCAGAACCAGAGAGAAATTTAAAAAAAAACCAGAATGGCCAAGGGTGGGGTGGTAAACTCAGAGGTCACAGGGGAATGAAGGCATCCTTATGCAAGATGCTGAACCCCTACCTGCTCCTTAATAACATGTATCTGAATTCACTGTAAATCTATTTAGATAAAAGCATGTGCTGGGTGGGGAATCTTGCTCAAGGCTCCCTTACAGAACATTAGGAGTTTGAACCCAGAACCATTGGGCTGGCCTTGGAGTCAAACACACTAACCACTAGACTACTCTTCACTCAACTCTTAAACACATGTTCTAGCCATACATATCCACGTGGTTTGTTGAGTTTGGTTCTTCATTTACTATTAAAAATGCCACAAAGTGTCCATACATGATAATACATATACAATGTTTCTGATTTGTCACAAACTACATCTATTCTTTTGGTTAATGTGGTCTTCCTTAGTGAACCTAAATAAAATATAGACAAACCCAAATATAGGAAAGAACATTTTTCAGGAAACATGCAGAAATGAAAAGCACACTTATTGGGTGCGTGAGTAAAGTTGATGTAGGGACTTTCTCGAGAACTGAACATTAGCTAGCCATAATTTAGCATGGTTGATCACTATTTAATATATCACTGATCACTGGTTAATATTAGGGCTGTCAATCGATTAAAATATTTAACTCGATTAATCGCATGATTGATCATAGTTAATCATGATTAATCACGATTAACTATGATCTATGAGGTAATACTCTTTTCAACATGAGAATAGACAAATGCTTGCTTTATGCAAAAAAAGAGCATGTTTATTTATTGTTACAATGAGAAATACTCTCAGTTCAAGTAACTAACGTGCAAACTGCATAGTAATGTTTACTAACACAGTAGTGTGTTGAACTTCACATTTGATCTATTCATCCTCATTTTTGTTTAAGCAGCCATTTAACACAAAAGAATGCCCCTCAATGCATTGCATTGCAATTTGCATCAAATTCAAAACAAACAGGGTGATGCACAAAATAACTTAAAGAAAATAATAATTTAAAATAAATAAAGTGTTTGCGGCTTGTAGAGTTGTCCAGCTGTTTCCCTTTCAAATAATCCAGCGTGGTTTGCTTCATGCGAGGGGGCGCCGGGCAGCGGTGGACTGGCCATCGGGCATACTGGGCAATTGCCCGGTATGCCCGATGCACATCTTTGGGCCGGCCCAGGACTGTCATAAAAAAAAGAAGTAATTTGTCCTAACCGGAGGCGGTGTGTTACGATCACCGCCCCCCCCCCCCCCCCCCCCCCTGTCGGTCGTCGGACCGGGGTGTGTGACGATCGCGCGCGCGCACCCCCCCACACACATTTTTTATCCATTACTGCTCACGGGGTTGTAGTTCAGCCCGTTCTCATCCCAACTCGTAATATACCGACGATTTGTCACGCCCCTAGACGTCTGACATTGACGCAAAAAACCCGATCGCGGTGGTAAGAGACGAGCAGAGTCTACAGCGTCCATTCACTCCAATAATAACCCGGTCACGGTGATAGATTACGCTAACCCTAACCATAACCCTAACCATAACCATAACCCTTTTTGGAGTGAATTGTTTCACAGTAGACTGCGGACGCTGTAGACTCTGCTCTGCGAGCGGACGCTGTAGACTCTGCTCGTCTCTTACCACCGCGAACGGGTTTATGAGAACCCCCAGATCGTTTCACACAGACGCGGGAGGGTACCTTTTGCGTCAGTATCAGACGTCTAGGGGCGTGACAAATCGTCGGTATATTACGAGTTGGGATGAGAACGTGTTGTGTAGTTTGTTTGCGGCATCGACCTCGTGTGCATTGCTTCCTGATTTCCCGAGCTACGGAGTGGCCCGAGGTTCAAATGTCACAGCGTTAATCGAGCGTTAAAAAAATTAGTGCCGTTAAAAACATGTTGCGTTAACTCGTTAATAACGCGTTAACTTTGACAGCCTTAGTTAATATATATTTTATTGATTCATGACTTGGTTCTTTGCATGCAATCCTGGTAAAATAGTAAATTATAGAAATTCTAAATATAACATTAAGCTGTAGAAATCCACTTTTTCTATACATAAATAGTTACTTTTATTTCACAATGAAACTGCACATTACATTTGACATAAAATGCCATTCATATATTTGAATTTTAAAAAAAGATAAAGGAAAATGTGGTGGGAGTTGTTGATTTTCTCATTTTCAAGCTAACCTTACTTTTTTACACATTTTGATCACGCTTTTCTGAACTTCTTTTGTGCTTAACCCATAAATAAGTGGATTGAGTACTGGGGGAAATACAATACATGATAAACCCAGGGCCCTTCTCAGGTATGGGGACAATCTCAAATCTGTGCGACCAAAGTGATGGCAGCATTGACCTCTAACAATAAGAAAACCCACCAGATGTGTTGCACATGTTTGGAGGGCTTTTTCGCATCTGACTGCTTAGTCTTAATACAAGTCACCAAGACCTGGATACATGTGGATGTAACTATCGTGAATTACGCCAATGAAAAGCAGGCCAAAGTAGTTCTTCACCTTTGTCTCATTATAGAGTAGGCTAGTTTTGCCGAAGACGGACTGTTGCAGAATATATCAACAATGTTAGTTCTGCAAATTGTGAACCTCGCGGTGAGAGAAAACAACACCATGAAAAGCAAGAGGTCCGCCAGCCTGGGGCAATGATGGGTCTTATCAAAGTATGTGGAGTCATGATGGAGTTAAAGGGGCAAGTACAGCCTGAAAGAAGCACCCAGGGTTATACTATGAAGTGTCCGAGAAGCGTAACCCTCTCTCGGACGCGGACATCCACATTTAACCGCCGCCTGGATGGAGCTCCACAGCATCCACACACTCCTCGCCGCTGGCGCTTCAGTTCGGAGCACAACGTCCACAAACTGGTCGGTGGACACTGACAAAAACATAGGATTTTACACCTGTTTTCTCTAAATCACGGTCCTATTGTAGCAACGGTGACACAATGGCATAGATTACTATGTTGAAGATCATATAAGACATTTCCAAGTACAAAAAACACACAAAAAAACGATATTGGTTTCACTGACACTTTAAATATTTTTACCTTTGCATCCTAGTATGTCAAATTACAAAAGTTCATGAACAGCAAATCATACATTTTTGATCACTTCTAAACATATTATGTTCGCAATGAGGCTGTGCATTATGAAAATATTTCCAGAAACTTGTATAATGTCTACATCACATTTAATGTATAATGTTCACTTGATATATTTTAATAATCTTTTTTTTTTTTTTTTAATGGATTGAAATTGTAGTCGGCTTAGTTTGTTATTTGTAGGTTACCCTTCCTCTTTTAATGATTTTAATTATGTTTTTCTGAAGTTCTTTTGTGTTTAACCCATATATAAGTGGATTGAGTACTGGGGGAAATACAACAATTGATAAACCCAGGCACTTTTTCAGGTATGGTGACACACTCTCAAATCTGTGAGCCATCACAGCAATGACAGTGTTGAATTGCAAGAATAAAAAAACTACCAGATGTGTTCCACATGTTTGGAGAGCTTTCCCCCGTGCATCGGACCCATTAGTCTTAATGCAAGTCACCAAGATCTGGATGTATGTGTATATAACTATCACCAGTGGTCCCCCTTCGATTAACGTTACAACAAATAGCCCAAAGTAGTTATTCACAGATGTGTCTTTGCACATTAGTTTCACTAAAGCGGGATTGTTGCAGAACACATCTACTATATTATTCATACATAATTTGAACCGTGTAGAAATACCCAACAGCACTGCCATCATAAAGAGGTCCAAAAACCAAACAACAACGATAATTCTTATCAAAATATTTGACGTCATTAGAGAGTGGTACCTAAGAGGCATGCATATAGCGATATACCTGTCATAGGCCATCGCAGTTAGAAACAAGAAGTTCCCTGTACCATAGATGTGAATCACCAGAGCCTGGAGAAAACACCCAGGGTAGGAAATAGAGCGGTCCTTGGACAGTATACTGTGTAAAAGCTGAGGTAGAAAAGCAGTGGCTCCCATTACATCCAGTATCGGAAGGTTAAGCAGCAGGATGAACATGGGTTTATGCAAACTCTTTGTGAAGACAATTGTTGTAAACACTAATATATTACAAAACAAAATCAGTAGATATGTAAGGGTTCCAAAAACAAAAGCAGGGTAAATGTAGCCAGGCGGTAGGTTTAATGATATCATTGTCCAGTGACCACGGGTATCATTTATTTTCATTATTATATGTTCTTGGTTGTGAAGGAATTGCATTTTCCTGGAGAAAAAAAATCCAAGCACTCCAAGTTGAATACAATTATGCAAGTCACAATAACTTACATAAAATGTCAAACAGCTTGATATTCATTGCTAATCACTTGGTATCTTACCTGTTACACTGGATAGTACTTCTGTCATCAACTCTAATTGATACCATGTATGTTCAGTACATGTATGTTCTGCCCATACAGTGCTGGAGGACAGATCTTTTATAATCATGTCAGAACCAGAGAGACCCAAAAAACAGAACAGCCAAGGGTGGGGTGGTGAAGTCAGAGGTCACCCACTTGGACAGGGGTATGAGGCTATGAAGCTTAATTTTCCAGATGGTATGAGTGTTCCACTACCAGCCGAAAGGTTCTGGGTTCGATCCCCTACCTGCTCCTAAATAACATGTATCTGAATTCACTGTAAGTTGATTTAGATAAAAGCATCTGCTAAATGAACAAATAGTCGATAGATGTATGTTTGACATAAATAATCTAGATTAGTAAATGGGCGGTTCTGTTGGACACATGGTTGACTCTGACAGGGTCTGTCTGTACAAACCTTGCATGCGTTACAGCCTTGTCTGTCTATCCCGGTCCTCCTGTTATGTTCTTGCTGTATGTGGTTAGTTTCTATGGTCCAGGTGGATCTCTATGTGGTTTGTTTCTATGGTCCAGTGGATATGGGGATGTGTACATTATCTTTATCCAAAGAGACTTTTTTCTTTTTTTTTTCTTTAAGAAATCATCAAATTATATACCTATCATTACAAATCAGGTCGAGTGAAGAATCTTGCTCAAGGCTCCTGTACAGAACATTAGGAGTTTGAACCCAGAACCATTGGGCTGGCCTTGGAGTCAAACACACTAACCACTAGACTACTCTTCACTCAACTCTTAAACACATGTTCTGGCCATACAGATCCACTTGGTTTGTTGAGTTTGGTTCTTCATTTACTGTTAAAAATGCCACAAAGTGTCCGTACATGATAATACATATACAATGTTTCTGATTTGTCACAAACTACATCTATTCTTTTGGTTAATGTGGTCTTCCTTAGTGAACCTAAATAAAATATAGACAAACCCAAATATAGCATAGAACATTTTTCAGGGGGAAAATATGCAGAAATGAAAAGCACACTTATTGGGTGCGTGAGTAAAGTTGATGTAGGGACTTTCTCGAGAACCGAACATTAGCTAGCCATAATTTAGCACGGCTGATCACTAGTTAATATATCACTGATCACTGGTTAATATATATTTTATTGATTCATGATGTAGTTATTTGCATACAATCCTGGTAAAATAGTAAATTATAGAAATTCTAAATACAACATTAAGCTGTAGAAATTTTTTTATACATAAAACGTCACTTTTTTCACAATGAAAGCACATTACATTTGACATAAAATGACATTCATATATTTGAATTTAAAAAATAGATAAAGGAACATGTGGTGGGAGTCGTTGATTTTCTTCTCATTTTTAAGGCTAACCTCGCTCTTTTACACATTTTAATCACGCTTTTCTGAACTTCTTTTGTGTTTAACCCATAAATAAGTGGATTGAGCACGATATGATACGATACGATATGACTTTATTTGTCAGTTTGCACTGAAATTCTTTTTGCATCCCTGGGCAAACACATTTAAGAAAAAGGGAGGACATACAGTATGCATACATGTAGACATATAGCATAGACTGACATGTGGGCATACAGTACATGTAAAACATAGAGCATCAACAGACAAACATAGAGCATCAACAGAAACATGAAACTTATAGCCACAAATGTACTGGGGGAAATACAATACATGATAAACCCAGGGCCTTTCTCAGGTATAGGGACACTCTCAAGTCTGTGAGAGACCAAAGTGATGGCAGCATTGACCTTTAACGATAAGAAAACCCACCAGATGTGTTGCACATGTTTGGAGGGCTTTCCCCCTCGCATCTGACTGCTTAGTCTTAATACAAGCAGAGCCCGTCTACGGAGAGCCTGTCCACTCCCTATTAAGTCCCATTGTACCGACTTTTGGTTGCAGTTCCACCAGAGCTCCACTGGGGGCGATCGCCCATGAGTGCAGAATAGAGATGGGATTTATGGCTCTTTGAAGGGAGCCGGATCTTGAGGAGCCATTCTTTTCAAAGAGCCGTTCAAAAGACTGGCTCATTTATATTAATTTATTTTTAAGAAGCTAGTCTAGTGGTAACCCATTTTTTCTGGGAAATAATCACTGGGAGGAATGATAGGGTAAGATTTGGATCTGAATCATTCAGACTTAGACATCGGATATCTGAGTTTGATATATTTTAAATATTGATTATAATTTAATTTAACATGTGTGGACTAGATTTTAATGTCTGATCTGCATTCATTGTAAACATTCCACAAGGTGGTGCTATATCCCTCTGCTTTGACAGTGAGATCATTATTTTGGATCTGCTGCCATACACTGGACTGTTGATGGCTGACCAGGTGTGGCAGTGATGTAGAATAATAGCAATGTAAAGTAATAGTCTATTACTTTACATTGCTATTATTCTACATCACTGCCACACCTGGTCAGCCATCAACAGTCCAGTGTATGGCAGCAGTTCTCATATGAATAGTGTTTGTAAGCATCCATCTTAATAACTTAGTGATTATCTTATATACTTTTATTTTATAACTTAATGCCGCTTTGAGATAGTTTTTCAGCCACGTAATTCCACTCGTCTTTGACCACAACAACAGTAGACAGCACTTACGTAAAACCACGGTTTATTAGCGAAAGAATATAGGCCTACACCACACAATAAAACAGAACATATAAAGAAAGAAGCCTTAGCAATAAGGCGCATTAAGATGTGCCTTCGAACTCGTCCGTGTTTCTGTTTCCGCTTTGTCGCGCGCCGCTGAAAAAAAAAGAGAGGTGCGCGACACGGCGCGAACGGGCCAAAATCCTGTCGCGCCGGCGAGATCTACGTCATTTTGACGTCACAATGGCGCGCGACAGCTTGGGAACGGCGAGTACACTCTCGGACGCGGACATCCACATTTAACCGCCGCCCGGACGGAGCTCCACAGCATCCACACACTCCTCGCCGCCGGCGCTTCAGTTCGGAGCACAACGTCCACAAACTGGTCGGTGGACATTGGCAAAACATAGGATTTTACACCTGTTTTCTCTAAATCACGGTCCTATTGTAGCAACGGTGACACAGTGGCATAGATTACTATGTTGAAAATCATATAAGACATTTCCAAGCAAAAAAAACGATATTGGTTTCACTGACACTTTAAAGAGGCTACTTTTACCTTTGCATCCTAGTATATCCAATTAGAAAACTTCATGAACAGCAAATCATACATTTTTGATCACTTCTAAACATATTATGTTCGCAATGAGGCTGTGCATTATGATGAACATATTTCCAGAAACATGTATAATGTCTAAGTCACATTTAATGTACAATGTTTACTTGATATATTTTAATAATATTTTTTTTTAAAAGCAGTGAAATTGTAGTCGGCTTAGTTTGTTATTTGTAGGTTACCCTTCCTCTTTTCATGATTTTAAATATGTTTTTCTGAAGTTCTTTTGTGTTGAACCCATATATAAGTGGATTGAGTACTGGGGGAAATACAAGAATTGATAAACCCATGGCCCTTCTCAGGTATGGGGACACACTCTCAAATCTGTGAGCAAGCAAACTGAAGACTGCATTGAATTGCAAGAATAAAAAAACTACCAGATGTGTTCCACATGTTTGGAGAGCTTTCCCCCGTGCATCGGTCCGGTTAGTCTTAATACAAGTCACCAAGATCTGGATGTATGTGTATATAACTATCACTAGTGGTACCCCTTCGATTAATGTTATAGCAAATAACCCAAAGTAGTTATTCACAGATGTGCCTTTGCACATTAGTTTCACTAAAGAGGGATTGTTGCAGAACACATCTACTATATTATTCATACATAATTTCAACCGTGTAGAAATACCCAACAGCACTGCCATCATAAAGAGGTTCAAAAACCAAACAACAATGATAATTCTTATCAAAATATTTGACGTCATTAGAGAGTGGTACCTAAGAGGCATGCATATAGCGATATACCTGTCATAGGCCATCGCAGTTAGAAACAAGAAGTTCCCTGTACCATAGATGTGAATCACCAGAGCCTGGAGAAAACACCCAGGGTAGGAAATAGAGCGGTTCTTGGACAGTATACTGTGTAGAAGCTGAGGGAGAAAAGCAGTGGCTCCCATTACATCCAGTATTGGAAGGTTAAGCAGCAGGATGAACATGGGTTTATGCAAACTCTTTGTGAAGACAATTGTTGTAAACACTGATATATTACAAAACAGAATCAGTAGATATGTAAGGGTTCCAAAAACAAAAGCAGGGTAAATGTAGCCAGGCGGTAGGTTTAATGATTCCAACGTCAGCTCCATTGTCCAGTGACCACGGGTATCATTTATTTTCATTATTATATGTTCTTGGTTTTGAAGGAATTGAATTTTCCTGAAGAAAAAAAATCAAAGCACTCCAAAGTGAATACAATTAAGCAAGTCACAATATCTTAGTTTACACTTCAAACAGCTGGATATTCATTGCTAACCTCTTGGTATCTTACCTGTTACACTGGATAGTACTTCTGTCATCAACTCTAATTGATACCATGTATGTTCAGTACATGTATGTTCTGCCCATACAGTGTTTGAGGACAGATCTTTTATAATCACTAGTGCATGTGCCTGTTGGGGGTGTGGCTGGTCAGAGCGTGTGCGTGTGCCCAATCAGAACGCGTGTCGGTGCAGTCAGCAAGCCGCTAGTCTGGCCTATTGGATGTAGGTTGTTGGTATAAGCCCGCCCAAGCCTGCTATTGGGCGACAGAGATTGGTCGCACAATGGTAGGCTCTGGGAGGCCTTATACCTTATACTACTCCCCCTTCCACCATCTGCGTGTTGCCATTTTCAAAGTCCCCCTTGCTACGTAAACAACAACAACCTCCGAGCTAGCTACACGCTGAAAATGGCAAGTTTTGATGAAGATTGCCAGGGCTCACCTCCCCGTGTGCAAATGTTGCACCAAGTTCCTCCCCCAACACTATTTTGCAAGGGCACTGTCGCTGCATCCTGGGCTTAAAGCCCAAGACGACTGTGATTGGTTCAAGAAATACAAAAAAGACAGTGTTTTTTTCACCAGAATGATAGTGAGTTCAGACAGACCTTTCTCCAAAACGCAGATAGGTCTGGCTATGCGAGACTAGCGAGCCGCTCCCTGTAAAAAAGCCGTACGTAAGAGAAGACTACATTACCCACTGTCCAACACAGTGTGACGTCAGCTGCCAGTGTGTGCTAATTTTCTATTAAAATTGTATTATTAATAAATTGAATGTGTCACGCGTCCAAATTGCACCAAATTCGTCCCGAGCGATACATCCACCGAGTGCGAAGTGGGTTTGATGAAAGGCCATCGAGATAATCGACAGAATGGGAGGCACGCAGACGGGATGGGAGGCAGACACACAGAGATTCCTGCCTTTATTGTTAGATGTAAGAACTAGGGAGGCCCAAGAGAGAAATGAAAAATTCATTAGACTGGCCAAGGGTGGTGTGGTGAAGTCAGGGGACAGGGCTACAAAGATATGAAGCTGAATTTCCAGATGGTAAGAGTGTTCAACTACCAGCCCAAAAGTTCTGGGTTCGATCCCAAATGTCCTCAGCCTACCTCTAGGCATCCTTATGCAAGATGCCGAACCCCTACCTGCTCCTTAATAACATGTATCTGAATTCACTGTAAATCAATTTATATAAAATCATCTGTTAAATTAATAAATAGTTGATAGATGTATGTTTGACATAAATAATCTAGATTAGTAAATGGGCGGTTCTGTTAGACACATGGTTGACTCTGACAGGGTCTGTGTATACTAACCTTGGGAGATAAAGCATGCGTTACAGCCTTGTCTGTCTATCCCGGTCCTCCTGTTATGTTCTTGCTGTATGTGGTTAGTTTCTATGGTCCAGGTGGATCTCTATGTGGTTTGTTTCTATGGTCCAGTGGATGTGCACTCTTAGAATTGGAGGAGCCTAAAGGAACCTTTTAGGGTTCCTCACCATTGCCACTGTGGAGGAACCTTTTCTGTTCAGAGAGGTTACTCAAGGAACCACTCTGAAAGGTTCCTCAAAGATCCTTGGGGATTAAGGGGTATTACTGTCATTATCATTATGTCAAGGAACAGACGAGGGGACCCAAATGCTGGACACAGGGAGACGGAGACGGAATAAAAGAAAAGGGTTTTATTCCGTAGAGGCGAGTAGTCAGACAAGCAGGGATCAGGGGCCAGCGGGGTAGTCAGACAGGCGGGGATCAGGAACCAGCGGGGTAGTCAGACAAGCGGGGATCAGGAACCAGCGGGGTAGTCAGGCAGGCGGGGATCAGGGACCAGCGGGGTAATCAGACAGGCGGGGATCAGGAACCAGCGGGGTAGTCAGACAGGCGGGGATCAGGAACCAGCGGGGTAGTCAGACAGGCGGGGATCAGGAACCAGCGGGGTAGTCAGACAGGCGGGGATCAGGAACCAGCGGGGTAGTCAGACAGGCGGGGATCAGGAACCAGCGGGGTAGTCAGACAGGCAGGGGTCGGCAACAGGGGACTGGAGCAGGCGGGTAGTCAGGCAGGCAGGGGTCGGCAACAGGGGGCTGGAACAGGCGGATCGTCAGGCAGGCAAGGGTCGGCAACAGGATACTGGAACAGGCGGGTAGTCAGGCTGGGAATTACTAGTAGGTTAGGGAAACAACGAACTGGCGCCGGCCGCTTGACAATCCCCTGCTTAAATAGGGAACAAGGTGATTAGCAATTGGGAACAGGTGTGTGTGGGAAATTAACGGTTAGTAGCGACAAGCGTCCACTAGATGGAGGTGTTGGACCGTGTAGCAGGACGCGACGTGACAGTACCCCCCCCCTCTAGGGACGCCTCTCGGCGGACGACCCACAGCCGGCGGACGGCCCACAGCCGGCGGACGACCCACAGCCGACGGATGGTCCCGATGGAAATCCCGAACCAGCGAGGCATCCAGGATACTCCTCCGGGGAACCCAGGAGCGCTCCTCGGGCCCGTACCCCTCCCAGTCGACAAGATACTGGTGACCCCGGCCACGGCGACGTACCTCCAGGAGTCAGCGGACTGTCCACGCCGGATGGTTGTCGATGACCCTGGGTGGAGGTGGAGGCGGAGCGGGTGGAGACAACGGGCTGGTGGAGACAGGCTTGAGCTGGGAGACATGGAAGGTCGGATGGACACGGAGAGATGGAGGGAGTCGGAGACGAACGGCACAGGGGTTGATGACAGACTCCACTTCGAAAGGACCGATGAACCGGGGAGAGATCTTAGGGGAGATTCCCTTCAAGGGAAGATCCTTCGCCCGAAGCCACACCGACTGTCCGGGAGCATACTGGGGGGCAGGCAGACGGCGCCTATTGGCCTGCAGTTGGGAGCGGGAGGATGCGCGGAGCAGTGCGGTGCGTGTGCGCTTCCAAGTGCGCCGGCACCTGCGCATATGAGCCTGGACAGACGGGACAGAGATCTCCTCCAACTCGGGAAACAAGGGCGGTTGGTAACCCAGCGAAGCCATAAACGGAGACAAGCCGGTGGATGCGTTGACCAGCGTGTTGTGAGCATACTCGACCCAGGGAAGCTGAGAGGTCCAGGAGGAGGGGTTGGCGTGGGAGACACAACGGAGTGCGGCCTCCATCTCCTGGTTGGCCCGCTCCGATTGTCCATTGGACTGGGGGTGGCACCCGGAGGACAGGCTGGGCGTGGCCCCTAAAACCGCACAGAATGCACGCCACACCTGAGAGGTGAACTGGGGGCCCCTGTCGGAAACGATGTCCACAGGGATGCCATGGAGACGAAACACGTGCCTGACCAGGAGATCCGCCGTCTCACTCGAGGAGGGAAGCTTGGGAAGAGCGACGAAGTGTGCAGCCTTGGAGAACCGATCGATCACCGTGAGGATGGTGGTGTTGCCACCGGACGTGGGCAGGCCGGTGACGAAGTCCAGGGCGATGTGCGACCACGGTCGGTTAGGGATGGGCAGAGGCCGAAGCAGACCGGAATGAGGACGAGTCGAGGTCTTATTCCGGGCGCAGGTAGCACACGCCGCAACGAAAGCACGGACGTCCGCATCCATGGAAGGCCACCAGAATCGCCGGCGGATGAAATCCAGGGTGCGCGTGATTCCAGGGTGACAGGTGAGCTTGGAGGAATGGCCCCAGAGCAGCACTCTGGATCGTACCTCGTCCGGGACGAACAACCGATTCGGGGGACCAGAACCAAGATCCGGCTGCTGCCCCTGTGCAAGGCGCACCGCAGACTCAACCTCCCAGGTGAGCGTGGCGATCCGACAAGCGGAAGGCAGGATGGTCGTGGGCTCAGTACTCGGGTCCTCGGGGGAGTACAGGCGGGACAAGGCATCCGGCTTGCCGTTCTGGGAACCGGGACGGTAGGTCAATGAAAAATCAAATCTCCCGAAGAATAAGGCCCACCTAGCCTGTCGCGAATTCAGTCTCCTGGCTGCCTGAATGTATGCCAGGTTGCGGTGGTCAGTCCAGACAATAAAAGGAAGGGCTGCGCCCTCCAGCCAATGCCGCCACTCCTCCAATGCAAGCTTGACGGCCAAGAGCTCGCGGTTGCCGACATCATAATTCCTCTCCGGCGGGGACAACCGGCGGGAGAAAAAGGCACAGGGGTGGAGCTTGTGGTCGGAGGGAGAACGCTGGGAGAGGACCGCGCCCACTCCAGTGTCCGAAGCGTCGGCCTCCACCACGAACTGAAGGGCGGGATCGGGCTGGACGAGGATGGGAGCGGAAACGAAGCGTCTCTTGAGGCCCTGGAATGCGGCCTCCGCCTCAGGCGTCCATGAGAATGGGCTCTTGGTAGAGGTCAGCGCTGTGAGAGGTGCCGCGACCTGACTGTAGCCTCCAGGAGGGGACGGGACCCCGAGGGGTTACGGGAGCGGCTCGCCAGGATTCCCCGGATTACTGGCGAGCCCGATCTTTTCCTGAGAGAGCGGGGCAGCCAGCCCGGAGATGGCCTGACAGGCCACAGTAAAGACAGGCTCCGGAGCGTATGCGGCGTTCCCTCTCCTCAGAGGAAAGATGTGTACGTCCGATCTGCATGGGCTCAGGAGAGAGACCCCGCTCACGGCGAGATGGAGCGGAGAACGAAGGGGAGGACCGAGGCGTTGCCGCTGACTCGAACGAGGGCGTGGCTACCGAACGTGAGCCTCTCTCTCTGCGGCGCTCCCGCAGTCGATTGTCCATTCTAATGGAGAGAGCGATCAACTGATCCAGACCCACCTCCTCCTCCCGAGAAGTCAACTGGTCCTTCACCTCGTCAGAGAGCGCGCCCAGGAAAACCCCCTGTAGAGCCTCCTCGTTCCAGCCGCTCTCAGCAGCAAGGGTGCGGAACTCCACCGCGAAGGAAGCGACACTGCGGGATCCCTGGCGAAGGCGCAGAAGACGCTGGGAAGCCTCTCTTCCCCGAACCGGATGATCAAAAACCCTCCGCATCTCTTCGGTGAAGGCGGAGTAGCTGCACGAAGCCGCAGAACCACGTTCCCATACGGCCGCCGCCCACGCGAGAGCCTCCCCTCGCAGGGAGCCGATCAGGTAAGCGATCCGTGACTTATCGGTGGGGTAAGTCTGGGGCTGAAGCTCGAAAACCAGGGAGCACTGTAGAAGGAAGGACCGACAGGTTCCCAGGTCCCCCTCGTAGCGTTCCGGGGCTGGAATGAACGGTTCACGGGATGCAGGTAATGAAGGTGGTGTCGGAGAGACGGGACGCCGGGAGTGAATCGAAAGAGTTAAATCTTGAAGGCTAGAAGTAATCTCCTGCAGAGTCCGATCGTGCTGCGTCAGGAGATCCCCCTGACGGGACAAGACCTGGCGGAAAGCCTCTGCGTCCGCTGGGTCCATCTTGGCCAGTTCGTACTGTCAAGGAACAGACGAGGGGACCCAAATGCTGGACACAGGGAGACGGAGACGGAATAAAAGAAAAGGGTTTTATTCCGTAGACAGGCGAGTAGTCAGACAAGCAGGGATCAGGGGCCAGCGGGGTAGTCAGACAGGCGGGGATCAGGAACCAGCGGGGTAGTCAGACAAGCGGGGATCAGGAACCAGCGGGGTAGTCAGGCAGGCGGGGATCAGGGACCAGCGGGGTAGTCAGACAGGCGGGGATCAGGAACCAGCGGGGTAGTCAGACAGGCGGGGATCAGGAACCAGCGGGGTAGTCAGACAGGCGGGGATCAGGAACCAGCGGGGTAGTCAGACAGGCGGGGATCAGGAACCAGCGGGGTAGTCAGACAGGCGGGGATCAGGAACCAGCGGGGTAGTCAGACAGGCAGGGGTCGGCAACAGGGGACTGGAGCAGGCGGGTAGTCAGGCAGGCAGGGGTCGGCAACAGGGGGCTGGAACAGGCGGATCGTCAGGCAGGCAAGGGTCGGCAACAGGATACTGGAACAGGCGGGTAGTCAGGCTGGGAATTACTAGTAGGTTAGGGAAACAACGAACTGGCGCCGGCCGCTTGACAATCCCCTGCTTAAATAGGGAACAAGGTGATTAGCAATTGGGAACAGGTGTGTGTGGGAAATTAACGGTTAGTAGCGACAAGCGTCCACTAGATGGAGGTGTTGGACCGTGTAGCAGGACGCGACGTGACACATTATGCTTATTATTATTATTATTATTATTATTATTATCATTATGCTTATTATTATTATTATTATTATTATACAGATCACTAACAATACACAAATGTTTAATCATACTTTTTTTTATTGGTACTGTAGTAAATAACTTATACAGTAATATAAAACATGTTACATTTGCAATTGAAAGTAATATAAATATCATTCAGTATAGGTCTTTTATACACAATATAAATAAGTACTGATGTAGCCTACATATAATAAATATACACAGAATTTTATGTTTAACAAGTGTGTTTAGGCTTATTATACTCAGTTTAGGCTTATCATACACAAAGAAGAGATGTACTGTACATGTAATTGTCACAAATAAATGCCTTACAAATAAATTGTATGTTTAAGAGAGAGAGAGAGAGAGAGAGAGAGAGAGAGAGAAAAGACTTGGATTAGATACTGCAACCTGCTTAAGAAAACAAATAGTTTGCCATTTTGATCACAGTGGGAACAATTTTTCCTTCTGGTGTATTGGACATAAGGTACTTTTCAATAAAACTAAGAGTGTTTTTTACTTTTTTGTGATATTCGATATTGAACACAAAATAAATTGACATCAAGGTTGCTAGTGCAAGGGTGATGTCATCAACTTCATGGGTGAGGATATTTGTGTAGTCCAGATGTACACCAAAAGTAGCCTCCAGGAACGGGTTTCCGGTAATGACCAGGACAGGCGTTGGAACCTCTGGAGTCTGGACAGACCAAAACTTTGTTATAGAAAATTGCTGATATGTACCTTGACAACATTTTGACCAATTCACAATAAATCACACCTTGTTGATACGATAAAGGGCATCAGGGTCCTCCCTGAATAAATGTGGCAGAAGTAATGTGGCAAGGATCACCTGAAGACCTGTTGTAAGAAAGATAAATGATAAAGATCATTCAGAGATCATCAGAAACACTACTAGCCTGTTTACCATAAAATGCAAATTACCTCTACAGAATTTGTGAACATTGAAAGGCACACAGGATCGCTATTGTAGTTAGATATCACATACTGTAGTACTGAGTAAAGATTTTAATTCGTAAGATTACCTATTGATAAAATTGATTGATTAAAAGACACTGCTGAAAAAGGTCAGTTTTATAAAGGTTCTGATAGCGCTGAAATGTTGGCAAACGGAATGTTTGCAAACAATAAAAGGAATCTATTAGAAATGTAGTACTGGTACCTCTGTGTGACTCCTCTGCGCATCCAGTCTTGGCATCGTTATACATTGTAAAGAGATCCTGTCCTGTGGCTCGTCGCTGGCATTGTTCTATAATTTTTCTTGCTATTTGTCCCATTCCTGACATGATGCTCCGATCAACATCAACATCGAACTGGTTTTGTGATTCTGCAAGGAGCTTTTAATAACACAAAAAAACACACATACACAAAAGAACAAATCTTAATACGATGCATTTTTACAGCAGGGCACAAAATAAAGCAAGAAGTCATACTGTACTCACTACTACTGGAAGTCTTAGTGCAGGATACTCCTCAAGGGCTTCCATTGTGGAATGGTTTTCCAAGTATGCTCTTCTCTCTATCCTTGTTCGGGCCATTTTATCTTGTAGAATAGACAAATTTGGGTGTTTCTTTCGGCACTCTGCCTGCATCTTTTGTCGGTGGCTTCCCAGGCTGGCTGCATCCTCTCCAAGACTCCTAGTCTCTCCACTCCTACTCTCTCCAGTCTGTCAGTTGACAAAGAAGTAATCAAAACCAAAAAACAGTAAAAGTATCAATGGAATGTCATACAGTACAGCACAATATGGTATGAAAGAAACAACTCATGAACTACGATCAAGAGACACTGGATAATTTTACATTGGGTTTCTTACTAATTACCATTATAGATACTGTTTGTGCAGGAGTTTTGCTTGAGTTTTTCTTTTTTTGTTGGATGTCAGGGATGAACACCAGGGGGATTCGCTCCTTTTTAAATGTATTTATTAGCATTTGATGCCATGATTCCTGTGTAAAAAGAAACAATACAATGCATATACATACAAAAAAATGTGTGATGTTATTAGAAAAGCTTTACATTAAGATATCTTACATAGCCTTTCCCTGTGCGATCCCAGAGGAAACTGTACTTTGCAACAAGTGCAGAACAAGTGTCATTATACATCTTGCTGGAGGGATACCTGCAAAAAGACACATGATGCATTTTTAAGTTCAGTTTTAGCAATCTACTAAAGATATGTTGCATCTCAATTTTATGTACTTACCATGTGTAGCTACATATATCATCAAAAAGAACCTGGACAATCTGGGGTCTCCATTTATTTCTAAAAGCTGAAGCAATGAAGACCTCACTTTTTTCATCAAGTCTTTGTTGGAGGGTGGTGGGGAACTTGGGAAGCCTGTAAGTGACTGGCCATTCCTTTTTTGTTGTGGGGGGTTCTTTTGGGATTTCTGGGGTTCTATAAAGTAAAAATGTTATTTAAAATATTTATGAAATAGCTGATCATGTCACATGTTTTCAAGTGTCACAACACAAACAGAGATTTTAAATTTGAATAGCGCGTGGGAAAATTGTACTCACTCAGATGATGAAGTATTGGCTTCAGATTCATTTCTTTGCTTTAAACTCTCCAGCTTTTTTAGGAAAACAACCTGATTTCTAATCTTTGGAATGAGATTTTCAACCATACAGTCTGTCAGTAAAAGCAAGGTTTCTCCATCGATGTCATTCTCTAGGATGAATCACAATTAATACTCAAATTAGTTGCCTTAGTGCACAATGCAGTATGAACATGATTTTCACAAAACTTTTTTTTTTTTTAAATACCACATTATATACAGTATATTTTACCTATTAAAATTCAGTAAGACTTTAGTTGTTGTTGGTGAGTTACACAACCCAGTATCTCAAAGTTACATATCGTTCTCCCTCCATGTTGCAATGGATATCAAGTCCATGATGATCCACCTCTTCTCCTACTTTCAAGGCAACCCATCCCTTCTCTTCCAGTTTGAAAGAATGCAAGTGGTATTCAAATGAAGATGGAACCATCCGTTTTCCAACAACAAACCACTGAGTGTTTATGCAGTATATAGCCGTGATCTCCAGAAAAATAGGTATATCTTCACTTTCAAGGAATTCAACCACTTTCAACTCTCCAATACGATAAGGTACATCATTGCAGACAAGTGAGTTTGTATCACTAAGTCTTCCAGACGCACATCTACCCTTTTCTGCAATGCCTGAGCAGCAACATCAGGTATAAACCCTCCTCTAATTTCACTACAGCTCCCAGTGTGGCTTACTTCTTTCTCCAAAGTTTTCTCATTAGCCTGCTCCCAGCACTGTCTCATTTGATGCCTTGTTGCCAATGTTTTGGTGATGTTTTTAAAGTTGCATACTACTGATGACAGTTTTTTGAAATACTGGTGTTTGGCTTCAAACCGCATACATGAGAGGTGGAGTAATGGACCATAGAGAGCTATTAGTTGTGGATAATGCACAATGTAGTGCATCTTTGGAATGGGCCGATTCTCAAAATGACTGCTAAATGACACCAGGAATTCTGTTGTTTTTTCCTCTAAGAATGGCAACCATGACCTTCTGACAACAGGTGCCATTACAATATCCACCACCTCGCGTAGCAACAAGTAGCAGTCCCAATACTTGTTAGGCACAATCAAGGGACCAATCAACAGAGGCAGAAGGCGAAAAAGAGTCCACTTCTCAGAGGCACTTCCAGAAATCTGACCATCCCTTTTCAGCATCCTTTCTGAAATAGGTTGAGGCTTTGATGTTCTCTCATTCCAACCATATTGGTAGTTTTCAATTTCATAGTTTAACTGACCCAGGGTTAGTATCCTTTCCCTTATCATTTTGTTCAAGATGTGTTTGAGAACAAAAGGGATCACACCCTCCAGAACATCATGCATCAGGTCAGGAGGGAAAAGTTGTGTCATTAAAGCAGGGGTGTAGTTTAGATTTGCAAAGCAACATGGTCGAATCACACCATACACTAAACCATTTTCAGGATCTTCTTCTACAGCCATGAGGTGGTAGTTGTAGTTGTTCCCATCCCTCATCATAAACTCTTCCTCCCTAAACTTTGACATTACTTCCTCTCTCGTCGCCATACAAAATCGGCAGATGCGCCCATGACTAAAGTTTATGGAAAAGCCTGCAACAGCGTGAGCTGACAGGTTGTCACCCGAGATGGTGGCAATAGTGCCAAAAAATTGCTTTGACTCTCCACAGCAATCTAACACCACTCCCTCTGTCTCAAGGAGCATGACATCATCTATGAGAGGCCTGAATATGTCATAATAATTACTTGCATCTTCATAGATGAGTTTGTGTTTTACCAAGATGGAAAGGTAGATATGCTCAACTTTGGATGCATAGCGATGGTGAATATTTCCTAATTTGAAATACACAGCAGTGAGTTTGTGCTTTCCTCTCTTTGCTCCTAGGGGATTGACAATCTCAAATTCGTCAACATAGAAGTGAAGCCGAATATTATTGTGATTACAAAGAAGTGGATGAGTCTTACACTGTTCCCCATCAGTGTAGTCTTTCAGAATATCCTCATTTCTCTTAGCATGATCAGAGTTCAACATTGCCCAAATGTCCTCATTTTTTGCCAGTTTTTGCAATAGGGGTAGAAGGGGGATATATTGGAGGTGGGCATTAGGAACTTGCCTATTCATCTCCAACTGCAGTGGTGATATGTACCCAAGCTGTTCTGTGCAATATTGCTGTAGCATCCACTCACTACTAACCTCTTCAAAGCACCGTTCAATCAAGGTATACTGAGATAAAAGTTCACGGAGGTCATCATCTTCATCTATGTGAATTTGCCGATTTCTTTCAAGATGGAATTTCAATGCATCTGAAAGATGCGTGTTAAATTCGTGAAAAAACACTTTTAAATCTTGTACAATGTCCGTGTGAACAACTGCTGGTACACAGTGTTTTTCTCTCAGTTTGAGAATAAACAAGCAGAGGTTCCTTTTCAGGTCTTTGACAAGATCCTCTATTCTGTGCCTGACATGCACCTGCTCTGGTACATTGGCCTGAGCTATGTCATCATGATCACTCTCGTCAGCAGTGTCATTTTCAATGTCAAATTGGTCTTCATTTCCATAATCTGCCACTAGAAGATCTCTATGCTTTCTATAAAGATGTGATCTATATGAACTGAAGCATTTGTTGACCTGTCCACATCCATTCAGACCACAAGTTAATGAAAACGTGGCATCACTTTCATGATAGAGTCCAATGTGCCGGATTTGCTTTATCAGTGAAAATAGCTGTTTGCCACACAGAGGACAATCGTAAACAACCATTTTTATCTCCCACCTCTGAATTCTTCTGTGTACTGGTCCAGGTTATTTGATTCGAGCCACTGACAGACAACTTCAACTGACCACTGAGATGTTGATCTGTTCATTCTGCAAAAAGAAAGATAAGAAAGAAAGTTTCATGAATAGCTTGTTTTATTAAGTGAATTTATGGTTATAGCAGTGCTGTAGTCTTGTTTGCTGTAGGCTAGGCCTATTGGGGAAACCGTCTACTACTATTAGCTAGGTTCATAGAGGGACGACGCTAGATTTTCGTAATTGAGCACGTTTATAAAAACACCATGAAAAAGCCAAGGTAGACCTCATAGGCTACCCCAAGTTAGCATTAACATTAGGGATGGGCATTTTAAGAAATGTCCTTGATCGATCATCGCTAGAATTATCGATCAATTATCGATTAATCGTTATTTTTTTGGGTGGGGGGGGGGGCGGGGGGGTGGAGGTGCGCGATTGTTGACGGGGGGCGGGGCGGGGCGGGGCGCGTTTGTAGCGCACCCCGGACCTACGACGACCGACGTATTATGACAGTCCTGGACCGGCCCAATAATCTGGACCGGCCCAAACATAATAATACACAAAATAAAAAATACAAAATAATCGGCCTGAAATCGTCCGGCCGAACCTCCCTATGGCAGCCCGTCCCTGGTTATAGGCCTATGCGGCGCTCGTAAAAGCCAAACAATGCGCCTACATGCGCTCTTAAAGGTTTGGAAACGATCCAACAAGACTAAATCTGTATTCCAATCACAATAAGTAGCCTACTTATCGGCCAACAATAATCAAACAAGGCAGTAAAAGTGGGCATTGAACTGTATAACTGTTTTGAAAAAAAGGGGAAAAGGCCGACATATGCCTATACACAGGGGTTAAAGCAAAAAAAAATCATCTGACTGAAAATTTATTTAGGTATCACTTTGGGTCATGGCCGCATACTGCCTCGATGGTAACACTTTACAATAAGGTACGCAAAACGCGGGTAGTTACTGAGGAACGAATGAGTAACGAATGACTGTATTTGTTACTGAGTAACTGTCACTTAGGGCCCAGTTAGGGCCCCAGTTAGGGCCCTGGTTGTTCATCATACGTTACTCAGTAACGAATACAGTAGTCCCCTAGTCTGTTTACCAGTAACTCCTCAGTAGTTACTGAGTAACTGTCACTTAGGGCCCCAGTTAGGGCCCTGGTCGTTCATCATTCGTTACTCATTCGTTCCTCAGTAACTACCCATGTTTTTGCGTACCTTATTGTAAAGTGTTACCGCCTCGATATTTAAACACCACGTGGTCCATTATCCCGTCTAGTTCAAAGCCAGGGCATGAAACCAGTATTATATATATATATATATATATATATATATATATATATATATATATATATATATACTGTATATAGGCCATCAAAAGTGCAGTAAAAGCAGTAAAAGTGGGCATTAAACTGTTTTGAAAAAAAGGCCGACATATGCCAACACAATTTGCAGCCGGCGCTCGGAAAAGATGAGCCACACATTTAGAAACAATTGCATGAACTATCTAAAAGAAATACCTTAGTCAGAAAACAGATATGAGGCTGAACTTTTTGTTAAAATGTCACAGTTATGGAAATATTTAAAATGTTGGAGCGGCTGGCTTGACCACGCGAAACCGAGAGACGGCTGTCTTGACCGCAGTACGCGATCGGTCATTAATCAATAATCGTATTTACCGTATAACTGCACACAACTTTATTTAAAAGCCATCAAATGTAAAACATGTGTGTTTTGTATTCTGGTGTCCGGCGCGCGTGGATGTGCGGCTCCTCCGGCGGAGCGGTTCATGTTAATAGCGGAGTCCGGGAGGGTTCACCTTCACGGCGTAGTTACGAGGGATGTGCGATATCGTTTTAAAAAATACTAAAGTGTTTTTTAAAGTTAGAAAGATGTTAGATATTCAACCGATATTCACGCTCAGAATTACAGCGATCAGACACGGGGAACTAAAGCCGCGATCACCGCACCGCTTCAAGACTCACAGTATGCAACACAACGTCATTTTGATCGATAACAATATAAATTGATCGACACATTTCTTAACCCGATCATCGATTAATTATGCCCATCCCTAGTAGCAACACTTCTTTCTACTTTTGAAATAAAAAAAATAAACATTTTGGTCATACCTGATCGAGGAGCATCTCAAAGTGCATAAAAACAAACTAGTGCACATTAGTAGTAACGTTTGTTGTTTTCTGTAGCTCTCTCTTGGGCTGTGCATGAACGTACCATTGTAGTACAGCTCCGTACTGTACGATGCACCAAACTGCGCGTTTGCACGGGTCCCTCTCCTGAGATCCGTCTGGAAAGTTTGCACGGAAAGTCGGGTGTTTCTCAACGTGGTGCCTCCGCACGCTGTAGTCTTTCAGAACCGCGACACTCATTACAAATTAAACTCATCGGTTTGGCATTTAAACTAGGCGGTAACATAAATAAATATTTATCCGTCCAGGCGGGGTTAAACCGACGGTTTTCATTTTCAATTGTACGTTTCTGCTTTGAGAAAGACGTGTAGTTTTCTACTACCGGTGACTACTAGAGCTACCACTTCTGTCAACAAAAACGCACGGACTTATGGGTTGAATGTTGCTAGGATACGTGGAGCGTTGCATTCATGGTCTGTACTACTGTAGGAATTTTTAAAGGCTCTCGAAATTCTTATTTTTTCTTTATATGCGGTTCTCACTCTGCCTTTCTGGTGGGACCACGGGAGAGCCGAGTTGACGGATTTCCGTCATAGCGACGGAAAACTTTAACCCCTGTATACAATATGCAGCCGGCGCTCGGAAAAGGCTCGCGACAAAAAGATGAGCCACACATTTAGAAACAATTGCATGAACTATCTAAAAGCAATACCTTAGTCAGAAAACTATATGAGGCTGAACGTTTTGCTAAAATGTCAGTTATGGAAATATTTAAAATGTTGGAGCGGCTGGCTTGACCACGCGAAACCGAGGGACGGCTGTCTTGACCGCAGTACGCAATCCGTGTATCATTCGTTCTTTACATATTCAATTGAGAATCCAAAATCGGAAAATGAAAAAGCAATTTGTTATTTCCTTATTCGTTTATGAATCTGATACCAAAAAACAAATAACGGTTTGTTTTTCGTACTTTCGATTTTATGCTCTGATCAAAAATAGGAAATTAAAAAACGGGGCCACGGGCCGAACTTGATTTTGATATTTAATTTCTCCGATTTGTGTGACCAGGAAGTTATTGACTTCTTTGTGTGTTGCACTTGATAAGCTTGCAAGCTTGCAAATTCGTCAACAGTTAAGTGTGAAAGAAAGCCTGAAAAAACAGAATCACGCAGTGATTGTAAGTCAATGAATCAGTATTATTTGGAGTAATTTGGTATCGACACCATGGCCGCACTGGAACCATACGTTAATTAAAGACTTATTTGAAACTGGCAAGACGCATGCAGAGATTTCCACCATGCTGCAGCAGATGCATCCAGCGATGCTCTGAAATGAGTGTTGGAAGATTCTGTGTTCAACACGACCATAAGTGAAAAACACATGTATCGGACAAAGAGATGGAGAGGGCTGTGATTGGATCAATATAAGTCAATATAAATATAAGACTTCCTGGTCACACAAATCGGAGAAATTAAATATCAAAATCAAGCTCGGCCCGTGGCCCAGTTTTTTCATTTCCTATTTTTGATCTGACCATAACATCGAAAGTACAAAAAACAAACCGTTATTTGTTTTTTGGTATCAGATTCTTAAACGAATAAGGCAATAACAAATCGTTTTTTCATTTTCCGATTTTGGATTCTCAATTGAATATAAAAAGAACGAATGATACACGGATTGTACGCGATCGGTCATTAATCAATAATCGTATTTAACCGTATAACTGCAGACAACTTTATTTAAAATCAAATGTAAAACATGTGTGTTTGTATTCTGGTGTCCGGTGCGTGTGGATGTGCGGCTCCTCCGGCGGAGCGGTTCATGTTAATAGCGGAGTCCGGGAGGGTTCACCTTCACGGCGTAGTTACTAGGGATGTGCGACTATCGTCTTAAAAATACTGAAGTGTTTTTTAAAGTTAGAAAGATATTAGATATTCAACCGATATTCACGCTCCGAATTACAGCGATCAGACACGGGGAACTAAAGCCGCGATCACCGCACCGCTTCAAGACTCACAGTATGCAACACAACGTCCTTTTGATCGATAACAATATAAATTGATCGACACATTTCTTAACGATCAATGATCGATCATCGATTAATTATGCCCATCCCTAATTAACATACAATTTTAGTTTATCATACATCTGTAACGAACGTCGACATATCAAAGCGTCAAATGTTATCATGAAGTTAGCAATATGATGACCGTCTCTGGCTAACGTTAACGCACCAACAACTAGGAGACCCCCGCCACTTAGCTGCAACACTAAACGTTAACAAGGCAGGAGGCTTAGGCTAACTGCCTGGGATGTGGAAAATAAGTAGCTAGCTGACTTTCATATACCTTTATGGGTCGAATGAGAGTTAAAACTGGTCATTCTGCTGTTGGACTAAACATGTCTGAAAACACTTGATTGCTAGCAGTAAAAAAAATATCAATATCAAGCTAGCATGCTGGACTGTAACATAAACATGGCTAACATAAATAACGCGACCCTTTGATATTATAATATATTATTATCGACATCTAAATGGGCACATCAATAACTTTATCTACAAATGTTTCTTATCAAAAGATAACCCACCTGTTAGCTGTTTGCTGCAGACTTGGCCAACTGACGAAAAACCGTTGGAACGAGAAGTTTGAACAAGTTGTAGATTGGGGTTGCTCGCGCACGTTCAGGTTCCTCCAGGAACCTCCTCTCCATGCAAACTACGAAAGGTTCCCCCAGGAACTTATTAGACAAGCAAAGTGACTGGAGGCTCTCCCAATTTTAAGAGTGTGGGGATGTGTGCATTGCTTTTATCCAAAGAGACTTAGAGTGATTTGAGTGATTTTTATGATTTTTCTTTCAGAAATCATCCAATTATATACCTATCATTACAAATCAGGTCGGGTGAAGAATCTTGCTCAAGGCTCCTGTACAGAACATTAGGAGTTTGAACCCAGAACCATTGGGCTGGCCTTGGAGTCAAACACACTAACCACTAGACTACTCTTCACTCAACTCTTAAACACATGTTCTGGCCATACAGATCCACCTGGTTTGTTGAGTTTGGTTCTTCATTTACTGTTAAAAATGCCACAAAGTGTCCGTACATGATAATACATATACAATGCTTCTGATTTGTCACAAAATATATCTATTCTTTTGGTTAATGTGGTCTTCCTTAGTGAACCTAAATAAAATATAGACACACCCAAATATAGGCAAGAACATTTTTCAGGGGGGAAATATGCAGAAATGAAAAGCACACGTATTGGGTGCGTGAGTAAAGTTGATGTAGGGACTTTCTCGAGAACCGAACATTAGCTAGCCATAATTTAGCACGGCTGATCACTAGTTAATATATCACTGATCACTGGTTAATATATATTTTATTGATTCATGACTTGCTTCTTTGCATACAATCCTGGTAAAATAGTAAATTATATAAATTCTAAATGTAACATTAAGCTGTGGAAATCCACTTTTTCTATACATAAAACGTCACTTTTTTTCACAATGAAACAGCACATTACATTTGACATAAAATGCCATTCATATATTTGAATTTAAAAAAAGATAAAGGAAATATGTGGTGGGAGTCATTTTTCTTCTCATTTTTAAGTCTAACCTCGCTCTTTTACACATTTTAATCACGCTTTTCTGAACTTATTTTGTATTTAACCCATAAATAAGTGGATTGTGTACTGGAGGAAATACAATACATGATAAACCCAGGGCCTTTCTCGGGTTTGGTCGTGAGCGACCAAAGTGATGGCAGCATTGACCTTTAACGTTAAGAAAACCCACCAGATGTGTTGCACATGTTTGGAGGGCTTCCCCCTCGCATCTGACTGCTTAGTCTTAATACAAGTCACCAAGACCTGGATACATGTATAACTATCATGAATCACGCAAATGAAAAGCAAGCCAAAGTAGTTATTCACCTTTGTGTCACTATAGAGTAGGCTAGTTTTCCCAAAGATGGACTGTTGCAGAATATATACACAATGTTAGTCCTGCAAATTGTGAACCTTGCGGTGAGAGAAAACACCATGAAAAACAAAAGGTCCACCAGCCTGGGGCAATGATGGGTCTCATCAAAGTATGTGGAGTCATGATGAAGTTAAAGGGCCAAGCACAGCCTCAAAGAAGCACCTAGGCAAGGGCATAGAATTTGGTACGGACGGTAGGGACATGTCCCTACTAGAGGTGCGCGGATGGCGGTTACAGCCGCGGACTCCGCGGTTAAACCGCGGATCGGGCGGATGACCTTACGAAAAATAATATTTTTATTAAATTCGGGCGGGTGGCGGTTGAACCAATCAAATGAAAAGATATATATAAGTTACATTGTTAAATATTGTTACTTACATCCGATAAAAACGAGCACACTTTTTTTCTCGCGTCAGCAGCGCCCGCGGATGGCGGGCGGGTGCGGTTTTGAAATTGGTCAAAAAACGTTGGTGCGGATGGATGGCGGACGGATGATGAGTTTTGTGATGCGGTTGCGGATACAATAATAGCCCATCCGCGCACCTCTAGTCCCTACCAATATCAGCGACTACTGAATTGTCCCTAGCAATAATTTTGATAACATTGTTTTAAATATAACCACTGTTGTCCGTCAGTGTCTAGTCCATGTATTTGGTACACAATGGTAACAGATCTGGTTCTCCACTACGAGTCCCACAGCTCCGCCTCCCTAACCCAATATCACTTATTGGATTGGTTTTGCCGTTTCTTGCATTAGGAGCTACTTTGCAACAAGTCAAAGTGTAAGTCACTTAGAACAACAATGAAACAAGTGAGACTGAACAATGTTGATGTGTGCTATGTCCACGAGGACAAACTGGACAATATTGATGTGAAACACATATCCCAACAGTTCATTTCTGTTAAAGACAGGCGTAGGCATGTGTTTGGCTCCTTCAAATAGGAGCAAGGCAGTGGACACTGAGCTGTTTGTATTTAGGGTGTGGATAGTTAACAGTATTTTATTTATTTATTTTATGTTTCGATGTAAATACAAATTTACAGATCATTGTTTTGAAAAGGTAACAGTACCTGTTGAGTAAAGAATTTCTTGTGTTCTGTGATTATGGTACTGGGTTATTGATTACGTGAAACAAAATACCAGGTTATGCCTGTAGGTCCTCCCCCTACATTATGTATATGTACTATGATGTTGATGTATAAGAGATGTTGACAATTGCACTGTGGCCAGAGTAAAGTTAAGAAGTCTCTGTTAAACTGCCACCTTGTCGGTCATTAGTTGCCTTAAATTATCACATTACAGAATTAATCAATTAACATATTCTTGTATTCAGTAAGTCTATTAAATGCAAAAAGCGTCAGCTTCCAGGGGGGCCCTGTGGACCGTTTTTATGTCCCCATCAATGTCAAAATCGAACCTACGCTCTTGCACCCAGGGTTATACTATTAAGTGTCCCGAGAAGCAGAACCCTCTCTCGGACGCGGACATCCACATTTAACCGCCGCCCGGACGGAGCTCCACCGCATTCCACGCACTCCTCGCTGCCGGCGCTTCAGTTCGGAGCACAACGTCCACAAACTGGTCGGTTGACATTGGCAAAACATAGGATTTTACACCTGTTTTCTCTAAATCACGGTCCTATTGTAGCAACGGTGACACAATGGCATAGATTACTATGTTGAAGATCATATAAGACATTTCCAAGCAAAAAAAACACCAAAAAACGATATTGGTTTCACTGACACTTTAAATACTTTTACCTTTGCATCCTATATATCAACTTAGAAAAGTTCATGAACAGCAAATCATACATTTTTGATCACTTCTAAACATATTATGTTTGCAATGAGGCTGTGCATTATGAACATATTTCCAGAAACATGTATAATGTCTAAGTCACATTTAATGTATAATGTTCACTTGATATATTTTAATAATCTTTTTTTTTTTTTAAATGCATGGAAATTGTAGTCGGCTTAGTTTGTTATTTGTAGGTTACCCTTCCTCTTTTCATGATTTTAATTATGTTTTTCTGAAGTTCTTTTGTGTTGAACCCATATATAAGTGGATTGAGTACTGGGGGAAATACAAGAATTGATAAACCCAGGCACTTTCTCAGGTATGGTGACACACTCTCAAATCTGTGAGCCATCACAGCAATGACAGTGTTGAATTGCAAGAATAAAAAAACTACCAGATGTGTTCCACATGTTTGGAGAGCTTTCCCCCGTGCATCGGACCCATTAGTCTTAATGCAAGTCACCTAAGATCTGGATGTATGTGTATATAACTATCACCAGTGGTCCCCCTTCGATTAATGTTATAATAAAAAACCCAAAGTAGTTATTCACAGATGTGTCTTTGCACATTAGTTTCACTAAAGCGGGATTGTTGCAGAACACATCTATTATATTATTCATACATAATTTCAACCGTGTAGAAATACCCAGCAGCACTGCCATCATAAAGAGGTCCAAAAACCAAACAAAAACGATGATTCTTATCAAAATATTTGACGTCATTAGAGAGTGGTACCTAAGAGGCATGCATATAGCGATATACCTGTCATAGGCCATCGCAGTTAGAAACAAGAAGTTCCCTGTACCATAGATGTGAATCACCAGAGCCTGGAGAAAACACCCAGGGTAGGAAATAGAGCGGTCCTTGGACAGTATACTGTGTAGAAGCTGAGGGAGAAAAGCAGTGGCTCCCATTACATCCAGTATTGGAAGGTTAAGCAGCAGGATGAACATGGGTTTATGCAAACTCTTTGTGAAGACAATTGTTGTAAACACTGTTATATTACAAAACAGAATCAGTAGATATGTAAGGGTTCCAAAAACAAATGCAGGGTAAATGTAGCCAGGCGTTAGGTGTAATGATTCCAACGTCAGCTCCATTGTCCAGTGACCACGGGTATCATTTATTTTCATTATTTTATGTTCTTAGTTGTGAATAAATTGAATTTTCCTGGAGAAAACAAATCCAAGCATTCCAAGTTGAATAAAATTAAGCAAGTCACAATAACATAGTTAAAACTTCAAACAGCTTGATATTCATTGCTAATCACTTGGTATCTTACCTGTTACACTGGATAGTACTTCTGGCATCAACTCTAATTGATACCATGTATGTTCAGTACATGTATGTTCTGCCCATACAGTGCTGGAGGACAGATCTTTTATAATCATGTCAGAACCAGGGAGACCCAAGAGAGAAATAAAAAAAAAACAGAACAGCCAAGGGTGGGGTGGTAAAGTCAGAGGTCACCCACTTGGACAGGGGTATGAGGCTATGAAGCTTAATTTTCCAGATGGTAAGAGTGCCTCAACTACCAGCCGAAAGGTTCTGGGTTCGATCCCCAATGTCATCATCATCCATGCCCCTATCTGGTCTCCACACTGCACTACTCTATTTATATTTCTGTTTCTGTGGTTCAAAATTCACAATTCATTTGCACTACTGTTATTTTATTCATATTTATTTATAAAACCAGGTAACACTTTATAATAAGGTGCCATAATAAATAGCAAAGTAGTCATTACCTCACCCTTTGTTAATATTTGTTAATTGTGCGTTCACACCAAAAGCGCACAAAGAGGAAAATGATCCCGGAAGTCATTCATTGTGTATTGGGCGCCAGGCGGACAAAGAGGGAAAAGAGGAATAGGCGGACTCGGGTGGACTAGGCGACTTAGGAGGATAAAAAAAAGTTTAAAATCCTCCAACTTTATGTAAATGAGCTATGACGCGACTAGGAGGGAAAGGTGGAAAATCCATGATAGCCAATGGGGATATCTCGTTCTGCCGTCGTCCCTCGGTCAGATCTGTCCCAGAAAACAACCCGCGTAACTTAGTTCCTACCAAACATTCGTTCCAAGGTGTCGCTGGAAACGCTGATTGCTGCCGTAGCAGAACACCTCTATGATGTCCTCTATGATTTGACAACATTACATTTGGCAAAATCGGTGTTTATTTGGGATGATCATTTCCGTAAATATGATGTGTCCATTAACAGAAATGAATGGACGACGCGGAGGCGTGAACCGTCCGACGCGAAGCGGAGGGTTGCTTCCGCGAAGTACCATGGTCACTTACGAAAGAATGAAATATGTAATCAATTAATAATACTTTAATGTGTTTTAGAGTTGAAATCGTGAGGGTTTTTTTTATTTTTACAAGTCGAGCGGACTATTTAATATCTCCCGTATGCAGGCGTTGCCAAGCAACGTGGCCATAGCGTCTTCATAGCGTCAACGTCTTTCCTAAGTGTAAATTAAAGATGGTGTAAATAAACACTTTTTAACCCTCCAGCCAATCGGAGTAATTCTGTTTTTAATGACTTTATCAAGTAACTTTCCGTGATCAACGATGTCGGTAAATGGGCTGTGCTACAGCAGTAGTTGCGTGGTGGTGTTTAGCGCGTGTGGCGCGCTGGCCCTTTAAATTAAAAAAAAAGCAAGAACGAACATTCTGAAGGGGGGCAAAAGCGACAAAAGCGACTTAGGTGGAGTGGACAAGGTGGATTCCTCTTTGTGCGCTTTCGGTGTGAACGCACAGTTAGTTACTAAAATATCTATTTGGCACAAGTTAATAGTTGTTTCATCATTAATTAAATATTAGTTGTTTGCATAAAATCTGTATGTTAATGTTTTAACAAATAGAAAACAATCTATTAACTAATATTGTATTAATATTTGTTAATAGTTAACTAAATGTCTTTTTGGCACTAATTAACAGTTATTTCTTAAATCATTTAAATGTGAAATGTTTATTTACAAACTATATGTTAATATAAAAGTTAATGCCATATTATTATTTAACTAATTGTTATTAAACTGTGCTTCTGCCTATCCCAATATGAACCACTCCTCATAGGACCCTTACAATAAAGTTGGTTAAGCTTAGTTAATATGTTAGTAATATATAACTATCAGTGTGGGGGACCCTTATAATAAAGTTGGTTAAGCTTAATTAATATATTAGTAATATATAAGTATTAGTATGGGGGACCCTTATAATAAAGTTGGAACAGTAATTATTAATTATTTACAAATATTTCTGTCTCTCTTACTCTATCTTTCTCTCTTTTTCTCACGCTCTGGTTGAAACCCCTCTCTTTTTCTCTGTTTATTTGATATACCATTACATTCTGTTGTCATTCTAGTTTGATCATCTTTTTTGATCAGTTTAACCATCAGTGGTCAGTGTTCCAGTAGAAAACAAAAAGCTATTGGAGAGTTCTTTGACTTTATAAATAAAGTATTTTCATCCCCCTTCCCAACAGTGTATGCTGAGATCATTCATTTCCAGTGTGAGAGACCCACAGTAAAATATTTACTATCGTAAATAAATGTTACAAGAAATATTTGTAAATAATTAATAATTACTGTTCCAACTTTATTATAAGTCCCCCATACTAATAGTTATATATTACTAATATATTAATTAAGCTTAACCAACTTTATTATAAGGGTTCCCCATACTGATAGTTATATATTACTAATATATTAATTAAGCTTAACCAACTTTATTATCAGGGTCAATATCCACTATAAGCGAATTATCCGCGTGACATCGCGCCGCCTTGAAAACTCGGTCGCTGGGGGCGTGTTGACTAGTGGATCAATTAGCTCCCGCCCGCATTGTGGTAATGAATCAGAAGGGTCAACGTCACGGCCCACGCCCACGTCCCTGTTTGATGAATGGTGACCGCGTGGATTCGCGCCGCTCGTATTTGCATAAAGTTGAAATCTCCCAACTTTATGCAAATTCAGAAGCCGAGCCAGGCAGCGCCGCAGCTGGCTCCGCGCCGCAAGCAATCCCAGCGTGCTTTGCGCAGCGAATTGCTCGCGTTCCATAGAAAGTGAATGGAGGCGGCAAATCGCGCGCGATCATTCGCGTATAGTGGATATTGACCGTAAGGGGCCCCACGCTGATAGCTATATATTACTAATATATTAATTAAGCTTAACCAACTTTATATCTTACCATATATTTTGTAAATAAACATTTACCATTTAAATGATGTTAGAAATAACTTAATTCATGCCAAAAAGACATTTAGTTAACTATTAACAAATATTAATGCAATATTAGTTAATAGATTGTTTTCTATTTGTTAAAACATTAACATATAGATTTTATGCAAACAACTAATATTTAATTAATGATGAAAGAACTATTAACTTGTGCCAAATAGATATTTTAGTAACTAACAATTAACAAATATTAACAAATGGTTAGGTAATGACTAGTTTGCTATTTATTATGGCACCTTATTATAAAGTGTTACCTAAAACCATTTTGCACATTTGCATATTTTGCACTACTGCATCCCTGCATTCTATATTCACTTTGTATTTATTTTTGTACTTATTTTATCTTATTTTTATTCTTTATTTTCTTGATATTTTTATTTTCATTTACTCTGTTGCGGTAATTGCACTATATGTACCATTGCTGCTATGATAACTGAATTTCCCTTTGGGATCAATAAAGTTTGTATCTATCTATCTATCTATCTATCTTATGCAAGATGCTGAACCCCTACCTTTTATTAACAAATATTAATGCAATATTAGTTAATAGATTGTTTTCTATTTGTTAAAACATTAACATAGATTTTATGCAAACAACTAATATTTAATTAATGATGAAAGAACTATTAACTTGTGCCAAATAGATATTTTAGTAACTAACAATTAACAAATATTAACAAATGGTTAGGTAATGACTAGTTTGCTATTTATTATGGCACCTTATTATAAAGTGTTACCTAAAACCATTTTGCACATTTGCATATTTTGCACTACTGCATCCCTGCATTCTATATTCACTTTGTATTTATTTTTGTACTTATTTTATCTTATTTTTATTCTTTATTTTCTTGATATTTTTATTTTCATTTACTCTGTTGCGGTAATTGCACTATATGTACCATTGCTGCTATGATAACTGAATTTCCCTTTGGGATCAATAAAGTTTGTATCTATCTATCTATCTATCTATCTTATGCAAGATGCTGAACCCCTACCTGCTCCTTAATAACATGTATCTGAATTCACTGTAAATTGATTTAGATAAAAGCATCTGCTAAATAAATAAATATTCAATAGATGGATGTTTGACATAAATAATCTAGATTAGTAAATGGGCGGTCTGTTGGACACATGGTTGACTCTGACAGGGTCTGTGTATACTAACCTTGGGAGATAAAGCATGCGTTACAGCCTTGTCTGTCTATCCCGGTCCTCCTGTTATGTTCTTGCTGTATGTGGTTAGTTTCTATGGTCCAGGTGGGGATACTTTTATCCAAAAAGACTTAGTGATTTTTTTTTCTTTCAGAAATCATCCAATTATATACCTATCATTACAAATCAGGTCGGGTGAGGAATCTTGCTCAAGGCTCCTGTACAGAACATTAGGAGTTTGAACCCAGAACCATTGGGCTGGCCTTGGAGTCAAACACACTAACCACTAGACTACTCTTCACTCAACTCTTAAACACATGTTCTGGCCATACAGATCCACTTGGTTTGTTGAGTTTGGTTCTTCATTTACTGTTAAAAATGCCACAAAGTGTCCGTACATGATAATACATATACAATGCTTCTGATTTGTCACAAAATATATCTATTCTTTTGGTTAATGTGGACTTCCTTAGTGAACCTAAATAAAATATAGACAAACCCAAATATAGGCAACAACATTTTTCAGGGGGGAAATATGCAGAAATGAAAAGCACACGTATTGGGTGCGTGAGTAAAGTTGATGTAGGGACTTTCTAGAGAACCGAACATTAGCTAGCCATAATTTAGCACGGCTGATCACTAGTTAATATATCACTGATCACTGGTTAATATATATTTTATTGATTCATGACTTGGTTCTTTGCATACAATCCTGGTAAAATAGTAAATTATAGAAATTCTAAATATAACATTAAGCTGTGGAAATCCACTTTTTCTATACATATACGTCACTTTCTTTTCACAATGATACGACACATTACATTTGACATAAAATGCCATTCATATATTTGAATTAAAAAAAAGATAAAGGAAATATGTGGTAGGGGCCGTTATTTTTATTTTCATTTGCAGGCTAACCTCACTCTTTTAATCATTTTAATCACATTTTTCTGAAGCTCTTTTGTGTTTAACCCATAAATAAGTGGATTGAGTACTGGAGGAAACACAATACATGATATACCCAGGGCCCTTCTCAGGTATGGGGACACTCTCTCAAATCTGTGAGCGACCAAAGTGATGGCAGAATTGAATTCTAAGAATAAAAAAACCACCAGATGTGTTCCACATGTTTGGAGAGCTTTCCCCCTCGCATCTGACTGCTTAGTCTTAATACAAGTCACCAAGATCTGGATGTATGTGTATATAACTATCATCAGCGGTCCACCTTGAATTATACCAAGGAAAGCCAAGCCAAAGTAGTTGTTCACCTTGGTGTCATCACAGAGTAGTTTTGTCAAAGATGGATTGTTGCAGAATATATCCACAATTTTAGTCCTGCAAATTCTGAACCTCGCAGTGAGAGAAAACAACACCATGAAAAACAAGACGTCCGCGAGCCAAATGCCAATGATGAGTCTCATCAAAATATGTGGAGTCATGATTGAGTTGTATCTAAGGGGCAAGCATATGGCAACATACCTGTCATAGGCCATCGCTGTTAGAAACAAGAAGTTCCCTGTACCATAGAAGTGAATGAGTACAGCCTGAAAGAAGCACCCAGGGTAGGAAATAGAGCGGTTCTTGGACACAATGCTGTATAGAAGCTGTGGTAGAAAAGCAGTGGCTCCAATGATGTCCATTATTGGCAGGTTTAGCAGCAGGATGAACATGGGCTTATGCAAAAACTTTGTGAAGATGATCGTGGCAAACACTAACGTATTACAGAACAGAATAGTTATATACATCAGAGTTCCTAAGACAAAAACAGGGTAATCGTGGCCAGGCAGTAGATCTAATGACTCCAGTGTTAGTTGCATTGCCCAGTTACTTAGCGGATCACTTGTGTTCATTGTTAGGTTGCCTTTGGTATCCACAGAACAGACTCTTCCTAGAAGAAATACAAGAAGGTTAGGTGAACAAAAAGCAATATCAGTTTAGGTCAACATAGGAGTAATAATAAAGTAATGTAACTTAATATAACTTGGTAACTTAATATCATATCATAAAATACAAAATAATCTTGCTTGTGCAGCACTTTTGAAATTTGGTACTACTGCTATTTGGATTGTATGCTTTGATTTTGATCAGCCTTGTGACTTCGATAAATGTGCTTCGATAAAGGCGTCTGCTAAATGAATGGAAAATGTACAATAATAATAATATTACTTAAATAGTAGTAGTTATCCGGCCAACCAGCAACAGAAGAACAGACCAATTTTTAAAAAAAAGGTTTAACTCAGTGTGAGACTGTTTGATGAATACTCTGTCCCTCCACTAGCGTCTTACCTTTTGCTTAACAACCAGGGACTGTGATGACATCGCAGCTGCAGGGCGAATGGAAACTCTTTTATTGACCTGGAATAAAGATTGTCAAATGGTGTTCTGCCTTAGGGACAGTTTATGGGTCTTCTGGCCAATTCATAGGGGCTTAGGGGCTTAATTGGGACATATACAAATGTGTGTTATTATTGTGTATTATTGTAAATGCGTGTTAGGCATATTGATAAAAATGAAAACATTAGTAATTGTGTTCACCCTTACCTTTTGTTTCTATTGCACACACACACACATCCATGCACACACATATTAGTCTACCATTCATATTTGTGTTACTTGTGCCCCAGTTAGGGCTCTGGTTGTTCATCATTCGTTATTCAGTAACGAATACAGTAGTAGCAGTAGTAGCTTTACATAAAATACCAATTTAAATCCCAATTGAAAAAAAACAACAATTACCATTTGTACAATAATATTGTTGCTTAGAATCTGAGTCATCACAGTAAAATATAGAAAAGCTGAATATAAAGTTAGGGTATATAAATCTTATTTCTAAACATAATATTACACTTTGCATTGCACCTTACCTTTTGTTTCTATTGCACACACACACATCCATGCACACACATATTAGTCTACCATTCATATTTGTGTTACTTATGTTATTTTTTGTTTTGATCATGTGATCCATTCTTCGGCAACATTTTTTTAAGCAGCAGGCCAGAGAGGACTAATGACGTTGACAAGTTGAACTAGAGGGTGCATTTTCTGATGAAAATATGTGTGGTTGTAATCTGTGCCGATGGTAAGAGGCTTGCAGCCATGCTATATAGCACGGTAACACTTTACAATAAGGTACGCAAAAAGTGGGTAGTTACTGAGGAACGAATGAGTAACGAATGATGAACGACCAGGGCCCTAACTGGAGACCTAACGGTGCCCTAACAGGGCCCTAAGTGACAGTTACTCAGTAACTACTGAGGAGTTACTGGTAAACAGACTAGGGGACTACTGTATTCGTTACTGAGTAACTGTCACTTAGGGCCCTGTTAGGGTTCCAGTTAGGGCCCTGGTTGTTCATCATTCGTTACTCAGTAACGAATACAGTAGTCCCCTAGTCTGTTTACCAGTAATTCCTCAGTAGTTACTGAGTAACTGTCACTCTTTCACGACTCCATATTATATAGTGGAAGTCAAGCAAAGGGGTGTAAAAAGAATTCGGTGTGGCGCATTTAACTGTGGAAGAGCGACTGTAGCCAACTATTTTTATCAGAGTTTGGTAAATTAATTTGCCTCCAATCGACATTATCGACGTGCGAAATGTGGTGCTTCCCTCTCAAACAAAGAGATCAAAATTGGACAAAGGATATGAATACTGTATTGATTATGAAGGTTAGTAAAATCACAGGTGTCTGAATGTGATTCACGCGAGCGTTCTCTTCTCTGCCATTCTCAACCTTTAATAAATTACATTAAACAGATCATTTACTTGTGCTCCCATGTTCATAGACGTTTCTAATGATTATTGGTCACATAGAGAAGGGGTAAGCGCAAATAAGCATAATATAAACACTGGGCATTACAGATAACGTAGTACTGCCTTTGCCTTATTTTGAGCCAGGAAATAACTTTAATACGTATTCCCCCACCTTTATCTGTGTGTTTGCAATTTGGTCCCTCTTTATTTATTTTCAGGTGCAATCCTATCTTTTCGCTAGTTTAAATGTTTTTTTTAAATATATTTGATTTGTGTTTGTGAGGTGGGGTTATGTCATGCCCCCCATGTAGTTCCTCTGTGCCCCCCTAGAGGTTGTGCCTACCAGTTTTTTAACCACTGCATTAAAGTGGCTCAAAAATGGGTTTTCTTATGTGTCCCCTGAAATGTCTGGCCTTGACTATATTGACTTTTGTCTGTGCCGAGTTTGTCACTAGAGCGGTGTTTTCACATTCCTCTACTGAATGGGGAGATGTCTGTGCACTTCCCTGAAATTTGAAATTCAAACATATCCCAGGCAAGCTTGATTAGGTATGTCACTACGAAAGCCAATCGCTGTCGAATATGTAAATGCAGTCAAAGAAAGAGCATCAGACAGCGCGCAGCGAGAGCATCAGAGCAGACATGTCGGTACAGTGAGAGCGAGAGTTAGCGTTAGCATAATGCACTCTGTTGGTGCACAACAGAGTCTCGACCTCATCTGAGTCTGGGTCTGACTGAGGCTCAAACATGTAGGTGATGGATGGGGCGCTAGGCCTGTGATATTTGAATATCATGAATATTCATAGATCCAGAATTTCTCAATGAGGGAGAAGAGTAGATGTGCTTCCAGATGTGTTTTTTTTGTAGGAAAACCATGTTAAACCATGAGAAGATCTGGCTGCTCTTGCCTCTTCATGAGACAATTAAAAATGTTAGACCGCTCCTGGCCAATTTCTGACCAATCAGATCTCTTCCCTGATTGTTTTGGAGAATCCATCTTACCTATCAATCACATGCACGCACAAGGTGTTATCATAGCGCCACACAGGTGCGTGAATGCAACACTTCTCAATGGTGGAGAAACATAGGGAGAGAAGTAGCAGAGAGGGAGGTAGCGTTTGTTTATTTTCAAAATGTTCCTCTTTTCTGTTCTGTGTTTATAACTCTCAAATCTTAAATACAGCAGCTTTACATAAAATACCAATTTAAATCAATTGAAAAAAAACAACAATTACCATTTGTACAATAATATTGTTGCTTAGAATCTGAGTCATCACAGTAAAATATAGAAAAGCTGAATATAAAGTTAGGGTATATAAATCTTATTTCTAAACATAATATTACACTTTGCATTGTGAAAAAGACTTCAAAAACATGACATTTTACACAAAATAACTTTCACTCACTTTGGATTAGTTATTTATTTTTTCATTTGCAGGCTAACCTCACTTGTTTTAACATTTTAATTATGTTTTTATGAAGTTCTTTTGTTTTTAATCCATATATAAGTGGATTGAGTACTGGGGGAAATACAACAATTGATACACCCAGGGCCCTTCTCAGGTATGGGGACACTTTCTCAAATCTATGAGAGATCAAAGCGATGGCAGTACTGAGCTCTAACGATAAAAAAACCACCAGATGTGTTCCACATGTTTGGAGAGCTTTCCCCCTCGCATCTGACTGCTTTGTCATAATACAAGTCACCAAGATCTGGATGTATGTGTATATAACTATCACCAGCGGTACACCTTGCAGTATGCAAAGGAAAAACAAGCCAAAGTAGTTGTTCACCTTGGTGTCATCACAGATTAGTTTTGTCAAAGATGGATTGTTGCAGAATATATCCACAATGTTAGTCCTGCAAATTCTGAACCTCGCGTTGAGAGAAAACACCACCATGAAAAACAAGACGTCCGCGAGCCAAATGGCAATGATGAGTCTCATCAAAATATGTGAAGTTATGATTGAGTTGTATCTAAGGGGCAAGCATATGGCCACATACCTGTCATAGGCCATCGCTGTTAGAAACATTAGGTTCCCTGTACCATAGACGTGAATGAGTATAGCCTGAAAGAAGCACCCAGGGTAGGAAATAGAGTGGTTCTTGGACACAATGCTGTGTAGAAGCTGTGGTAGAAAAGCAGTGGCTCCAATGATGTCCATTATTGGCAGGTTTAGCAGCAGGATGAACATGGGCTTATGCAAACTCTTTGTGAAGATGATCGTGGCAAACACTAACGTATTACAGAACAGAATAGTTATATACATCAGAGTTCCTAAGACAAAAACAGGGTAATCGTGGCCAGGCAGTAGATCTAATGACTCCAGTGTTAGTTGCATTGCCCAGTTACTTAGCGGATCACTTGTGTTCATTGTTAGGTTGCCTTTGGTATCCACAGAACAGACTCTTCCTAGAAGAAATACAAGAAGGTTAGGTGAACAAAAAGCAATATCAGTTTAGGTCAACATAGGAGTAATAATAAAGTAATGTAACTTAATATAACTTGGTAACTTAATATCATATCATAAAATACAAAATAATCTTGCTTGTGCAGCACTTTTGAAATTTGGTACTACTGCTATTTGGATTGTATGCTTTGATTTTGATCAGCCTTGTGACTTCGATAAATGTGCTTCGATAAAGGCGTCTGCTAAATGAATGGAAAATGTACAATAATAATAATATTACTTAAATAGTAGTAGTTATCCAGCAACAGAAGAACAGACCAATTAAAAAAAAAAAGTTTAACTCAGTGTGAGACTGTTTGATGAATACTCTGTCCCTCCACTAGCGTCTTACCTTTTGCTTAACAACCAGGGACTGTGATGACATCGCAGCTGCAGGGCGAATGGAAACTCTTTTATTGATCTGGAATAAAGATTGTCAAATGGTGTTCTGCCTTAGGGACAGTTTATGGGTCTTGTGGCCAATTCATAGGGGCTTAGGGGCTTAATTGGGACATATACAAATGTGTGTTATTATTGTGTATTATTGTAAATGCGTGTTAGGCATATTGATAAAAATGAAAACATTAGTAATTGTGTTCACCCTTACCTTTTGTTTCTATTGCACACACACACATCCATGCACACACATATTAGTCTACCATTCATATTTGTGTTACTTATGTTATTTTTTGTTTTGATCATGTGATCCATTCTTCGGCAACATTTTTTTAAGCAGCAGGCCAGAGAGGACTAATGACGTTGACAAGTTGAACTAGAGGGTGCATTTTCTGATGAAAATATGTGTGGTTGTAATCTGTGCCGATGGTAAGAGGCTTGCAGCCATGCTATATAGCACGGTAACACTTTACAATAAGGTACGCAAAAAGTGGGTAGTTACTGAGGAACAAATGAGTAACGAATGATGAACGACCAGGGCCCTAACTGGGGCCCTAACAGGGCCCTAAGTGACAGTTACTCAGTAACTACTGAGGAGTTACTGGTAAACAGACTAGGGGACTACTGTATTCGTTACTGAGTAACTGTCACTTAGGGCCCTGTTAGGGCCCCAGTTAGGGCCCTGGTTGTTCATCATTCGTTACTCAGTAACGAATACAGTAGTCCCCTAGTCTGTTTACCAGTAACTCCTCAGTAGTTACTGAGTAACTGTCACTTAGGGCCCTGTTATGGCCCCGTTAGGGCCCCAGTTAGGGCCCTGGTCGTTCATCATTCGTTACTCATTTGTTCCTCAGTAACTACCCACTTTTTGCGTACCTTATTGTAAAGTGTTACCATGGGTTTTAATGAGATGACGAGTTATAGGTAATGAACTACCCCATGCAATATCTTGAAAACTGTAAGAGAGACTAAAAAATCAGGTGGAAGAATATAGGCCTCTTTCACGACTCCATATTATATAGTGGAAGTCAAGCAAAGGGGTGTAAAAAGAATTTGGTGTGGCGCATTTAACTGTGGAAGAGCGACTGTAGCCAACTATTTTTATCAGAGTTTGGTAAATTAATTTGCCTCCAATCGACATTATCGACGTGCGAAATGTGGTGCTTCCCTCTCAAACAAAGAGATCAAAATTGGACAAAGGATATAAATACTGTATTGATTATGAAGGTTAGTAAAATCACAGGTGTCTGAATGTGATTCACGCGAGCGTTCTCTTCTCTGCCATTCTCAACCTTTAATAAATTACATTAAACAGATCATTTACTTGTGCTCCCATGTTCATAGACGTTTCTAATGATTATTGGTCACATAGAGAAGGGGTAAGCGCAAATAAGCATAATATAAACACTGGGCATTACAGATAACGTACTGCCTTTGCCTTATTTTGAGCCAGGAAATAACTTTAATACGTATTCCCCCACCTTTATCTGTGTGTTTGCAATTTGGTCCCTCTTTATTTATTTTCAGGTGCAATCCTATCTTTTCGCTAGTTTAAATGTTTTTTAAAAATATATTTGATTTGTGTTTGTGAGGTGGGGTTATGTCATGCCCCCCATGTAGTTCCTCTGTGCCCCCCTAGAGGTTGTGCCTACCAGTTTTTTAACCACTGCATTAACAGACATCCCAAGTCTCCCGGAAGTTCCGGGAGTCTCCCGCAAATCAATAGCGTCTCCCTGATGCAAGCAAATCATGTACAATCTCCCGGAAATCCCCCCCCCCCCCCCCCCCCCGCCAAAAATCTTCGATAGCCCCCCCCCCCCCGCTCAACAAAAATCTCCGCTAGCACCCCCCCCCCCCGCTCAACAAAAAACTCCGCTAGCACCCCCCCAGCTCAACAAAAACCTCCGCTAGCACCCCCCCCCCCCCCCCCCCCGCTCAACAAAAACCTCCGCTAGCACCCCCCCCCCGCTCAACAAAAACCTCCGCTGGCACCCCCCCCGCTCAACAAAAAACTTTGACAGCACCCCCCCCCCCCGTTGGGGGCTCCCGGAAATGAGTTTTTGCAACTTGGGAACCCTGCATTAAAGTGGCTCAAAAATGGGTTTTCTTATGTGTCCCCTGAAATGTCTGGCCTTGACTATATTGACTTTTGTCTGTGCCGAGTTTGTCACTAGAGCGGTGTTTTCACATTCCTCTACTGAATGGGGAGATGTCTGTGCACTTCCCTGAAATTTGAAATTCAAACATATCCCAGGCAAGCTTGATTAGGTATGTCACTACGAAAGCCAATCGCTGTCGAATATGTAAATGCAGTCAAAGAAAGAGCATCAGACAGCGCGCAGCGAGAGCATCAGAGCAGACATGTCGGTACAGTGAGAGCGAGAGTTAGCGTTAGCATAATGCACTCTGTTGGTGCACAACAGAGTCTCGACCTCATCTGAGTCTGGGTCTGACTGAGGCTCAAACATGTAGGTGATGGATGGGGCGCGAGGCCTGTGATATTTGAATATCATGAATATTCATAGATCCAGAATTTCTCAATGAGGGAGAAGAGTAGATGTGCTTCCAGATGTGTTTTTTTTGTAGGAAAACCATGTTAAACCATGAGAAGATCTGGCTGCTCTTGCCTCTTCATGAGACAATTAAAAATGTTAGACCGCTCCTGGCCAATTTCTGACCAATCAGATCTCTTCCCTGATTGTTTTGGAGAATCCATCTTACCTATCAATCACATGCACGCACAAGGTGTTATCATAGCGCCACACAGGTGCGTGAATGCAACACTTCTCAATGGTGGAGAAACATAGGGAGAGAAGTAGCAGAGAGGGAGGTAGCGTTTGTTTATTTTCAAAATTTCTGTTCTGTGTTTATAACTCTCAAATCTTAAATACAGCAGCTTAACATAAAATACCAATTTAAATCCCAATTGAAAAAAAAACAATAATATTGTTGCTTAGAATCTGAGTAATCACAGTAAAATATAGAAAAGCTAAATATAAAGTTAGGGTATATAAATCTTATTTCTAAACATAATATTACACTTTGCATTGTGAAAAAGACTTCAAAAACATGACATTTTACAAAAAATAGCTTTCACTCACTTTGGATTAGTTATTTTTCATTTTTTCATTTGCAGGCTAACCTCACTTGTTTTAACATTTTAATTATGTTTTTCTGAAGTTCTTTTGTTTTTAATCCATATATAAGTGGATTGAGTACTGGGGGAAATACAACAATTGATACACCCAGGGCCCTTCTCAGGTATGGGGACACTTTCTCAAATCTATGAGAGATCAAAGTGATGGCAGTATTGAGCTCTAACGATAAAAAAACCACCAGATGTGTTCCACATGTTTGGAGAGCTTTCCCCCTCGCATCTGACTGCTTTGTCATAATACAAGTCACCAAGATCTGCACTGCAAAAAGTGAAAATATAGACAAGTGTAATTTACTTGACTTCAGTGTATTTATCTAATCACACCATTTTTTTGACTTATTTACTCATTCAGGCTGAAGATATTTAAGATACTATTACTTGTTTCAAGAAAATTAATTTTGCGCCAACCAACTTAGATAATAGAAGTAATTCTAAGCAGATTTATCTTAAATTGTTGAGGAGGTAGCCTTTATACATGTTAACAACTCAGCTTAAGGATATGTTTTACTTGTTTCAAGACTCACTTCAACCTGTTTTAAGAATGGAGCCCAACTCATTAAGATAATGTAAGAATTGATTGTGTGCATCATTAATGTACTCTTGGACAATGCAGTGTTCCACCTCAGTAAATTGAATATAATCTAATCTAATCAATGGGAGCATCCTGGACCATTAACAATAACAAAACATGAACTTTTATCAAAACACTGAGGAGTACCTCAACTACCTTTATTAATGGTTAGGGTTAGGTATTTGGCAGATGCTTTTATCCAAAGCGACACTCATAAAAACACCAATATAATGTAACAAATCAGGAGATTTGTAGAAGTCATTTTCAGTAGTTTTATTGGCTTGTAGGCACAACAATTAACACTCCTACCCAGTCCAGAGTTGGCTAGGCCTAGCTCATTACACAGCCCCCACGAGGCTTAGTCCAAATATCTAATATATTTAGTATTCATGTCAATTTAAGCACAATAATTAACAACAAACAATACATTTCAAAAACAAAAATCAATGGTAACCCTTCCTTTTACAGTACGGTAATTACCAGCTAATTACCTGGTAATAAGATGTATTTACTAAGTAATAACCAGGTAATTAAATGTAATTACCTTCTAATTACCAAGTACTTACCAGGTAATTACCAAGTATTTACATTACATATTTACCTGGTAACTACCACTTATTTACCTGGTAGTTACCTGATATTTACCTGGTAACTACCACTTATTTACCTGGTAGTTACCTGATATTTACCTGGTAACAACCACTTATTTACCTGGTAGTTACCTGATATTTACCTGGTAACTACCACTTATTTACCTGGTAGTTACCTGATATTTACCTGGTAACTACCACTTATTTACCTGGTAGTTACTTGATATTTACCTGGTAACAACCACTTATTTACCTGGTAGTTACCTGATATTTACCTGGTAACTACCACTTATTTACCTGGTAGTTACCTGATATGGTAAAAACATAAACAAAAACTTGTTGGTATTTACCTGGTAAATACCAACAAGTTACCCAGTATTTACTAGATATATACTGAAAACTACCAGGTATTTATCCAGGAATTATAGATTATGTATTACCAATCAACCTGTGTAGTGACAGTGAGGGTAGTAATGACTCTGATATTTACCTGGTAATTACCCAGTATTTACTTGATAACTTGCAACTATTTACTAAGTAATTACTTTCTAATTGTTACAATTTACCCAATAACCCCCATGTATGTATGCAGATATTAACTGGTATTTACCCAGTAATTACAAATGTAATTCCAAAACATTATCAGGTAAAACCCTGTGAATTACCCTGTAAGGAAGGTGGAACTGTACTGTAAAAGGAAGCGTGGTTTGTTTCAATGATATTACCATATACTTTCCTGGTAACTGTAGATTATAATCCTCTAGTTTTGAACATGGTATCTGGCAAAAACTCCCATATCTCCCTGATAATTATCGGGGTGATATCAGAGTTTTACAGAGTAGTTACCTGTAAGAGAGGTGGAACTGTACTGTAAAAGGAAGCGTGGTTTGTTTCAATGATATTACTGTAGCTCCCAAGTAGTACACACGAGGCCAGAGGTCTTTGTTAGAAAACAGGATTTATTTTCCAGGTCGAACCAACCCGTGAGAAATGGGTTTAAAGATAACAATAATTCAAATCAATAAATACAATTGACAATATGCAAATGTACGTTTTTTCAGCAGCACAACAGGTGTTACATTTACACCAAAAACCACTACACACACCTCACATACAGTCAACAACTCAATATTAACTTGTAAATGTACAAACTTAACTTACATATACATATTCACCACTTTACGTCGTATGCAAATCCCCATCACGCACCAACTATGCAATGGAATGCAACACAATACAATCGTTCACGTTCTTCATAGACGTAAATAAAAGATAAACATGCCTCGTCCACTGCTAACTGCTTAAGGAGGGAATGTTCTAGTATGCTTCTTCCTTGTCCTTTATAGTTGTTCTACATTAAGTGCCTTTAGCTTTTAACTTTAACTTATAGCTTATAGAACGTGCTGCCTCTTTCGCGCTGTTTGGCTAGGTGCGTTGCTAAAATGTGTCGTATTCCGGCGGCAATTAGTTCCGCCCCAATGCCATTCTAAACAGTAGGAACAAAAAAAACGGGAGGTTAACAAATTAAACAAACTATACCAGGAAAGTATAGTTTTCCTGGTATCGTTTGTTTAATTTGTTAACCTCCCGGTTAGACTGTTTAAAATGGCATTGGGGCGGAACTAATTGCCGCCGGAATACGACACCTTTTAGCAACGCACCTAGCCAAACAGCGCGAAAGAGGCAGCACGTTCTATAAGCTATAAGTTAAAGTTAAAAGCTAAAGGCACTTAAAGTAGAACAACTATAAAGGACAAGGAAGAAGCATACTAGAACATTCCCTCCTTAAGCAGTGGACAGGCATGTTTATCTTTTATTTACGTATATGAAGAACGTGAACGATTGTGTTGCATTCCATTGCATGGTTGGTGCGTGTGGTGATTTGCATACGACGTAAAGTGGTGAATATGTATATCGTTAGCCTCATAGCATAATTGCCTAAGTCATTTTTTGGCCAAATTGTGATATCTGCCTAACTTTACTCTCCTACCACTGCTGCATCACCCTGCTTTTCTGCCTATGTCTTTGGCCAATCACAACACTTATTAGAATCCAAAAACACTTTCTGCCTTAGTCATCTCTTTGACTTAGGCAGTTTTGATACAAACAAAATGGCAGAACGCATGAGAAAGAAGGCCACAAGTACAATGTATTACAAAACTAAATTACAGATAATAATAATAATAATAATAATAATAATAATAATACATTTTATTTATAAGCGCTTTTACAGGTGCTCAAAGACACTTTACATTTAAAAATCACAGTATAAATTAAAATAGCAATAATATTAAAAAGTGCAATACATAGAAACACACAGTGAAAGAAAACCATAAGAACAGTAATTAAAACTTAACAGGTAAAATCAAACATTAAAAGCTAATTTAAAAAGATGGGTTTTGAGCAGAGTTTTGAAGTTGTTGATGTTGGTGCAGTCTCGGATGGGTTTGGGGAGTGAGTTCCAGAGGGAGGGGGCAGCGATGGAAAAGGCTCTGTCACCCCAGGTTCGGTGCTTGGTTCGTGTCGGTGGTGAGAGGAGATTTCCATGAGATGATCGGAGGTTGCGGGAAGGGGTGTGGTGGTGGAGCAGGTCTGAGAGGTAGGATGGAGCCTGGTTATTGAGTGCTTTGTGTGTGAGAAGGAGGATTTTGAACTGAATGCGGTGGGTGATGGGGAGCCAGTGTAGGTTTTGGAGGACGGGGGTGATGTGGTCTCGGGAGCGGGTGTGAGTGAGCAGGCGGGCAGCAGAGTTTTGGATGTATTGAAGTTTATTGAGGACTTTGGATGATGAACCGTAGAGGATGCTATTGCAGTAGTCCAGTCTGGATGTGATGAAGGCGTGAATGAGGGTTTCAGCAGCAGAGAAGGTGAGTGAGGGGCGGAGACGGGCAATGTTCTTGAGGTGGAAGAAAGCAGTCCTGGTGATGTGGTTGATGTGGTGGTCAAATTTCAGCTGGCTGTCGAAGATGACTCCGAGGTTGCGGATGTGTGGGGAGGGGGACAGAGTGCAGTTGTCGAAGGTGAGGCTGAAGTTGTGGGTGGACTTAGTGCGGGGTGTGGGGTTGATGATGATTATGTCCGATTTATCAGTTTGATTTTGAGTGTGACTGGGAGGATCTGCCTCAGCGAATCAACATCCCCGCAGAACCATTCCACTGGGTCCCACTCTTTCCTGCCCAATTGCCAATTACTCTCAGGAAATTCAATGACTTGCAGGCAATGAAACCAGTACTACCAAGAGTGGCCCACCAGTACTATGACAACCTCCCTCATCAATAGACAGTGTTAAAATTAGTTTGCACAGCACCTGAGTGGAACTTGGTAGGAAAGGAAAACCCTCTCTCTCTCTCTCTCTCTCTCTCTCTCTCTCTCTCTCTCTCTCTCTCTCTCTCTCTCTCTCTCTCTCTCTCTCTCTCTCTCTCTCTCACACACACAAACACAGACACCCATGCATACCAACTACACACCAGAATAAAGTGCACACACACACTGCACACATACAGACATTTTTGCTCCCATTTTTCTTTCACACACACACAACCTCAAACGCACAGCATTTCACATGTTGTCTTAGCTTGTTAAATGCACTTTGGTTATGTTATGTTTGCATTTATAAGTAAGAGAAACAATGCCTAAGTCACGGCATATTCTGCCTAAGTCACTTTTATTTGTTAGGCAATCGATGATGGGTCCTTTTCTTTTTGCATACTTGTTCACACATCTGGTTGAATGTACTATTACAATATCAATACAAAATACCAATGTGATCTCTAAATATTGTGTTTTTTCTTGTTTTCCAAAAACATTGAAATATGACTTAGGCAATTATTCTATGAGGCTAACGATATGTAAGTTAAGTTTGTAAATGTACAAGTTAATATTGAGTTGTGGACTGTATGTGAGGTGTGTGTAGTGGTTTTTGGTGTAAATGTAACACTTGTTGTGCTGCTGAAAAAACGGACATTTGCATATTGTCAATTGTATTTATTGATTTGAATTATTTTTCTAAATTAAAAAAAAAAGTTAAATTACAACCGCTGTTGTGTTACATTTTGTATTTAAATTGCATTAAATCTATTAATGTGTTTGTATACCTAAAACTAGACAATTTCTTAAAACAAGACATCCTAATCTAAGATTTGTTTTACTTATTATGAGATTTTTAATGCACTTGATACAAGCAAATCCATCTTATTTTTGACCTATTTCTGACTTGTTAAGAAATATTTACTTATTCCGAGATGTTTTAAAAGAACTTAATACAAGAAAATTCATCTTGTTTTAATCTTGTTGCTGACTAGTTTTGAGCAAGCCTGACTCTAACCCAGTTGGTTTCTAAGCAATAATTCTCCAAAACAAGCACAAATATCTTAAAATAAGACAAAAATATCTTGACAAGAGCACTAAATATAAGTAATTTATGCTTATAATAAGATTTTTAGTTTTCTTATTTCTCCGATTTTTTTTTTTCTTGTTTCAAGGAAACTTAACAAGTAGAATTTTCATGATCCACTGACAGAAAATTCAGCTTGAAAAAAGTAAATTTCCTCTAATAGTGGCTGTATTTTCTTGTTTTTTTAGAGCCATTTTTTGCAGTGTGGATGTATGTGTATATAACTATCACCAGCGGTACACCTTGCAGTATGAAAATGAAAAACAAGCCAAAGTAGTTGTTCACCTTGGTGTCATCACAGATTAGTTTTGTCAAAGATGGATTGTTGCAGAATATATCCACAATGTTAGTCCTGCAAATTCTGAACCTCGCAGTGAGAGAAAACAACACCATGAAAAACAAGACGTCCGCGAGCCAAATGGCAATGATGAGTCTCATCAACATATGTGAAGTCATGATTGAGTTGTATCTAAGGGGCAAGCATATGGCAACATACCTGTCATAGGCCATCGCTGTTAGAAACATTAGGTTCCCTGTACCATAGAAGTGAGTGAGTACAGCCTGAAAGAAGCACCCAGGGTAGGAAATAGAGCGGTTCTTGGACACAATGCTGTGTACAAGCTGTGGTAGAAAAGCAGTGGCTCCAATGATGTCCATTATTGGCAGGTTTAGCAGCAGGATGAACATGGGCTTATGCAAACTCTTTGTGAAGATGATCGTGGCAAACACTAACGTATTACAGAACAGAATAGTTATATATATCAGAGTTCCTAAGACAAAAACAGGGTAATCGTGGCCAGGCAGTAGATCTAATGACTCCAGTGTTAGTTGCATTGCCCAGTTACTTAGCGGATCACTTGTGTTCATTGTTAGGTTGCCTTTGGTATCCACAGAACAGACTCTTCCTAGAAGAAATACAAGAAGGTTAGGTTCATGAACAAGTATCAGTTTAGGTCAACATAGCATTGTGAGGAGTAATAATTTAATATAACTTGTGAAGAAAAGTTATTTTGAATAAAAGCATTTGCTTATTTCCTAATTCTAATTGTACAATAATATAACTTACATAGTCGTAGTTAATAAACCAACAAGCAACAAAAGACCATTTGAAAACATCTAAACACAGTGTGACACTCATCTCATTAATGAAGACTCTCATCCCTACTCTAGCGTCTTACCTTCTGCTCAGCAACCAGGGACAGTGACTGCAGCATTGGGGCTCCAGATTGGAAGCTCTTTTATTGACCATTAAGCACAAGGAACACCCATGAATATCATCGCAAGTTATTTTGTGCTTTGGGCCGTTAATTTGTGCTTTGGGACAGTTAATTGGCGCTTAGGGCCAGTCCATTGGGTCTTCGGGACAGTTCATTGGGTTTTAAATATGTCTTTCAAGATATAAACACGTAAGGCATATACAACAGTATACGTAACTAGAAAATTCCCTCGGGGGAAATTTTGAAAGTGCCACGGGGGCTACTGCCCGAGTGTGTACATTATGTAATGTAGTTTGAACTCTGGGCTTCACTATCTGACCTGAGTCAGTAGATCTCAGAGCCCTACTGGGTTTGTATTCTACTAAGATGTCATTCATGTATTCTGGACCTAAACCATTCAGTGATTTGTAGACCAGTAGCAGAACTTTAAAGTCTATTCTATAGCTGACTGGGAGCCAGTGTAAAGACTTGAGAACTGGAGAAATGTGCTCTGATCTCTTTGTTCTGGTTAAAACTCGAGCTGCAGCATTCTGAATGAGCCTGCAGCTGTTTAATGCTTTTTTGTGGGAGTCCAGTCAGAAGACCGTTACAGTAGTCGAGTCTACTGGAGATGAAAGCATGAATCAACTTCTCCTGGTCTGTTTGAGACATAAAACCCTTCACTCTGGATATGTTCTTAAGCTGATAGAAGGCTGTTTTGGTGATGGATTTGATATGACTGCTGAAGGTCAAATCTGAGTCTATCAGCACGCCAAGGTTTCTGACTTGGTCCCTAGTTTTTAGAGAAAGTGACTCGAGATGTTTAAACTGACGGCAATATAACACCATTGCTTGGGTATTACTGTGTCTTCCTCTTAGAAGTGAGAGTTACTTTTGGGTTACTTGTGGTTTTGATGTGATCCTTTTTTCATGGTTATTTAAATGTACATGTGTGCTGTGGTTGGTGCCTGTGAACATTACACCATCATCTCTCTCTCTTTCTTAACACAGCAAGAGTGTCTCTTGGCCTTTCTTCACGAAGGCCTCACATGCAGCAAGTCGCATAGAGCGAGAGACCACACTATAACATTATTACACTATTATGTCTCTATTACACCAAATTACATTTGGTTAAATCATTTTTAAAAATCAATAACAATAATGACATTAATTTAGATATATCTGTCTGTCTGACTGTCTATTTATCTATTTCCCAAAGAATGCAAAAAATACATCTGATATGTCAGCCAGAGACATGTTTGTCAGTTGAGTCACAAGAGATGAAAATCAGCCCTAGCATGCTTTATTTCATGGGGAAGAAATCATTTATCAATACATTATCATTTAAAATGTATGATGTGATATTTCTGAAGGATTTCTGGGAAAGATGACTTGAACCAGCTGCAATACAGTTCAACCAAATGACAATGTGTTGTAAGAGTAAAGTCCCCTATTATTTACAATACAGCCAATGTATAGCTATATCTACCAATAATATAGTGTTGTGTGAAGTTGGAAGCATTTTAATAAAAGCACAATCAATTTTACTGTCTGTTACATTATTTCCAATAAATTCAGTATAATGAACACAAATGTTGACTTAAATTTTATCTTTAGCTGACATATTTCTACAAACTTCAGCAAAGTTTTAGGCTTACTGGTATAACATTAAGAAACACAAACTAAATGCACATAACCGTGTTGTTTATTAATGAAAAAAAGGAAAAAGCTCCCTGTGATAAGGTGTTTGTGTAAAGTGGTGGGGTGTCTGTCTCGTCTGCATCAAAACAACATATCAGTAAGAAAGCATATACCCAGATACCGAGTTTCATGTTTTTTTCATGTTAGAATTTAATTTTACCAGCACACTATGTACCTTGTATTTTATATTATATTTTATACTACCTTTGTTACATTTGTCTTGTATGTATTATTGCTGTTGGTTTATGCCTTTAGTCTTGCTATGTTGTGGACCCTTGCCTTGTCATTAGAATTTCATTGTACAGAGTGACCATTTCTTATCACATTCAATCATTGAACACTGATATGACAATGGAAATCATAATGGAAAGGAGAAGAAAAGTCAGGAAATGCAGCAGGATGTGCTGATTATTAACATCCAAATGGTTTCTACATCTCTATGTACAAAAGTGGTCAGATTTTATCCTGCCATTTTTCTTCTCCTTAACACATATGGTGGCTGCCTCAGGCTGATATTTTATTTTTAGCCAGTCTCAGTAGCGTGTTCCTTATCTCGCTTGTCTTCAGCCCATAGACAATGGGATTCAGAATAGGGGGGACAAGGAATATCAGCATGCCCATTATCTTTTGCAAGTCAGGCGAGACATTTTGGAATCTGTGGGATAAAATAGTGAAGGTGCCCACGATTTCGAATATGCAGAATATAATGAGCTGGGAAACGCAGGTGTTGATGGCCTTGGTCTTGGCCTCCGACCTCCTCGACCCCAGGCATGCGATCAGGATCCTGATGTAGGAGAACAGCTGCACAGACACGCTCAGAATTTGCATGACGGCCGTAGTGAACAAGCCGGTGATGTTGTTGAGTGTGGTGTTGCTGCACGAGAGCTTCAGCATCGACGGGTTGTCACAGAACACATTCATCACGGTTGCCCTGCACTTGGGCAGCCTGGTCTGCAGGATGAACAGCGACAGGATGAGGAGGAAGTCCAGACCCCATACCAGACAGACAATGGAAGCCACAGTCCTCGCCGTCATCACCGAGCGGTACCTCAGTGGCATGCAGATGGCCATGTAGCGATCAAACGCCATTGCGGCCAGGATGAACAGGACGCCGCCACCGTACATGTGGAGGAGGAACGCCTGCAGCAAGCACAGGTGGTAGTACACCTTTCTGGTTCCAGTGACAATGTCGGAGAGCACCTTGGGAAGCATGGCCGATATGCCCACCAGGTCGTTGAGAGGCAAGCTAAACAGGATGAAATACATGGGAGTGTGCAGCTTCCTCTCGAATATGATCAGAGCCAGCAAGGTCATGTTGCAGAATATGGCAAACAGATAGATAATGACACCCAGGAAGAATATAGGGTACTTTCCTCGGGGTGGAATATAGAACGGGTCCAGACTTAGTTCATTGATTTCAATCATGGATTCATTTTCCATATTGAGCTAAAAAATGGTACAGTTTCAGAGCAATCACAATTCAAGCAAAATGTTTAAAAAAACATTTAGGAATGTGAGATTTCCCCTGTTGGATACATGCATCAGAGCGACCATGAGGACGCGACTGGTGCACATTGTGACTGTTGTCCCTGTATTTAATATCAATCCAAAGGCTGATTTCGTCATCGTCTGATGTGTCCTCTGGGAAAACAGATGGTTTTGTAATACATTGTATTTATGTATTATTATAACATATAATAGTATCCTACAGTAATTACCCCAAAGTCCATATTTGGCCAGAAAGTGGGCTTGATATCTGTCTTGAGACAGATTTGAGGCTGACAATAATAGAATGTGCCTGTTATCACATATAGAGTCCAGTAGCACATTATTAATTCAATATGGATTCGATCACAGGAAGTATCACAACATCGCATCACAAATTGACAGGACAAATGAGCTCTCCATTTCCTGCATGGACTTCTTTAGTGATACTGAATTTATTATCTCTTCAAGTTTCAAGTTTATGTGTGGCATTCACAGTTATAGACTATAGAGGTTATATGGTTGTGAGTTTCGTAGAATACATCTTGCGATGCTCCTGGGCACATCTTCAGTGTTGTATGTGTTGTTACTTACTTGCCAATTTATTCATAATTTAACAAATTCATTCATTGCAATTATAAAGTGCTTTTCAAGACACCCAAAGTGCTTCACATAGTGAGTGTAGATGAAATACGACACCTATCCCAAAAATCTTATCCCTGGGTTAATAAAATTACCTTACATTATCTTATATATAAACATAATTAAATGATATGAATAATATCTTCTTTTTTTTAACTCTAGTAATCTATATCAGGCTTTACATCATCCGTGAAAACTAAAAAACAAAACAAAAACATTTACTATGAAACTTCCTCCTGTGGATTACCCCCTGTGGAGATGACTATCCATCCAAATACCTAGGAGAATAATATGTTCCACTCTCTTGTTTGCTACATGGTTATTGTGACACTGTCATGAGGCCAAGGGATACAATCATTTCAGACCTGGCACGATGTCATCATCCATCCAAAGGTTTGCAATCATTACTTGTGAGGGAAAAACACCACAGTTATTAATGAGTCCCTTAGAGGGAGCTTTAAATGATGTGTTATTAACTTTCCATCTTTAATTATTCCCTGGAGGATTGGAAAGCCCCTTGTTGTTAATAGGTTCACCTACTATCATGAAAGGTGTCCCTCAATCGCAGTCGTGTAAGACCCTACAGTGTTGTTGAAAGTTTTAACAGGATGAATAAACTTCTTGCCAAAAGGGCTGTCCTGTGTTAATAAATGTACATTTTACACACAGAAAAATATTGCAAATATACTGCTCCATACATTAATCAGTATTGCTAAACTTTCACTACCATATCGAAAATCGCGAAATCGCGATTTTGCTAATCGTGAAAGGTTGCCATTAAAGCATAACATTTTTTGGGGGGGGGAAAATAATTTTAAAAAGTTGCATACATCAGATTTTAGTACACCTGGTACATTAAAGTCAAATTACAAACCGTTACAACTCAGCAATAAACGCTCTAAGAAATCACAGGCATTGTGAGGAATCACTACCGCTAAATGTATGACACAAAGCAATGTTACATGTTCGTTCAGGTTGGCAAAATTAATCGAAAATCTATTAATCGCAATGAACAATCACAATATCAACCAAAATATTCACATTTTTGTCATAATCGTGCAGCCCTAACTTTCTTTATCCACATTTCTAAGTGGTACATACTAGTTCCCTAAGGGAATGAAATTAAAGTGAAAGTCATTGAATAATAATTAAAACAGCAGTGCAGCTGTGACAACATGGAACTAAAGTGGCCTTTTGAAATGTATCTACTCTTAAGTGGGCAGCCGGGCCTAGCTAATGAGCCCGCTCCAGGGAAATGGACACAGTGGACCCTGGTTTAAAGTGGCTCAAATGTCTTAATTGATTTGAGCCCTTGGTAAGTCCTTTGCTTTTCCTCTTATGGGAAAAAGACCACACTAAACATCCAGGAAGGATTTGGTCGCCCAAAGGTCATTCACAGAAAGCATTCTTCCATATATTCCTGGGCAGTCTGAAGTAGGCCGTACTACTACTACGACTACTACTGATGCTGGAAACAGGTGTAGTATTTGAATTATGTGTTTTTTTTTAAATGAATATTATATATTTATTCGATCAACAGTCATCTTTTGTTGATTATATTTTATTTGGAAATATATATGGGTATAAAGGAAGGTTTTAAATATTGGGCATGTGGAATATATTGCTTAATCTCTAGATCAATGTGCAATCAGCTTTCCATGTATTCCTTTTCCATTTATGTAATGTAACTTTTGTTCACATTGTCCCATGAGAATGTTGAAACCTACTTATTGATGGTAGTTTACTAATAATAAATCTGATTTTACATCTTAGATCAGCCCATATACACCTAGTTGGACTCGCAGACCTGCAGCTGTTAACCCTTTACAGGTGTGTTTCCTATTGTCTGGAGGAGGACGGGGAGAAGTCATGGATAAAAGGGGTCACCTGTCCTTCGTCTCCCTCAGTCTTGGCATGTCCTCTGCTGGATCCACGACTCACATGTAATCAAAGAACCCTTGTGACTGTGCATGGCTTTGTGATTAAATTTTGTTTATGATTTACTATGGAGTCATTTAGCAGATGTGTTTATTTAAAGTGATTTCTGTCATTCATGAGTCACTAGGATAGGTAAGGCATCTTGCACAAAGAAGCCTACCGGCTGACTGTCAAACCTACGACCCTTTGCCTGGGAGTCCAACACTCCTCCACCTGCACCCAATATAGTCTGGTGTCAAGCATTGCTTTTAGCACAAAGACTATATAGTTGTTTGTGGTTGTATGTTATCATAAGGTGTGGGGTCGATATAATAGAACAGATATGCTAGACAGTATTATGCATGTGGGTTGTGGTTATTCAGAATGTATTCAAATCTAATGCATTAACTCCATTCTTTTTGTTTCTCCACCTGTGTTTGCAGTGTGCTCTTTCAGTGAGGAGAGGGAAGTACATTCGGAGTAGGTATTAATCATTTTTGTTGAAAATCATTTCCTATTGAGCATAAATCATGCCGATTTCACACTCTTTAAAGGTACTATGTGTAGGATTTTTACATGCATAAATCGCTTTAAATTGCCAATATATGAACAGGTTGTAATTTAACTTAAAAAATGTGACCTTCCCCGACTCTCTGGTAGAACAGCTTCTGGGCTGATCGGCTTCTATTATATTTGAATCAAACCGGGAAAAAAGAAGAAAGTGATACCTAAGCGTGGATGAAAAAATGTCTACTTCTTAATTTGTACATGTATTTATGATTAACTAACAACTTACAGTGATTGTTGTTGCCTCAACTCCAGTGGCGGAGCCAGAACGTAGCTAATGGGTAGGCCTGCAAACATCTGGGTGGGCCTGATTATTTTTTAAAGCTAAAAAAAAGTTTAAAAATAATCTGTCGGACCACTGTAAATGATGTTAGATGAATATCTACGTACATCATGAAAGGATCAAATTCACTGTTAAGACGTGATAGCGAAAAAAGAGGGAGAGAAGGAGAGCGATTGAGTTTATGTCTTTAATGAATGCTTATTGTTTTTCTGTTATTAAAAAGTGAGAGACGTGTTTTCTCTGTTAACTTAATAGCATAAATCTTCACACTACTGTGCACGGGGAGACAGACCTGCACTTCTCCGGACACAAGTTCAGCACCTTGGATAGCGCGGCGCACCTGACTGTTCCACCTGACTGTGACCTCCTCACAGGCTAACACAAACGCAATCATAACATGCCACGGCAGGCCAGAATTTTAAAAAACCCACTGCAGTTCCTACACAAGGCGTAGTCTTCTGCGTACCTAAATGACCCGCCTTCTGACCGCTCGTGAACGTGCATGTCGCGCAACTTTTTTATTCATTTTTTAAATTAAAAGTTTTAATGTCCACAAGAAACAGAAATAACAATTAAACATTGAAAGCAGAGTCTATGATAATTCGTATGAATATATATATTTTTTTTTTTCATGAATCTTACTGGGTGGGCAAGCTGTCAATCTGGGTGGGCCTGTGCACATCCAGGCCCACCCATAGATCCGCCCCTGCTCAACTCACAGAGCTCACACTCATGAGCTCCTAATGCACAAGCTTGAGCAGGCTTCAGTTCACTTACCGGCCAACGGGGACAGTAATGAGAAGGAATTTCTGATTCTTACACATAGTACCTTTAATGTTGGAGAATAATATAGAATGTACACTATGTATCACTATAAATGTTTTCTATATTATATCCCCCGTGTATAGGTGTCTCTGTTGTGCTCTAAAACAGCATGGACAGTAACAACACCATCACAAGTGATATCCTACAGATCCAGGGCTTCAACATCTCCCCACAGTTCACCTACCCTCTGGCCCTCCTGCTGCTCTTCGTCTACCTACTCATCCTCGTCTCCAACATTTCCGTGGTCACGCTGATCGTCACCGAGAAGAGTTTGCACCAGCCCATGTACGTTCTGTTCTGCAACCTGTCGGTCAACGACCTCATGGGCAACACGGTGCTGCTGCCCCGGCTCATGGTGGACATTGTGTCCACGGAGAGGCCGATCACGTACAACCAGTGTGTCGCGCAGGCCTTCTGCAGCCACACGTTCGGCTCGGCCTCGCACCTGATCCTGATCATCATGGCGTTCGACCGCTACGTGGCCATCTGCCACCCGCTGAGGTACGGCTCTATCATGACCACCCCCACCGTGGTGTGGCTGTCCACCTTGGCGTGGGGTGTGTCCGTCCTGCTCGTGTCCATCCTGATCGGGCTGACCGTGCGGCTGGCCCGCTGCCGCTCCGTGGTGCAGAACGCCTACTGCGACAACGCCTCGCTGTTCAAGCTGTCGTGCAGCGACGTGTCCATCAACAACATCTACGGCCTGTTCTTCACCGTGGTGCTGTTCACCTCCTCCATGTTCTGCATCACGCTCACCTACTGCAGGATAGCGCTGGTCTGCTGGATCCGCAAGAACAAGGAGCTGAACAACAAGGCACTGCAGACGTGCACCAGCCACCTGGTGCTGTATCTCATCATGCTTTGGACAGGCTTCTTGACCATCATACTTCACCGCTTCCCCGACTACCCCGACCTCAGGAAGATCGCCTACATCTTGTTCCATGTTATTCCCGCTAATTTGAATCCGATAATATATGCGATGCAAACGAGGTCATTACGTAATAAAATACTGCACATGTTTGGCCGAAAGGTCACTCCATCTTCTTAAAGGTGCAGTGTGTAGGATGTAGGTGGCATCTAGCGGTGAGGTACCCACCCTTAGTCTGTAAAACTATAGGCCATAAAATAGCGATTATGATTTAAAACGTGTCCTCTAGAGCCGTTTGTCCGTACTGGGCTACTGTAGAAACATGTTGGTGCAACATGGCGGGCTCCGTGGAAAAGGACCCGCTCCCTATGTAGACATATAGGGCTCATTCTATGGTAACAAAATCACAATTCACTGCACCTTTAATATGTCTTATAATGAGACATATCTTGTGCATATGTTTGAGGTCATTTCTGCGGTCCTGAGGCCCAGACACATGCACGTACACACAAATCGCAACAATTACCAAGCAGTGTACTGAGTAAAGGTAGTCCACAGAACAGTAATCTTCCAATGTTAACTTCCTATGTCGTCTAGGTTCTAGGTTCGATCCCCAATTTCTGCCACCTACCTGTAGGCATTCTTGAGTAAGATGCCTAACCCCCTACCTGCTCAATAATCATCTGTATCTGAATTAACTGTAAGTTGCGTTGGACAGAAAATAGTTAATAGTAATATTATAAACACAATATAATAAGGCCTGGATCAGGCCTGTTTAGTGATTTAGAATTACACTCTCAGATAACTACATAGGAAATATACAAAATTGAATCTTTATATATTGTGGATATATTATCAGATATTATTTACATAAATACTGAGGAGAAATGCAGATGTTCTATTATTTGTGTTTTATAATTGTAAAATGAACTGTAATTGTAAAATAATAATATTACTGCATTATTAAGATTATAGCAATTAGTATTTTCGCTTGACAATGTATTTTTTATTAAATATAATTATTTATTCATTTTAATTGTTTTACACTGACACATATAAAGGTCAATCATTCTGTCAATAAATAAATAAATACATGTATCTGGTAGTAAATAAATAAATAAATGTATCCTGGAAAGCATGTCCAGCGAAATTGCAGTGGATAAATACATGGAAAAAAATAAATGTGTTTTTTAAACGTTGTACTCCCTTTTGAACTAAATGCAATGCTAATACATGGCGCTACATGAGTGCACCTATCTTATTCTCTACTACCCTCTAGTGGTGATTTTAAGAACTAACTACCGACGACATGATGGTGTGAATTTCTTTTTAGTGGTGTGGGCACAGTAATCCTAGTATCCTATTGGCAACACAGCGATTGAGAATGGCTATATTCAAGTTTATTCACTTATTCTTGCATATAAACTTATAAACCATGAGACTCTATGGTCAAGACATTAAAGGGCTACACATTGGAAAATTAAGGTTTGTGAGGAAGAATGGAAATTTGGGTGTACATACAACCAATGTTCCACTTATTATTACATTAAGTTAGTTTAAAAAATACCTATACAACTACTATATTGGACATTCGGATGTATGTCATCATATAATTTAACCAAATCTGGCAGCAGTTAGACGACTTTGCCCATGATAAGTAAACTCATGAGAAACACCAGGATGAAAAAGACCCACATGAAGCAGCGGTCCAACACCTTGGCCACTTTCTTCCACTCCCCAGTTCGTTTCTGCGTGGCCCTCTGGTCCCTGTAGCAGTTGGCGATGTACTCGATGTTACGCAGGAGCTGTCGCTCCTGGCAGGCCATCTCTCTCTCTTTGTTCTCCCCGTCGCTCACTCCCCCTTTCCTGCACCTCCTCGGGGCACCGGGGGAGTCCCCACAGTCCATGCTCTGGAAAACGCCGTTCTTCCAGCTGGTGTACTGGTTGGTGGGGTTCGATCCCATCGAGCCCAGCGGACTCATCGTCTGCTCGGTTTCCTCATGCCCTTCTGGCACCTTGGAGCCCACCGCCTCCTGGTCTCGCTCCGTTCCCGGCAAGTGGTGGTCTCTGCAAGGGCCGGCTTTCCCGTTCATGGCCCAGTTTGTGTTCCTCGTCGGTGGGGGTGGGACCGGCTCCTGTTTTTCAGGGAGGGGTGTCATGCAGTTCTCCCCTACTTCGTAGACAAAGAACATCCTGGCCATGTACTGCAGGATGACCTTCTTCGCCCACTTGGGTACGGGCTTGGCTTCGGGGCCACAGTGGTGGATGTTCATAATGAAGATTGTCAGGGCGGTGGAGGTTGTTATCATCGTCATCGTTGCGATGTAATACTTTCCTGTTGAAGAGAAATGTGATATCGGGCCGTTAGAAATGATCAACGGTTCAACATCAACTTCACGTCACAAAAATGTATCCACACATGGGTTCAAACCCCAATGTCTGCCCTGTCTACCTGGTGGCATCCTTGAGCAATGTGCCTAACTCCTACCTGCTCCATCATGTGTACATCCCAAAGCAAATCACTGTCGTAAGTCGCTTTGGATAAAATCATCTGCTGAATGACTAAATGGAATAGAACTTCTTTGTTCCATGCACATGTTTCAGAAACATTGAATATTGCCATTTTACCAATAAGAGGTACACTCTCTGAGGGAGGCATGATCTCTGCTACCAGTAGCTGGAAGACGGTGAGGGCCAGCATCACGGTGACCCCCAGAGAAACCTTCTCCCCGGAGTCAGCAGGCAGGTAGAAGCCCAGCGGGGCCAGGAAGGAGATCATCACACACGGGATCAGAAGGTTGAAGACATAGAACGAGGCCCTCCGCTTGAGCATGAGGGTGTAGGTCACGTCGGGGTACGGGTCAGCGCAGCAGCCATATTGGATGATGTTCCTCCTGCCTGGCATGCCCATCACCTGCCACTCCACGTTCTCCACCAGGTCGGCCAGGTCCGCGCTGTCCATGGCGTTCTGGATGTCCAACTGGTTGCCGTTGTAGGTCCAGGAGCCGTAGGTGAACCGGCACTGCTGGGAGTCAAAGGGGAAGAAGGACACGTCCACTTTGCAGGAGGACTTGGTGATGGCCGGCGAGTCCCACATGATCTGGCCGTCATGGCGGATCACCACGTTGGTGTCCATGGAACCGGTAAAGTGTTCGTCTGCACTGAAATACAGAGAAAACACTTCTAGGACAAACAAAAGGATTAACTTTACTGTCATACAAAATGGGAAGTGGTCAAGGATGAAGGATATCTTTATGGTGTTGTGGTGTAATGTATTAGGCAGAGAGTTCATTGTGCTTTCATGAATCAGATCTCTCACAGAATGTGGTCGAATGGGCCTCTGGATGAATATCTGACTGAGATTGTGGAGAAGTCTGAACGTGCTCTGGATGTAAAGGCACAGGTTCACCGACTGAGGAACTGAGTCACATACTTTGGAGAGTTGTGCTCATGCCCCATTGTCGTTTCTGCCTTTTATGTGTATCATATATATATATATATATATATATATATATATATATATATATACATCTACTTCACATCAATGTGAGCTATTCTATCAAAAATGTTCTCAATTAACCTCAACTGAAAATGACTGGAACACAATAAATTGTCACAGTTAGGCCTACTTCTAGATTGAACATTTCAATCAATTCGGCAGCTGAATCATTATTCAGTACCTTTATTTTAATTAATCATGAATATTAATAATATATCACACTGGTGTATAAAAGGCAGAAAGTGGCCTGAACATTCCCATGAATAATGGCTTCAAGAAATGTTCAGCTTGTGCCTTCACAAAGATGGCAAAGAGGTAGCGCACTAAGACAGGTCTAACTAGCGCTTCCCTTGATCAACTCAATACCAGTCCGACCTACTTGTTATATAGGACTATATCAGGTCTCCATACATAACTACTAGGTATACGGATGGTATCGAGTCCATCATAATCATCTTTATTCCAGGTGAGATGTGCATCAAGCCACACCTGGCGTATCCATAAGTATGCTGTCAGGATTTGGTTGCGTTCATCCTACAAAAGATGGGATAGGGTTAACAGAACAATTGTATCAGCAACAGTACTCAAAGTGACTTACTTTTACAAAAAATGTATCTTTATGTCATTGATGATAATGTGATCACCTTTCAGCTGGGTGGCAAACACCCTATTAATTTAATTTAATTTTCTAAATTATATGAAAATGCAGTGAAAAGAAAATGTCAATCCTTGGTATTTCAGTACCATGTCAATGATTTGGGACAGCGTAATCTGCAGTGTGACATTCAGTATGGTGTTGGTGTCCTCCACTGGCCTCAGCGCACTGGTGTAGTTGGCGAACAAATCAGTCAGGAGTTTCTGTGCATACTTCCCATTTGCACCCCAACAGGCTGAGGCAGAGGGGGAAAGGAGAGAGACATGTCTAAATGTCTAAATCTAAAAGGTGCTCTGTTACTTTGTACGGTTCATACGCTGTCTCATTTTTATCTTTCCTTTAATTACTATGCATTTATGAAGAACACAATCTGATCTGCTTACTTTCTCACTACTATGACTATTTTTGTAGATAAAAATGATGATGATGATGATGATGATGATGATGATGATGATGATGATGATGATGATGATGATGATATGAATTGGACTATGATAAAGAAAGAAAATGCATTACCACGGGCACATGTAGGCCTAAATACAGATTAATTGTATTTCTACATACTGTATTGTGTAGTCGATGATGATGATGATGATGATGATGATGATGATGATGGTGATGATGATGATGATGATGATGTAATAATGATGATGAGGAGGAGGAGGAGGAGGAGGAGGAGGAGGAGGAGGAGGAGGAGGAGGAGGAGGACAGGGAATTTTCTCTGTTAAAGCCGATGGCTGCGGTGGTAAGCGGGGGGACATGGTGAGAGACCTAGTGAGAGAGAACATGTGCACAGACAGATGGGCCGCCGGCCACAAAGGAGATTTCAGAGATTGCCCTCTGAAATCCCCTTTGTGGCCGGCGGATCAAGCACACGATGAGCCGGCGTAGTATCTCGTCTGTGCTCTCTATATGTCTGTGAGCGGACATGTGTCGTATGGCAGGCTCACTGACCTGCCCCTAATCCATGATGTACATACTGTATTCATAATACCATATCTATATCACCATACACCCCTGATACATCACCTGCAATAGGATTAATATCAGATGTAGTCACCATGTGGTAAGAAATCTAAAACCTGGGCTACTGTTGTTTTTTCTGATCCATTCTGTAATGGATTGATGCATGGAGTGAATACATCTGTGAAATCTGACCGAAATGTTTTTTTCTACCTCTGGTAGGTTGACACTGGTGGGAAAAATACTTAGCGATAAACATCAGGGCAATGTTGTCCACGGTGGATTTGGTTAAGCCAGATGTTAACCCTCCATCGCTACAGGTTTTTCAGGGGAATAGGAAAAATACATATAATCTATAGAAAATACCACTTGCATACTGATAATAATAATTATGATAACACTAATCATAATCTAATAATAAAAATAATAGTCAACTGATACACTCTTTCATTTATATTCATCATGAAACTCCAATCAAATGGTCTAGACAGATTCATATCAAGTCATTTCGAGAACAAACTAGCCAATGAATTAATATTATTATTTTGTATTACTGCATTATTATTATTATTATTGTTGTTATAATATTATTGCTAACCCTATATTATTATTATTATTATTATTATTATTATTATTATTATTATATATAAAATATTACGAAAAGGACACTTACTTGGCAAAATACTGACACACAGAATCAATTTAAGTGAAGTCTGAACTCTCCATAGTTTCATCTTGTTATGTTGACTTTAAAACCATTTGAACCAGGTTCATTACAAAAATTTTAAAAAAAATTAAAAAAGATGTGATATGATTATAGTATCTCCAATGTGAGTGCTGCTGACAGGTCCATCTCTGGGGGAGATCAGGGTGATGAAGTAGGGCAGGCGGGGCAGAGGGGACAGATGCTGACGTTAAGAGACACGTAATACCCACAGTATAAATAAATAAATAAATAAATAAAGAAACCAAAGTGTTTCCTTTTTTTAACATTTGACCACGTTAACATTTGACCGTGCCGTTTGAGGACCCCTGCAGGCGAGTTACATTAGTGCCTTACGGGATGCGGAGGAGACGTGACGTCATCTCTATTGAACACACGTGTCGTCCCGTTGCCATCCTCACGCTCCGATTGGCTGTCCTGTCCTCTTCCTGATTCTGGCGCTGTCCAATAGGCGCTCAGCTCTGCTCGGCATCCCTCCGATGGAATAGGCGAAGGAAGGATGCGATTTAACTTAAACAACACGCAGCTGGTTTGGGACACCGCCAACGGCTCCATGTCGTGAAGCCAAATCAGACACTATTCATACCATGATGGCTTAGCTGTAAGGCCTGCTATACCGGTCGGTCCCGGGCATGCCGCAGGGTCCATCCCACCATGGGGTCCCCGTCCCGGGGTCCGAGCTGCGACCCCCGGTCCTGAGGCTGTCGTTCAGTGGCTGCGTGCGGGTCACCGCGGGTCTCCCCCTGCTGGGCCTCGCCGCCTGCGTCCTCATCTCCTCCGTCCTTCACTTCGAGGACGCGACCGGCACTCACTGTCAGGTAAATGTCAAAGCATACTAAAAATAATTTAAAAACAAATAAATAAATACTACCCCTAACCCTAACCCTACTACTAACCCTAACCCTACTACTAACCCTAACCCTACTATTAACCCTAACCCTACTACTAACTCTAACCCTACTATTAACTCTAACCCTACTACTAACCCTAACCCTACTACTAACCCTAACCCTACTACTAACTCTAACCCTACTATTAACTCTAACCCTACTACTAACCCTAACCCTACTACTAACCCTAACCCTACTACTAACTCTAACCCTACTATTAACTCTAACCCTACTACTAACCCTAACCCTACTATTAACCCTAACCCTACTATTAACCCTAACCCTACTACTAACTCTAACCCTACTACTAACCCTAACCCTACTATTAACCCTAACCCTACTACTAACCCTAACCCTACTACTAACCCTACTACTAACCCTAACCCTACTACTAACCCTAACCCTACTATTAACCCTAACCCTACTACTAACTCTAACCCTACTATTAACTCTAACCCTACTTCTAACCCTAACCCTACTACTAACCCTAACCCTCCTACTAACTCTAACCCTACTATTAACTCTAACCCTACTACTAACCCTAACCCTACTATTAACCCTAACCCTACTATTAACCCTAACCCTACTACTAACTCTAACCCTACTACTAACCCTAACCCTACTACTAACCCTAACCCTACTATTAACCCTAACCCTACTACTAACTCTAACCCTACTACTAACTCTAACCCTACTACTAACCCTAACCCTACTACTAACCCTAACCCTACTATTAACCCTAACCCTACTATTAACCCTAACCCTACTACTAACTCTAACCCTACTACTAACCCTAATCCTACTACTAACTCTAACCCTACTACTAACTCTAACCCTACTACTAACCCTAACCCTACTACTAACTCTAACCCTACTACTAACCCTAACCCTACTATTAACCCTAACCCTACCCTACTACTAACCCTACTACTAACCCTAACCCTACTACTAACCCTAACCAACCCTACTACCAGTGGTTAAATTTGGATTTGTTATGTGGGGGGGCTCTACCTAGGGGGGTCCGGGGGTATGCCCCCCCGGGAGAAAATTTTGAAAAATAAACCATTAAATGGCACTTTCTGGAGAGTTTTGTGCAAAGAAATGGAGAAATTGAGTCTTACATGATATGTGCAAAACTGCAAGGTTTAGCGCCTATACTGTGCATTGTTTTAGCATTGTCTTTTTTTCCTTACCTTGTCATTCAAGTCCAGGGCAAATTATGTATGACCGTTGACGTCGATCTGCTGCAGCAGCACCCGCAGCTCTAGATTTTTTAGAAGGTAGAGCTAGAATCTTGAACTTCAGCGCAACGAAGGATCTCCCAGGAAGTCCGGAACATTCATCAAAAAATATAACCTAGATAGACTTCTTTATTTTTTCATTATGCAAAGCTGATGATCATAATTTTTATGGCATTATATTAGGGCCAGCAGTTCCCTATTTAGGAACAAACGTGTAGGAAAATGTCCCTGATCTGTGAAATTATAATTTTTTAATTTTTTGTTATTAAATAACTTTAATATTTTAGCAATTGATTCGAGGGGATAAATTCATTGGATGAAGGTTCTGTCGTTCTGGTTGCCTTTTCTTGGTAGCCAATGTTGTGCACTTGCGTTCGGAATGCATGCGGTGCGAGCTGAACAAGAATAGTCGGCTACTCGTGTTCCGATTGCTCTCATCTCAGCTCCGCTGAGCCAAATAGAAATTCCATTTGAAAAACAACGTTCATTTATTGTCGGAAATATCATATTTTCAAAAGCATTACTTTCATCCAAAGCATTACTTTCATCAAATTTTATGTGACATTTCCAGTACGCAACTGACTGCAGGCAAGCTTAGGCTATGTGCCGGGGCTGAGCCCCGGCTAGCCCCGGCCCAATTTAACCACTGCCTACTACTAACCCTACTGCTAACCCTAACCCTACTACTAACCCTACTACTAACCCTAACCCTACTACTAACCCTACTCCTAACCCTACTACTAACCCTAACCTTACTACTAACCCTACTAGTAACCCTAACCCTACTACTAACCCTACTTCTAACCCTAACCCTACTACTAACCCTAACCCTA
>JAOPHQ010003425.1:0-17500 GCA_030340625.1 Merluccius polli
TAATCACACACACACACACACACACACACACCCTTCATAACTAATCTGTCTCTCCAGTACAAGTGCCCAGTGCTTTCTGGTCTCTGGCCAGCCCTTGAAAGTCTTAAGTCACTGACACACACACACCCACACACACACACACGCACAACCATCAATCTCGCACAGACACACGTAGGCATAGCAACACACACGCCGCATGCCTCCAACATCTGTTCTGAAGACCCCAACTGGGTCATCGACATCTGTCTTGATTGTGCAGAGAGAAAGAGAGAGAGAGAGAGAGAGAGAGAGAGAGAGAGAGAGAGAGGAAGGAGAGAGAAATGCATTATATCCTTATACATTTTCAATATGGGATACTTCTGGCAATACATTCGGGCCAGTGAGCAGAAGGGGCGTGACTACCCAGCTCTATTGAGAAGTGTTGCATTTCACGCACTTGCGATGGACAGGAAAGATGGATCCCAGAGCCAATCAGGGAAGAGATGCCCTGATTGGTTACAAATGAACACTCTACAAGCTAAATGGGCTCATCCAGTCTAACACATACGATACAATACAATACCAGAAGTGGTATCACCTTACTTCAATTTCTATACAAGCTTTCTGTATTGCTTCATTACAGAATAGCATTAGTAATCCCAATCCGATGTTATATATCTATTGCGCAATTGTAGCTGGAGAGGTGAAACAGAGTTGTGGAGTTACAAACGAGAGAGAGAGAACATGAGGCAGGCAGAGCACATCAAAGGCCAAGAGAAAGAGAGAGTGACATGGAGGGAGAGAGGAAGGCGATGGGGAAGCAGGATGAAAGAAAAGACAGTATTTGAGGTGAAATGATAGAGGATGAGCACGACGGGGAGAGAAGTGGCGACAACGTCAGCTCTTAGATGTAGAAGTGGTGGTGGAGGTGGGGGGGGGGGGGGTGGGGTGGTGATGATGATGATGGGGGAGGTAGTGTGGTGGTGGGGGAGGTGGAGGTGGGGGACAGCAGCATGACTGCACTACTGGAAATGATGACATCATCCATCTAAACCAGATGGAGAAGAGGTGGAGTATTGAACAGAGACAGAGAGAGAAGTGCGTACATGAGGCCAAGAAAAAGATGGAAGAAATTAATCCCATAGTGCTGTTGAATCTTAACCTTCCAGGGTCCAGGTCAGATGTACTTCTAGCCTGGAAACATGCTTCCCTCGACTCGGCTGCCAACACCCTCTTGTCATTAGGGAAAAGAGAGAGCCAGAGAGAGAGAGAGAGAGGAAGAGAGATGAGACAAAAGAGTTGAGAGAATACAGCATTCGAGAAGTCCAAGAAGAATAAGTTATTGAAAAGGAGAACAAGGGGACTGCGGGATGTGCCAGTCAAGAAGGGAAAGAATAGGCATGCAGGGTAGCTGAGTGCGGTGTGAAAGTATAAGATCAAAAAGATGTCGGGTGCCTGTGATTCTTCTCCTCCTCCTCCTCCTCCTCCTCCTCCTCCTCCTCCTCCTCCTCCTCCTCCTCCTCCTCCTCCTCCTCCATTGATTCAGCCAAACACATTCAAGTGTTTTCCATCTCTATCACTCGCCTCCCGCCGCTTCGTACATAAAAATAAAAAACACATACGTCATTCTTCTGAGAGAGGCCACCTGAGACGAAAGGAGAGTTCACACTGCTCTCCTTCTCCCTGAAAATCTCCACACGTTACGAAAATACAGAAAGAGCGGCTAAGTGGGTATTTTTCGATACGCCGGCTGCTTGTACTTGCACTTACTGCGTCTAAATATTGCTCAAACCGTCCGAGGAGGTTTAAATAATTGAACATCATACAAACATGATGTCAGCCAGCCAGTGATAAACAAGCAAATAATTAAATTAAAAAAGGGAATACAAAATGGAAAAAAGACAAATCAAACGTCTGTGTCTTTAGATGTACAGAATTTAAATGGGATCTAGGATCTACTACATCTAAACACTTGGTTTGCGGACTGGGGAGTGTGGGGTTTTGTACAGCTATGATGTTGGAGGATGAGATTGCTACGCCCGGGGCGAGCTAGCACAGAGGTACATTGGGAAGGAGGATGATGTAGTGATGATGAGTATGAATACTCATTTCCCCTTTAGTCGTTTCAGAAGGCGCTTGGAAATCCAAACTTCAGCAGCAGTGCATCGTGGGTAATATGATATGTATAGCTGCAGGCGGTGGATAAATTACATTAATTGGTTGAAAAAGTTTGAAGTGGCCTTTAGACTTCTCTGAAACTACACACTTTCTGCGGCGTGTGATACACCGATATATAGCGGCAGCATCGCATGCATGCACCACCGAATGCGGTGTTACAAAAAATAAATGAGCATTTCTATTTTGTTTTTGCCTCTTATATCGATGAGTGGGAAAAGGGGTTAGTATTGATTTGTGTCTTTTTTTTAACTGACCCCTCTCTCTCTCTCTCTCTCTCTCTCTCTCTCTCTGTCTCTCTCTCTCCACCTCTCCCTCTCTTTAATGGTTAAACACAATGCACAGGAAACAAAAGAAAAGCAGGGAACGGAAGAAGCGTGGCATCATAATGAGGCAAAGGGCCAATACCTGATTGGTAAAGAGAGAGCGAGAGAGAACGAGAGTGCGAGAGAGAGAGGTAATGGAGTGGTTAAAAATAAGTGATGTAGAAAACTGTGCCTGGTCCTCACTCTCTCTCTCTCTCTCCCCCCCCCCCCCCCCCCCCATCTTGTTCCTCTCTTCATCTCTTTCTCTCTCCCTCTGTATAGCTCTCTCCCGGGCCCTGTTGAATTCTCAGTACATGTCTACCTGGAATAGCTTTCAGTCACACTGGGAACACGCTAAATCTCTCTCTCTCACACACACACACACACACAAAGGTTGAATTAAGAACTATATGGTTCTGTGTCAGGAGCAGAGTATCTGCAAAGGGGTTTAAACCAATGCTGATGAAAAGGGAATAAAACATAAGAGAAAAGCAGCGAGTTGGAGAAAGATTTAAAAGGTCACACAAGTGCAGATGGGCAGAGCTTAAAAGGATTCTAGTATTCGCTTGAGAGAGAGAGGGAAGGACGAAGAGGCAGGCGGATGGAAAGAAAAAAGGGGAAATAGTTTTCAACCCCATGAGTCTTTAGTTTTTACTGTGTATGTTTGGATAGCTGCCACCCAACACTGTAAGCTCAAAATGAAGGCGCACATTATGAGAGTATGCGCACACACACACACACACTAAGAGCTGGCTTTATAGCTGTATTGTATTGTATTTTATATATAAATATTTATATATATATATTGCGGTCACGCATTTACTGAATTTCTATAGATTCTATACATTGCTTGACCCAGGGAGCGCAGCCCGCAAGCTACGCTGACAATAAAAGCTCTTCTTCCCACTTACTGGACCTCTGACGCCCAAGAGACAAGAGATGCAGCCACAATGTCACGCATCCTACAGAGTCGTGTTTACCCCCCCATGTCTTCCAATAACTCTCTATCCCTAGCTTCTATAGCAGTGAAATGTTGATCACTGCTCCCAAAGGCACACTGCACCAAACACACACTGTCGACTTATCATACCAAGGAAACAATGCAGGCACTAATGTATCATCTATTTTCTTCTCTCTCTCCGAGGTTTTCAATTAAAAAGGTAAATGATTCGGCCATTAAGCGCTCCTCAACCCAACCATTTAAAATGCACAACCAAATACATTAAGACTGAGTGGATTTTTGGTCAATAAAAAGAAAAGAAAAAAGAGAAATCACGGAAGACGCCGGCGCATCTTCTTACATAAACCCTCCCCACAGCCATAACATGAAATATTTACATGACAGAGCTTATCTGCACAGTATGAACAGTATGAAACAAAAATCCAGTTTACAGCCAGCAAGATGATATTAACAATTTTCACAGCTGTGTAATCTCTCTCTCTCTCTCTCTCTCTCTCGCTCCACCCCTCTCTCTCTCTCTCTCTCTCTCCCCTCTCTCTCTCTCCCTCTCCCTCTCTCTCTCTTTCCTCTCTCTCGCTCTTTCCTCTCTCTCTCCCCTCTCTCTCTGTCTGTCTCTGTCTCTCTGTCTCTCTCTCTCTCAACGTGAGAGCAGTAATAGTGTTCGGTTTGATATTCCTGGTTGGACAGTTTCAAACAAAATGCAAATGCGCGACAGGAATAAACATTTTAATGCATTTTTTTTCCTTCTACAAAACATCTTTGAAAAAAAAAAGATGTGGTAGGTGGCCCACCGATTGGGGCCACACTGTGATGGGTTGCAGTGTAAATATCTTGCATGGTCTGGACACAGAGCCGGGAGTGATGTGGATATATAATAATCGAGGATACTTATATGAAGGCATCTGGAACCTCACAACATGCTTATATTGTGTTGGTGATATTCTTTGAAAGTCTTTCATTGCGTACAGTAAAGTGATTCCGATTGAACTGATGTGATTAGAAAGCTGTGAGTGTAATCAGCAGTGAACATATCTGCTCGGCCATCACAGCCCCATTACTGATGGTCGTTTCCCACCATCTCCCCTTCTCTCCGTTTCTCTCCAATCTGGCCCATTGGACGAGCAGAAGGCCTCTGTGTGGTGTGCCGCTTTTCATGATCCTTTAGATCACATCACTGTTTTTTTTTTATACAGCTCTACTAGATTATAATTTACCAAGAATCTGAAATAAAATTAAATATATAGGATATATGCATATGAGTATATTGGGTCAAAAATAATACTGCCTCACAGGCAGGGCAGATGCATCGATAGTGGATTTGATGGCATTAGTCTTTTGTGCATTTGTCAAACGTGTAGAACAGCCAAAACAGCTTGTAAATGCATTCTGTGGATCAAATTTATTGAAATGTGTCAAATAGCCACCATTTTTAGCTGATATGTGCGCCTGTGTCTACAACGCCATCGAATAGGACTGGGGCAAACTCATGTATGTTTTGCTGAATTCACAGAGCAAAGGTATATGACAAGACTGCTGAAGAATTGCGCTACTGAACCTTGTCAAAATTGGAGACATCTAGGGGTATTTGTTCAGGGGTATTTTAATCAGTGAATAAAAAATAAAAAATTAATAAATAAAAAACTTGGCCAAAAACTTGACCTCTGATGCATGGCCAACTTGGCCATGCATCAGAGGTCATGCAGGAAATCATAGTACTTAAATATATGTATATATAAGGAAATGCTTACATATATATATATATAGTACTATATTTATATATAATTAGAATCTGCTTTTAAGGACCTCGTTTCACTTCATGTTACTTTTCAAACATTTACGCACATTTATCAATACTCTCGCACCCTGGATATTTGAGTTGGAAGATGCAGAGTGAGGGAGTTGGGATTTCAATTTGTCACCTTGGACTGAAAGAGCGATCTGTGCTCTCTCAGCCAAGGTCAGCAGCACCGCTGCTGGGAACATTAGTACACATTATGTACCACATACAATGCACTCGGCCTTCTACTGTAGCTCACACTGTGTGGTTGAATTTATACATTTCTGTGTGTGTGTGTGTGTGTGTGTGTGTAAGTGTGGTCTCGGTTTTGCCTGGGATGACGACCACAGCTTGCCGACCCATTCCATTTGTTGATTACACAAGGGCAGCAGAAAGAGTGTGTGTGGGGGGGTGTGTGGGTGTGTGTGTGTGTGTGGGGGGGGGGGGGGGCACAGTTTGCAGTTTCACTGCAAACTGTGCCAATGTTCCTCAGCAGGGGCAGGAGGTTGAAATGGAGATGCCAAAGGGACTTGCTAAACAGAAAAGCAAAGCAGAGGAACGAGAATGAAAGGAGGCGTATGAAACCATGAGACACAGTGGTTGGCAATTAAGACCGTATTACAACCCCCCCCCCCCCCCCCGCCCACACCTCTCAACCCCCGTACCCAGCTTTCCTTTTGTTTCACCGTAGCATCCGCGCTGCGTGCCACATTGACCTTTAGCAAACATGTACCTCTGGTGAGTGTATAAAACAAGAATATGGCGTGTAGTCTACTCTATACAAAGCACGTTTAAGACACATCTAGCTAGGGCTGAAGACACTCTACACAACCCCCCCCCCCCCCCACACACCCTCCCACTCCAACCACACACCCACCCACCCAGATGCCCATGGTATCAATGGCAGCAGTGTCCCGAAACCCTTGTGTGTGTGTGTGTGTGTGTGTGTGTGTGTGTGTGTGTGTGTGTGTGTGTGTGTGTTTGTGTGTGTGTGTGTGTTTCTTTGTGTGTGTGTGTGTGTGTGTGTGTGTGTGTGTGTGCGTGTGCATGCATGCATGTGTGCATGGATGTGCAACGGCAGTCGCGGTGGTCCGCTCAATGCAGTGACCTTAGCAGCTGGGAGAAGATGGAGGGGGAGGAGGGGAGGCTTGTTCCTAATCCTACATGGCATACATTGAAAGGCCTTCAGCACATGATCTGATTGTTGTTGTTATATCTGTATAGATAACGATAGATAGATAGATAAATAGATAGATAGATAGATAGATAGATAGATAGATAGATAGATAGATAGATAGATAGATAGATAGATAGATACCTATATTAACAGTTGAGGCAGCTACCTTGAACCGATGTCTCATCAACTGCCATAAACACCACATCTGTAATAACTCCTTTGCAAACTGCCTTTTCAATTAAAGGCACAACCAACTGGAATTACCTACCGATCAGCATAAAACTGATTCAGGATTTTAAAACCTTTTCTAAAACAGTCAAGGCCTGGTTAAAACTTGGCCAGAACTGTAATCATGACATCAACGAGTAATTATTTGTGTAGGCTACATGAGTTCATACTATAAAATGTCTTGCGGCCTGCTATGTTATGTTGTATACTGTATGTCTGTTCGTGTGTTTGTTTGTGTGCTGTGATGGATGGATGCTGTTCTTGTCGTATTGCTATATGCACTTATTTTAAACTGTAACATGTACCTTTTTTGATTCAAACTATCAATGCCCATCAAGGGACTGGTATTGGAAATGAGCTTGGGCTATATGCATGTGTACAATACATCAGACACTGCTTCTGCAACTGTCAATGTTTCTCTGTACTTGTCCCTCACAAATAAACTAATAAAAAATACATTTAAAAACACTCTGAGCCGGCAAGCTTTTAATCAGTTCCCCATCGTGAATGAGCTAAGAAGAGGCGCTCTGTGCGACCAGCCATGGGACGGCTGACCTTGTTCATACCTGCAGCTTATGCAGCATAACTCAATTAGTGCCTCCATTTGGTGGTGCACAGCTGTGGCCATGCCGCCTAATGGATATAGAGGACAACACTGAAGACGCATGCTCACTCCTTAAGAAAACCCTAGAGAGAGTAGCCATGAGAGATCACTCCTTGTGTTGGTATTCACAAAGTGAGTGTAAATATTTTACTATCTGAAGTTAATCTGGGAAACCTAAACGTGAAAAACGCGAAAGCAATTGATGAAAAATGATGCTGTAAGGATATTGACGTGGCATCAATACCCCATTCACTTCTAATGCGCTGAACTGATGTTCCATGTCACCAACTCATTATCTGACCCCAAATATAACCTATATGTACCCCATGGCAACGTATGCCAGGCTATATGGTATTGCTGTCAAATAATCCAGTGGATATACTAAGGATTATATTCTACAATCTACATTATAATACATTTTTTCAATAAATTACATAGAGATGGGTGACACAAAAATAGCCAACACTGGAATCATTTCTAATCTTTTCCAATTATAATGGGCAAATAATGGCAAATCATATAAACGGTGTATGCATACAGATTATATATAATCTCTGTATGCATTTTGTCAGTACTTTGATGCACCATTTAAGAACAATAATACAGGGAGAAATTCAACATAATTCTGGAAATATAACAACAATTTATCTCAAAATTATGAGCACAAGCAACATATTTTATCCTGGTCACATTACCATTTAGCTGGAAGATTACACCAAATGCACCACATTCGTCATTTAGCATATGTCGCTCTACATACACACACACCACCACCTACACACACACACCTTCACCTTGCCCTCACAACCTCTTCACCTCTTCCCCCTCCCTCCTTCCCTCTTGTCTCAATTGTCGTTTTTTGTAGTTTTATTTTAGACAGGAGGAGCTCAGCTAAACGCCAAAGGCACTATCCTTTTCCAGTCTCCTGCTCCCTTGGTACCATTGCTCCAGATCTTTCTGTCCTGTTCCGCCAGCCAACCCACATACCGACCCCAGGGGAGAGGGGGGGGGGTTTGCACCTTGACCTTTGCCTCGCCACACCGCCACATACCACACACACCCACGCGGCCCTCATTGCCTCACATTTGCCAATTCATTATTAAACTGCCAAAAATAAATTGGGTTTGGGAGTGGCATGTTCCATTAAAGAGAGACTCTGGGAGAATAGTAGGAGACAACAATGGTAGGTTGCTCTTTCAAAGTCTGTTATTGGATAGAGACACTTAGATAAATACTGATTGAATACCTCGCCGAACTACCTTTCCTTAAAGGTGCTGTAGGTAAGATTTAAGAGCTAATATGTGTTGTTACAAATGGCAAGCTATCGGTGAGTGAAATGCTCTGTGATATCTGTTTCCAGTTGAGTGTATTAGACAATTTAGATTATAGACCCAGGTGTGTTCATTTCTGACCAATCAGGGCATCTCTTCGCTGATTGGTTCGGGGAATCCATCTTCCCTGTCAATCACAGGTAGGGCGAGAGGGAGCAGAGAGGGAGGAGATTTTTTTTGGTTTAGTTTCTAAATCTTTCTCAAATTGAGCTGCTTTGTTTTAGTTTTAATTCCACTTTTAAATACAAATAAATATAATAATAAATGTTATAATCTTAAATAATACCACATACATACCACGGCTACACTGACCACACCCAGGTCTGCCTCTCCACCTCCCGACAAAAGATACCCCAATCTCAGCATGGATTTCAGAAGGCCTCGCAGATGTCTCTGTTTGCATAAAGACCTGTTAAATGTATTACAGGAGGGGCTTGGTCCCAGAAAAATTCTATCCACTTCCACATAACATAGTATCATGGCCCAGTTTGGCTTGTGATCCTTAGTTCACTCTGTTTCATAATCTTGGGCTAACAATTGAAAACCGGCAAGCCATTGCCGTGTGGCTATTTCCCAACCGTGCAGAGCTTCACTCTGTTTAATTCAGTGTAATTAATTGTGTAAAGCATCATGCTTTGCTGTAGTGGGAGTTTATGGCTGGAGCACACTGGAGCACGTAGGTCATATGCAGTGGTTAAATTGGGCCGGGGCTAGCCGGGGCTCAGCCCCGGCACATAGCCTAAGCCTGCCTGCAGTCAGTTGCGTACTGGAAATGTCACATACAATTTGATGAAAGTAATGCTTTGGATGAAAGTAATGCTTTTGAAAATATGATATTTCCGACAATAAATGAACGTTGTTTTTCAAATGGAATTTCTATTTGGCTCAGCGGAGCTGAGATGAGAACAATCAGAACACGAGTAGCCTACCGCGGTGAAGTTAGTTTTAGGTTGGATATTCGACGGATATTCAGTTCCAGCCGCGACTTCACGGAGGTTTGCCCGGCAATAGCAGCAGGAGAACGGTTCGCGCACCTCGCAGAGCCTCGCGGTGAATCGCTGGAAACTGATTTAGGGGCCGTCAATAAATTACTTCACGTAAATATATCAATACAAAATACTTGCTGTTTTTCCAATAGTTTCCATGTCATGTGACCCAGTGACTCCAAACCAGTATCTAATTGTATTATTAAACCCGAAGAATAAGACACACCACTTTTCATGGTATTTTAGTGCTTCTTCTATTTTATATGAATATTAATATGCAGGAATTATCATATTTCTTTCAATAGCTTCCATGCCATGTGACCCAGTGACTCCAAACCAGTTTCCAATTGTACAACTAAAGCCTAAGAATAAGACACACCACTTTGTATTGTATTTTAGTGCTTCCTCTATTTTATATGAATATTAATATTCAGAAATGATACTGTTCTTTCAATAGCTTCCATGCCATGTGACCCAGTGACTCCAAACCAGTATCCAATTGTAAATCTAAAGCCTAAGAATAAGACACACCACTTTGTATTGTATTTTAGTGCTTCCTCTATTTTATATGAATATTAATATTCATAACAAGGTTATAATGTGTAATCAAGTGATGGCTGATTAACAGTAGCCTAATGTAAATGCTACATGCCCTAATACCTGTTGATGCTAAAACAATGCACAGTATAGGCGCTAAACTTTGCAGTTTTGCACATATCATGTAAGACTCAATTTCTCCATTTCTTTGCACAAAACTCTCCAGAAAGTGCCATTTAATGGTTTATTTTTCAAAATTTTCTCCCGGGGGGGCATACCCCCGGACCCCCCTAGGTAGAGCCCCCCCACATAACAAATCCCAATTTAACCCCTGGTCATATGTATAATAAAGATGTCTGAACTGAACATGGGCAAGCAGTATATATCGTACCCTTGAGTAAATACAAAAAGCATGATATTCTACCATTCGGCTTTTCGGCTACTGACTGGTCATTAGGGGCAGGTGGGGCAGAGCCCCACCTACTCTCACAAGAAAAAAATAAAAAAAGAAAAAAATAAATAAAAAAAAAAAATAATATATCATTTTTTTTTAAATATATATATTTCAAAAAAATCTCCCCATAAAGTACTGTAAAATAATAAGTTTGGCGCTTTTAGTTCATTTTTAGTCGACCCTAGCTTGCTTCTTCAGCCTGAGGGGGGCTGGTGGGGCTAGGTGGGGCTAAAAATGGCGCTAGCCCCACCAGTCTAATGGTAGTGTGTATTGGGACTTGAAAAATTGAACTGCGCATGCTCAGCATGTTCTCCGTTGAAGTGGACGGAGAAAAATATTTTCCTATGGTAGGGCTATCCCCACCGGCACTGCTATGGACATATATGGTTCGTTCCGCTACAGCGTAATTTCATTGTTCGCAGCTATTGGCTGTAGTGTGCGGCGCGCGTGATGAGTCATGACTCGAGTGACTTCGTCACGTGTGCGCCGTGTGAGAAGTTGCTAACAGGCATGTCGGAGGTACGCAAACGAAAACAGGTATGTACTCGGTCGGATCATCACTTGTATTAAACTGTGTGGGAAATGTGAGACAGCACTGCGGGGTCACGACGAGTCGGCGGTCTGAATCCGGGGATACTCCGGTGTATTTTTGAGACTGTGTGTGAGGGCGATGGTCGGCTTCAGCGGCACTATGACGCTCAGCCCGTATTCAAAGGGACATCACCATACAGGACCAACTATTAGACTGCATGTATGAAGTGGACAGGGACAGCCAAACAAGTGGACGAGACATCATGTGTTGCTGTACAGGCCGACGAGACAACGGATGTCTCCTGTAAATCACAGATGGTGGTTGTGCTGCGGTACCTTCTGCCGTAACACAGTGACAGGTAAGCGTTGTTCTTGTCAATGTTGTGTCTGTTTATGTTTGTCCCGTCTTATATGTCCCCACTCCTGGTCTGAACCTTGTCGTGGTGAGTGGGCTTTAAACCAAGACAGGCCATTCTGAATCTTTTCTTTCACAGCTGTTATCTTTGGTTTCTCCTCCAGGACACTGCCGAGGCCTATGGGAGGTCTCCATGGTAACATGATATTGGGTTCTTATAGCTCTTACAACTGTTTGCACTAGTGTCATTTTAGGTTTGCGGAAGCTTAGTTTAAAGTTTAAAAACTATACTTTCATTATTGCAATGTTTTGATGTCAGCAATAAAACATTAAAAGCTGCACTAATGTACTTTATTAATTACATATATATGATACATGGATAACAGTCACTTAGCTCAAAAACCAAAAGCCCAGCATACTGAATAGTGTTAAAGTATATTTTATTTGTAATGGTTGTGATCCAGTACCTGCCTGCTGTCCTGGTTATCTTTCCACAGTTCCTTGTGGTGGAGCTGAGGGCTGAATAGACAATGGGACACACCAAGCCAGGGCTACAAACAGCATGTTTGTACGTAAGTTAGACCAATGAAGAAAGCTCAATCTCTATTTTCAAATACTTTAGCTTTTTTGAAAATTACCAATTTTATTTGTAATATTTTAGGGCTGTAACTTTTTCCAAAAATGAATTTCAAACAAATTTAAAATGCCCCGTAATTTGTTTGAATATATTCTAATACCCCGTCCACATAAGCTTGGTTTACTGATAGGTTTAGAGCCGTTTAGCGTATTACTGCCTTCCACAGGTCAGATGTTGAACTAGATTTTACATACAGTCCTGTGTTGTGCAGGATAGCCGGGAACAGGCGGAGTCAACCTCTACAAAGATCACCACGACTGTGAAAACAAACGGGTGACGTCACGGACACTGGTACGTCATTTAAAAAAATAAAAAATTAGCCTAGCCCCACCTGTATTTTACATGTAGAAACGCCACTGCTTGGGACCTATGGTACTGTAGAATTAATAATTCCAACAAGCATGTTAGACGGACGTCTAAAATGTCTACCCTTTATGGGAGGAAGCCTGCTGCAGTAGTTAAGAGGAACTAACAACAGAGACCTGGAGTGTGCAACAGCTGCTGTGCTGCTTTTCTTTTCTGAGTTCTCCGAGGAGCTTTAAAAGCAGGACGTCCCACCATGGCTAGAGCCCCAGTGTGGATGGCCTTTGAGGAACCGGGAGTATTTTAGCTCCGATGTCCCACAGCATCAAAAGTGCAAACACACACACACACACTCCTCTGATAAAGATAGTAATTATTCTCCCAGCATCAGGTTCCCGCTCTTGGGTTGCCAGGGGCGATAGTTATTCAGGTCAAGGAGAACCAAACCGGCGATAGAAAGGGAGCGGGGCGCGAAGAAGTCAAACGAAAGTTGGAGCCAAACACCAGCGAAAGTAGTGAACACCAGCGAAAGCAGATAGCACGTAGTGTGTGTTTTGTAAGTCAAACACAGTAAACAAATCACCATCACCCTTGCAAGCCTGCCTAGTGTCGACCAAAATGTGACTTTGACTTTAAATCCTGAAGATATTTTGGGTAAGGATGAGGGATAGGTCCCTACACAATAATAAATAAATCATCCCAAACAATAATTTGACGTTTATAATTTTTAACTTCTACAGTCAACCACACACGCTGTCCAGTCTCCCTACCAATGACAAACTACGATAGCGCAACAATGTGCGAGTGTGTCATGAGTTATTTGCCAAACCCGGTCAGAAGTGGTCCCCAGAGAGTCATGTTCAGTGACATGTGTCTGACAGCTGTCCATCTCAGCCCTAAATATAGATATGAGACACCTAGGAGGAAAACACCTATTAAACTGGCTCCAATGCAAGCCGTTGACAGATTGCAGACGTATAAGTAACGAGGATAAGTCCGGAGGGAGAGTAAGTACATAATACTATTTCTATAGTAGAAGAGAGATGGTGATGGGGGGAGAGGGGAGGGAGTGAGAGGGGGGATTACATGATGATAAAGCGCAGAGAGGTTGTTGGGCAGGGCAGAAGGACAACATTGGCGTCAGGGAAGAGGGATGGGGGACAGATCAGATCTAGTGGCTTGCTGGAACACACATACACACACACACACACACACACACACACAATTTTCCGGTACTTTTTCTGCAATTTACGATATCTCTGGTAGATCGTGTCAATTACATGCAGCTTTGGAAGTTAATGTAAAGATAATGGGAAGGACGTGGCAATTGATCATTTTTTGACATGTTTGTGGATTCTTTCACTTAACCAAACTTTCAGTATCTGTACCCAAAAAAGGATAATTGCAAATTGTTGCTGGTGTTGGTGCTTGTGTGTTATCTCGAATATACAGCTGTGGGATAGATCCAGGCAATTGAGGCCATCCCATGACCCCACAGCAAAGGACTCTTCACACTAAGAAAAAGATCACATCTAAGTAGATGAGATCTTTTTCATGCATTTACTTTAACCTTGCACCATTTCAATGAAGAAACACTTGAGACATACTTATTGAAGGCTCTTATCGTAAATCCCGGGTCCTTTCGAAGAGAATAGGGTTGAAGAACAGGACTTTGTAAGAGAGTGTGTGTTGTGTAGTAGTGTCTGTGTGTTGCATACATAAAGGCAGCAAGTATTGTGTTCATCCTTCCAGGCTGCTACATTGGTGGTGGGATGTTTACATGTAGGAGAAAATAATTAATCAGTGAGACAAGCTTGAAAAGCAACATCAATCTTCGGCAATGAGAATGAAAATAACGGCGAAACGAGAAAGATGTTGAAATTTCACATTACAGTCATCTTGCTAGCAGCCTTGCAGCAACGACGCTAATGATGCAAACACACTCTAGCAATATGCCCCTTTCTTACACACACATACACACAAACACACACACACAACTCTATCACAAAGGGCCAGCACAGCGAGATTTTCTCATTTGCTCCGTACGATGTCGCTCCATAAACAGCGGTCCCGCCGGCCGGACCTTGTAGCGAAGCAGGTATCCCACAGCCACAATGCAACAGCCTTACAGCTTTTTCAATACTTCAATACACAACACAACTAATAGTGCGGGGAAAGTCTGCTGCTCCGGTGCAGCGCTCGGCTGCAAAAACCACACGCTACTCTTTTCTTGTTGTTGTTGTTTTTCGACCCACCCCCTTCCCCATCTTATGTGGCACTACAAAAGAAGCCAACAGCGGGACAATCGAAAGATGACTCCCGAGGTACTGTAGCTGGGCGGCAGAGTGACAGCTTGCGGTGCAAACAAGACACTCTGCGCTGCGGGTACATGACAGCTTGCATAGCCAGCGTGCCACCAGTGACTGACTAGCAGAGGTCTGGCGCAAGATGCATAAATACATTAGGAGAAACAACCCGCTGACCGCATAGCAGCGCAATAATGGCTTCACTCTGATGCACGTTCAATGAAAGAGAGGAAGGCTTGGCATACTTTGTGAGTGCGTCGGTTGAATGCTCAGACTATAGGAGGACAGATTGATCGTGATTCAGATATCATGTAAATATGCAGCTCTGTCAGCAGGACATAGAGGACATTCGCAAGGAAATTGGTGATGCAAGATCACACAATATTTTTTTGTGAAAAACATTGTATGCATGGGTAGTGGTTCTGGCTGCTCATGTTTGGTATCGCAACTTGGTAGAAAAAACAAGCAAACTTCATATAAACAACTAAGAGTTTGTTATATCTATGGCTATTAAACAAAACCCTTCAGTCATTTTTAACTTAAAAATAATGTCATTGAAGATGTCTTTTATGAAAACAGATCTGGTGTTATGCCGTTAGAGCTAGCCATTTGTTATATTACTTGGATTACTACAAAAGTTTCACTGGTGTGGTGCTTTTCGCAAAAAAGCTGGTATAAAAATGATTTTTTATAGGCCCCACTGAGCTGCACACGCACAATCACACACGCACACACACCAACGAACACACACACACCTGCATACCAAGTGGTTCAATATGAAATTGGTATTGCACTCCTAATATTAAAAACACCACTGTACATAAAGACAGACAATACAAAACAAAGAAAACCATTAAATCCATCTCAATGTGCCTGCAGTGTAAGGCAGCTGCTGCGTTGACTAAACAGGGCTCTTATTGTGGGTCCCCTCTGATTCAGTGGCAGTGTGATGTTACTGCTCACGGTGGTGGAAACAATGAAACAAAAAAATACATCTGCAGTCATTACCGCTATTACATGTGCCTGTAAATGCATCCGAGGTCCGCCCGGCGCCAGATCAATTTTTCTATTTCTGATCTGCTCTCTCTCTTACCGCCCCTGGGGGCAGGGTGACGCTGTGCTCCTAATTGACGCTGTCTTCACAGGGACTGAAATAGGACCACCGATTCCTGGTGTTGTTGGTTACCGTGCTTCATTTACTAGCATTTTTTTGTATTTCATTCGTACACTCTTCACATTGGTTTTCTCTGTCCGTGAGGTGAGAAGTGTTGTATAAAAAATCAAATCATGAAGTGAAAACCTCAAGAGCCAACACAGTCAGGTTTATTGATGTGTATCCAACTGCAGCAGCGACACAGCTGGTGGACATTCTGCCATTACAAAGGAAAATCCTGGAGAAGCTTCTCTGTCAAGTGGGGGAAGAAAGAAAGTAAATACACAAAGAAGAAGAAAAACATGGTTTCAGTTTTCACAAGTGGACATGACTCTTGTGTTTTATGTCCCCGAGAACAGAGAGAGAGACAGAGACAGAGAGAGAGAGAGAGAGAGAGAGAGAAAGAGGTGGGGGGGGGGTTAGTAGTGGCTGCAAATTGAAGAGTGCTGCAGAAGGGGGGTGGGGGGGTTAGTATCTGATGACAGGGTGGAAGAAGTGCAACAAGAGACGAGGCGAGAGGAAGAAGAATACATGCAGTGGAGCCGGGGAGAGAAAGAAGTGTTTTCTGCTCCGTCGAGGGGAGATGCAATAAAACGAGCAAAGGATGGAGGAGAACCAGTCAGTGGGAGACTCATCACCCACAAGGGCCACCGACTTTTAACGCTGAGACACACACACTCACACCACACAAACACACACACACCACACACACTCACACCACACACTCACACCACACAAACACACACACACACACACACACACTCACCACACTCACACTAATGCACTCACACACAAACACACATAATCTCACACTTTACTCTCCCTCCCCTCCCGAGATCATTAGTCCAGGCACACAGCAAGGTTTAGGAATAATTGGCTGCCTCTTCTGTCTTTAATGGTATGAGGTGGTGGTGGTGGTGGTCGAAATATTAGTGGTGGAGATGGTGGAGGTGGTCGGTGTTAGTGGTGGTGATGGAGGTGATGGTGCTGGTGGTGCTGGTGATGATGGTGGTGGTAGTGGCGGTGGAGTTGGGAGCTGATCAGAGGGGAGGGTGATGGAGGAAAGAAGCTGCTGCTGCAGAGCTCTCCGTCTCCTTTTACTGCAGGCAGAGCTTGTCTGTTTCTGCGGCGCTCATAAAAAAACAACACTAAACAGAGACAAACAAGCCGCAGCCGCGGCCAACCACTTTACTACTCCACTCTACTCATGAAAAAATAATTAATAAGAGACAGCTCTAGTCACGACCCTACCGCTAATTCGGAGCTATCCGGTGCGTCAGAAGCACACCGGACAGGCTTGCTGGACTGGCAGGTATACAGACCCAACCCGACACAACACATTTGCTTATATATACTAAACAGATCCAATCCATTTATCGTATTGGACAATATATCCTACATTTAGACCTGTAGTTTTAGGTCATTCGAGTACAAATATTCATGAATATTTGACAGGGTTTACGTGGCTTTTAATGCTCTTTGTAGGGGGGAGGGTCTTCACATTCCAATACATAACAGGTCTGACCGATGTCCAATACATCATTTGTATCCACGTATGTCCTTGGAACATTTTAAAACCAATCAAGGCCTACTTTTAGTCCCAGAGAGAGAGACAGTAAAATATACAGACAGACAGAGAGAGAGAGAGAGAGAGAGAGATTGCAGTGCTAACTCATCTACATCTTCATGAATGCCCCGTAA
>JAOPHQ010003425.1:22500-100000 GCA_030340625.1 Merluccius polli
ATAGTAATACTCAGCAAACTAGCAGACTGAGCCTATACATTTTCTCTTTATGCATCAACGTATCTTTTTATTAGGAGCAGGGAGTTATGCAACCAGCAGGTGCTAGCAGGACAGAGGCAGGAGACGCAGGTGGAGCAACGGCCACAGGTGAGGCCTTACAATGGTTTAGTAGTTATAACAGTGTAGTAGACTCAGTTTTGAGTTCTTATTCTAAGTTATATTGTGGTAGTTATGCATTATGAACGGACCTTGCAAAATATTAAGATGTTTTTAATCAAAGTGTAGGTAGGTTAATACATTTACATGTACTGTAAACACAATTGAAATGAGTTTCAGAAAATGTAAAAACATTTGTACAAAGAAATGATTGTCGTATAGCTGCTGTTAATAAAATACAGCCGAGACACAGACAGTAACAGGACAGATGATGGAGGAGGTCGGGCAGTTTGGCTCATTAAACATGTTCAACCTTTGCAGATGTTGAGTGGCCTCGATCATTTAGCAAAATACTGCAGATGTGTCTATGTGTTTCAGAATAGGCACTCAATGGTACTTTTGGCTCTTGACTGTACCACCCACAGAGATCAGTATTTTCTTATTTATTCATATTCTAACCTAAGCCCTCAATGTCTTAGAAATGGTTGAAGAGTAGATATCCTAGCAAATTATTTTTGTAAGGTAGAAAAAAGTTTCAGGTAAGTTCTTGTAGGTTCAGGCCCAGATGATATTGCAATATATGAGCTTGAAAATGGGATACATTTGGTTGTAATAGAGCTGTATATGGTTTTTCATAGCTTGTGTGCATGTGTGCACATGCACCACTTGGCATGGGTATGGACAATTTTAAAAAAATGTCACCACCAATATTCAAATCAAACCTACACCCTTGTGTACAACGTTTATTTGTGATTATTACTAACATTATTTTATGATTGTTATTGTCAACCCACAGAGCCTGCGCTCCAGTGCTCTGTATGCACAAGCTCAAGCAGGCTGCAGTTCATTTACCATCCAAAGGGGCCAGTAATGAGAAAGAATCTGATTCTTACACATAGTATCTTTAAGTTTTAAAATGTCACATTTTCAAACAATCGTGTTAAGGTCAAAAGGCCAAAAAATGTCTACAACAGTGTTGACATTTTCAGCGAGACCATTGACCATTGAAAGAGGCGCAATGGTCAGCATAGTCGATGTGATTACAGCTCAATGAGTGGATATCGCGAGGTCCCGCTACAGATTACTGTTATTGTCTACGAACGATAGGCTCCACATCTCTGTGCCCACCCTGGCTATCACAGTGTTAGAGTGGAATGCAGGAGTCGCGTCACTACGAGCACGCGGCCCTAGTGCGTTTAGTGGATGCAGAGTAGGCACAGGATCTGCCCACCATATGCCCATAGCGTGTGCCCATAACGTGCCTCGTAGCAAAGTAATGAAAAAACCGCAATGACTCTTCAACATTTGAGAAACTTCAGAAAAGTGTATTTTTAAAATGAATTAGAAAAAATAAAAACAAGAGACCAAGACCAGCACTTGCATCAATGTAAAAGGGACAGAAAGTCCCCCTAACATTAGATTTTCATGAAAACATTCAGTAGTACTACACAGATCGATCTGGCACAAAATGGCACAAGTCTCCGTACACAATGCCAAAGTGAAGGATCATTTTCTAGTTTTTCATCTGAATGATTTCGGAATTGTGATTTCATGATATGAAATCAACTCCACATTTGTTGCAATAGTGAATTATATTCATATTATTGTTTGTTTTTATTGAATGAAATGTTTAGTCTGTGCGGCTTGGGTTTGTGAATCAAGGTAAATCATTTTCTACAGTATCAAAAACAGTTGTGTATGGGGATATTATATTTATGTAAACAAAATGTATGTGGATTTTATATTTAGTGCCTACCCAGCTGACCGCACGTCATTATAGACACAGGTGATAATTAATTCATAACATAGTCAGAGAGGGAGAAATAGGCCTGTGGGAAAAATACATCAGCTGTAATTGATAACCATACACACTAAACCCTGGAGTGCTGTTTAATGTTCTATTACCTCCAGTAGGGTCAATGATGACTCAGATACACGGACCGTCCCAGCAGTCAGAAGGCTGCATAGACGTCCTGTCTTAACAGTCTGTGCATCTCTCAATCTCAAAGTCTGTTTATTCTGTTTAAGTCTATTTCCAACATGAGTTGCATCGAGTGGCACTTGGCAGTTAGGCAAGGAGATAGCTACTAAAGCATGCGCTGCATACACCTATGTAGTAGATAGAGTGAGTAGTGAGATACATTTTTACACGCACAAAAAAAAAAGTAATTTCTACATGAAAATGGTTGTATTAGCAACCACATTCACAACCATGTTGTTCGTACAGTTGAGTCTTTTTTCCTCCGTCTATTCAGCTTGTACTTGTCTTTAATCTGTTTGGTGACCCAGCAATGTTGCCGGAGGTGTCCTGCTGTCATGAGGCAGAGATGCGGGATAAGTCCGGGATGGGAGTTCATCTTCCAGAGCCAGGGGCTGAATGGCTACGCTAGTGTGGACGATAGGAGCAAGCTAGCTTATAGTTACAGGCCTATAGAAGTAGTATAGGCGTTTCAAGGCCTGATTAGGTCTCCTGTGTGTGTGTGTGTGTGTGTGTGTGTGTGTGTGTGTGTGTGTGTGTGTGTGTGTGTGTGTGTGTGTGTGTGTGTGTGTGTGTGTGTGTGTGTGTGTGTGTGTGTGTGTTTGGTGTGTGTGTGAGAGTGAGAGAGTTGTACTCTCATTCATGGCATGACCTATTAAACCATTATAGCAATAATGCAAAATACGCTTGTATATATGAAATGTCACTGCTGTGCTTTGAGGCAAAGTCCCTCCACCTGAACTCTCAGGTGTTGTTAAGAGCTATACCATTCAGCCTCCATTTAGCCTAGTTTTTGTATTGCAAGAGAGTTAAGCTGGCTGGCATGCTAGCCGAGCTTGTGACGTGAAGAAAGGAGTGGGACAACAGTGATTTGAAAGTTCACTTAACTCTTAACTCTGTGTGAGGCAGCAATTTGCAGCACCACCTGCAATTTAATTGGACAAGCTAGAGTTACTTTGTTTTAACCATCAGTTATCATTTAGGTCTTGCTGACCGATAGATGCCAATTATGTGTGTGTGTGTGTGTGTGTGTGTGTGTGTGTGTGTGTGCGTGTGCGTGTGCGTGTGCATTTGTGTGTGTGTGTGTGTGTGTGTTTGAGAGTGAGAGAGTTGTACCCTCATTCATGGTATGACCTTTTAAACCATTATAGCTAATGGAATGGATGGAGTTGCTGCAGATAAGCCAACCCCATCTCCCACAAAGCACTCTAACACACACATATATACACACACTCTCTCCGTGGCACTGCCTGTGCATTCCTATTTATGTCTTTTTTGACCTTTCGTCCATGTGATTCTTTTTTTATTATTTTTGTATGTTTTGGGATTTTTTTTGCCCTCCGTGCCTTTGCGTTTTTCTCGTTCCCTCTCTTCTTGCCATTGCCAAGAGAGACAGAGATGAATGTGTGACTCAGTGCTTATTTCATTAGCTGATATTAAGTCTCTCGTGCCCCAACTCCCGCTCTTATAGTCTCTCTGTATGTCTCTCTGCTTGTGTCTAACTCTCCCTCTGTCCTGTCAGAGAGGACACTGATGTGATTGAATTACCTCTTTCGCCCTCTCTCCCTCTCTCTCACTCTCTCTCTTTGCCTCTCTCTGTTTGTGTATGTTGGCACTTTCTCCTTTGCGAGCTAGTGTTCACTGCTGCTGTTGCACTTTCTCTGCTCTTGCGTAACTCTGAGGCCGCTGTCTTTTTCTTTTTTTCCCCTCTCCTCTCTTTCCTCATCCGTTTGTCACTGTGGGAAACAGCGGCCCAGAAAGCCGACCTTCATTTTTCTGTATTCTCCAATGCCTCTCTCTCCAGAGGGGGTCTGTCGTCAGACCCATAGGCCTATAACCCCTCTTCTCCAGTAGGATGATGGGTAGCGGATCTGTAATGGCGGACTGCCCTCTTTAATTAGGCAAGCGTACAGTTACTGTCTACATGCTATGTGTCAAGTCAGGCGTATTTAGATCGTCTTTTATCACAGTCTCGATGGGCTCATCAGGCCCACATTAACTGTTAATGTGGCAAAACAAACAGCATCATTAAGCTCCCAGGGCAAAAACGGAGTGAAAGAACCTTGAGATTGGACTTAAAAAGAGCTAGCTAGCCTACGCATTCTTGACGACCTCCATGGAAAAGGAAATAATGAAACGATTGCTAGCATTATTTGTATGAATAAGTTGAAAAGTAGAATTAGCACAACAAACAATGAAGGGAACAGCAAAATCTTTCTGAGACAAGTTTGGTTATTGGCACATTTCTGTCAGCAAGACCTAAATGATAACTGATGGTTAAAACAAAGTAACGCTAGCTTGTCCAATTCAATTGCAGGTGGTGCTGCAAATTGCTGCCTCACACAGAGTTAAGTGAACTTCAATCACTTTTGTCCCATTTCTTTCTCCATGTCACAAACTCTAGCTAGCATGCCAACTAGCTTAACTCTCTCACAATGCAAAAACTAGGCTAAATAGAGGCTAAATGGTATAGCTCTTAACAACACCTAACAGTTCAGGTGGAGGGACTTTGCCTCAAAGCAGAGCAGCGACATTTCAAATATACAAGTGTATGTTGCATTTTTCTCCCCCTCCCTAAAACACGCTAAAGGAAGTGAAACGAGAAACCTCCCTGCTGTTCACTGACGTACGCTCAGAAAAACGGCTTGAATTAGCTTTAGTTGTGTTATTGTCTCCACGAGGGCTAGCTAAGCTAACTTATCAGTCCAACCTTCTATACATTTCAAATAGACCCAGCTGGCAGTTCAAACCTACAGACGGCCCTGGTACACTTCAAACATACTTTTGCATTTATTGCCTATTTAGGGTAGGGTAGGAAATACTACAATTCCTCCTGGTATTTCCATATACAGTCCAGGAAGGTAACATGGTCAGAGTCCTCTAGTATAAGTGATGAGTCTACCATACAGTAGTCTCATAAATCAGACTTGGCAGATGAGCTCAAATCTGGGTGAACAGGGCGGTTCACTTTCTTTTGCTTCATATTTGTTTCGACCAATCATGTTGCTGGAGGCAGGGATCTGTAAGCCATGATTGCAAACACAAACTTGGCCAGCAGTAAAAAACGTGTCTGTAAAAGGTTTCAAATCAACACCATGTAGACTGGCCACTGTTCAAATACACTTATTAAAATGCCTCTGAAAGCGTCATCCACTCGCGCACATCAGTTTTCTTTGATAGAATATCTCCATAATGAAACAGGAAACAGGGCTTAACTCCACCCCGTTACATTTTTGGTCTCCCCCCCAGAAGTTTTGCTAGAACTGGATCTGAGATTAACCAGTGACTCTTGGCTTATTTGTCCCAGCAGCCTATAGTTAGTTCTTGGGGAGGAGGGGGGGAGGTTTAGTAAGCTAGTCACTTATCAATGTGCTCCTGTACTGGCTGAGGAGCTTATCATATAATCTCCAGGTTCCATGACAGGCGGAAAAAAGACTATAGACTATGAATGGAGCAGGCTTGGTGTAACTGGATATTTAGGCTTTTCAAGGAGTACAATAGTGACAGTATTGGCCCCCCGAGAGTCACCTGGATCCTACTGGTTTGGCATCAGCACCAAAAGCTCTATAGCTCAATGAAGGGAGGTTTGATGTGTGGGAAAATATGTATTGATGTCTCTATTTGGACTAAAAGATGCTGTAGGTAAGATTTAAGAGATATCATTTCAGTATAAAATGAGTGAAATCCGCTGTGAGAATATCTGTTTTGAGTTGACTGCGCTTGCAGATTTTAGACCCTGACCAATCAGGGAATCTCGTCCTTGATTGGTTCCGAGAATCCATCTTACCTGTCAATCACAGGTGCGTGAATGCAAGACTTCTCAATGGTGGAGAAACATAGGGAGGAAGGGAGGGAACAGAGGAGGGAGGAGATTTTTATTACTTACTCTTTACTGCTCTGTCTCTCTCTCTTTTCAACAGCTTTAATCAAACATTTTAATAATGCAGACATCCACATGTCTGAACATCGGTGGAAGGACTGCAGGCTGCTGAAAGATGTACTGTAGACTGCCTCATCAAAATGCTGCCACTAGCATGTTACGGCTAGAGTAGAGTAATCTTTAAATGGCATTTAATTTTTGACTTTACTTCATTTCCTACCTTTTTGGAGACTCTGGGAAGGAGTACACTGAAGCTACTTACTTAATGCGGCTTGCAGCCTTATGGGTGAATACAATCAGACTCTAATTATACACGATAAGGACAAGATGTTTAGCTGTAGTTTATTAGTGTATTCTTTAACTAAGTAACAGAAAAGCGTTGATGATTCAATCCAATGTAATACACTGTCTGAATACATCTTGATGGAGGGTTCTAGATCTGTATAACCAATGTCACAGGCTATGTTAGGGTTGTTCAACATACAGAGATGAGAAGACATTCTGAAGACTATTTGTGATTTTGAAAGCCATTCAGTGGAGTTTGTAATTTATTTAAGTAGCAGTTAGGCTGTAAATAGCATCACTTGAAACGCAGCAATTTATATCCCACCAATAAATTATCATATATTCTTGTATTGGGGAACAAGATCCAAAAGTGTGTCACCATCAAATGATATGTTGGCCATGAATAAAAACCAATACATTAAAGTAAATGTTATTGTGCTGCGAAAACGTTTATTACTATCTGTTTTTGTACTTAGCACTGATGTAATCATCGTGGTTTGATATTCCTTTGGAGGTTGTATGATCTCAGTTGATTTGATCTCCCTCATCCCTGACACGCCATCTGAAAATGGCTATAATTTAAGTCTTCAGTATCCAAGATGTTTGTCTTCACTTTAGTTCGTGGCTCTTTGCTTTAAGACTCTCTTCGAGAACACAGAGTGCCCATGCTTCTGTTGTGCTATTAATTAGGGAGCGTCTTTATTGGCTTTGCCGCGTCTCCACCATCGCCACCGTTTGCTGTTGCCAAAACCCAGTTTGAGGGGGTTGGTTTTAATGTCTACAAATCAGCTCAAGCTCAACAACCCCCCCCCCCCCCCCCCCCCCCCCACCCAACCTAGCTTTAATCTTCTTTGGTCTGCCGAGAAGAGGATGATCTTACCTGTTGCAAGATCATATGCCGTGAGGGTGTGTTGACGGGGGGGGGGGGGGGGGGGGGGGGATTGGACCATAATGATTGACCTGCCTCTTAAGGCTTTGAAGATATTACATTTTGAGATTGCTGGGCATTAAAAATAAAATGAAAAAGTAGGCTGTTATTCGTCGGCTAAACGTCGGCTGTTATTCAAGTCTAGACCTACTGATGGAGCCTGGATAGGCTGCTAGTACTGCAGTTTTTAATTATTTATTGTTGATCTGATTGTCGATCTTATTTATTATTAATCTTATTAATCTTTCTCTTGAAACAAATAATAATCAACAAGATGACATACAAAACCAATGCTTTTTCAGTATCCCCTCCCATTTATGGAAAATCCAAAAATGGAATGTTAACATTCATTGTATATGCTAAGCAAAAATTACAGATCAGATCTAGACGTCATATGAAATACGGCCCAAATTATTCTGAATTTACTGATTCTGATATGAAATACGGCCCAAATATTAGTTGGAAAGATCCAATTGGATGTGCAGTACACACAACCTCAAAGTATGTACAAAGCCAACGAAATGTCAGATTTGAGCCACTTCAGCCTGTTAATGTGAACACGTCCATAATCAGATCTGTCTCTCAGTCAATCCATTGGTCATTCTGAGAGAATCAATTGCCACAAATGACTTTACCTCTGACCTCTTGACCTTTACCAGCTTGAATCAGGAATCTAGCTGTTAAAGACCATTGACGACCCCTCTCTGGCCTCCTAGTCTGCCCAGTCCGCCCAGTCCGCCCAACTGCTCCACTAATGGGGGGAACCTTAAGAGCAACATTGAAGCATGGTCTCTTTTCTGAACGAGAAAGACAATAAAGAGTGGACAATAAACAGTGGAATGGCAGCTATTGGATACTATATATTAAGGATGCCACGGTGAGGAAATATTCAAACCAGTTAATGTACTTGTGGCAACAACGGTGTTACCAATTACACCGGACATTTTACAGAAAATTACACTCATTATCAGTGGAGCTTACTGTGATCTTTAATGTTGCTTGCCGCATATCCATTGGCAATTTTAGGGTTTTAAAACAGGGGGTGCAATGGGCGTACTGTATGTAAAATAAATGGCAAAAGTCAACAGGCTTTTCAAAATGCACAAAAACACAAATCAACAGAGAAAAAACACAAATGGACCGGGCAAAGATCAAGTGCAAGATCCCTTACCGAGAGAAAACCAACAAGGCAGCAAAGGAGCTACTTCAACAAAATAAAGGAAATGAACGGGGTCGATCTGTACAAACACAGAGCGGTCGGGGATCTCAAGGAGCTGCCGCAAGTCACATTTCCAGATGTGTTTTCCTACCTTGTTTGTGGTGTGAAAAAACAAGGAAGACGATTATAGCCTACCTATGTGGTGGTTTATTATGACGGCCAATCGTAGTCAAAATGACGTGACCGGCACACCGCTAGCGCTGATACGCGAAAAATAACTAAATGGGTTTTATTTCTATTTTTTTAAAACGATGGTGTGGGCGGTGGGCAAGTGATTTCATCGGTGTATACCTGAACACTGTGTAATACCGACTACAAACCTACTATATACAGTATACAGTGCAGGGTAGCTCCCCTCTAGTGACTGAAAGGGTGAGGCTCACTTCATAATGTTCTGCATAATAATCTTTTTTAAAGATCAGCCATCCTTGTTTTCCATGCAAATAAGATCCTTCATTGTATGTCATGTTGTAAGACTATTGCTCAACAGTAGGCTTACATGCATTTGCAAGAAGTGTAATATAAGTGATATATTGCAAATATGTGTTGCTCATAGGCAGTGTTTAGTTTAGTTTAGTTTATTGGTAATTTGTCTGGGAATGACATTTAAGGACTTCGTTAAAATCCAAAGGCCAGCCAGTAGAATATAATAGAACATAATGCACCAATGATTTCATGCATGCGCACAAACACACGCACACATGCACACACCTGCTCACACACACATGCACACACACACAAAGTCAAACCATATATGCTTTATGCATGGACTCATTGTCTCATTACAAGCCCTCCAATTCACGGCTGTCACAATGTTGTATCCCAGAAGCATGCAAAACAATTGAGTCCCTCATCGAATCAATATGACCAGCTCAGGTGATCAATAAAGAGCATCCCCACCAGCCAATCTTTTTTCTGTGTAGCCTTGGAGGATTTGGATGTCTCTCACACCCACCTGACCTTCCCGCTACAAATGGACACGGGTCGCCGGGTCGATATCCAGTAACACCTTGAGCATCAATACAGAGGGGGGAGGATGACCAGGAAGACAGACGAGATAGCGGTGGTCCTCACAGTGATGCATTTGTGTACATATGCTGTTGGGAATACACAATATCAGACCGAGCAAAATGTATTCACTGACTGCCTCATGTGGAAACAGGACTGTGCCACCATTTACAATAGAGAGGAGAAATGAGGTGAGAGTGGTTATATGTTTATGTACTTTGAAATGGCTTGCTTGTATTGAAGGTGAAATTGACAGGACATTTGTTTTCATTAGTATTCACAGGGATAGGGAATGAGGGAACAAGTGAGCCAAATTGAACACAACCCATTGAAGTCTGTCAGATTTTCCACCGTCTTGGATCTTCGAGAAAACCTTTAAAGTTGAACTCCTCCTGGACAAATTGTCAAAATTACTATCAACACAAACTTGAGGTGAAGCTTCAACATGCCAGTTTTCAAGCAAACAAACCAACAAAACATGTTGAGGGGTTCAAGTTAATCTGCCATAGAAATCCATTGTATTTGCAAACCTGTGACTTTGTAACCAATGTTCACATTTGGTAAAACCCTAACCCTCTTCTACAGAGGAGCATGTGTTGGTATCTCAAATACGACCATATATAACCCAGTGGCGTCATTTGAGTTAAAATATTATTTGTGTACCTTTTATGGTAGGCTACTTGTAACATTAGCCAATCACAAGCTCTTTCATTTATAGCCCCGCCCTCCAATTGTCATTATAGCTGATCATACACACATACACATTATTGTACACTATTGTACTTGACTGTGCTGCGCATGACTCAATAAACTGTTTATTCTTTGCATAAACTGGTGTGTCTGACCCATTCATTTGTGGTACCTTCTTGAAACCCTGTCATCAAATCTAGATGGTGTACTTGGCACACAGGGGGCTTACAAACATCATTCAATATATAAAGTCCTTGTTAGTCTGAAAGGGCTTCACTGTTTTATGTTGATATTTGTTTGTATCAACATTACTTGATGGGCAGTTGTGAGCTTTGCAAAATGAGATGCAAGATGAGGCGTTTTCTAGTTATGACATTATGAAAACCTTTGTGGCATTCATGTTAGTCATTGTGTTTATATTATGAAGTTCATAATGTGTCCTGTGTTCCTGTAGAGTTAAAAGTAGCGTGACCTGACCAAGGAGTCCATGTGTGGATGTCATTTGTGTTGCTGCTGGGTTACAGCTTATGATGACAAGCTAGCTGAACCTTGGACCTCGCCTTCCAACACCAGGACTAGTTAAAAACCACAATTAGCTTTTTGTTCTAAATTAATAATTTAGATTTATATTAATTAAAAAGATAACTTTAACTTTAATAACTTTTTACTTTCAAAATGTATTAAAAATAAAGAATAATATTAATAATTCATAACTTTAATTATATTATGTTTTGGAAAAGACAGCCCACTAATAAGAGTATCAGCACCAAACCCAAAATAGCATGAAGCGGGACGACATGCTCAAAATGTCATTTTTTGTCTTATTGGCACGTCGAGTGATAATACTGTTATCTTGTTACTGTAGCTGTTGCTGTAATGTATGTCATTTGTAAAGGGGAAATACCATTGCTTTTAACCTAACATTGACCCCATTCACTCCGATCTACGTTTGTATATATATATATATATATATATATATATATATATATATATATATATATCAAGTCAAATACGATCAGAAAATCACATTATCTGGCTCTATACCTTTAAAGAACACATAAAACCAGAGAGATAGAGATCCCTTCAGCTGCCGCATCATTACAATAAGCAAACCTCCCATATAATATCTATTCTCATATCTCCTGATATGGATTTATTGCCCCACTCTACAGGACTTTCGTGGATGCCGTGTATACTCCTATATGAGCAGGGTGGTGGTGGTGGTGGTGGTGGTGGTGGAAGAGAATTCAAAATGTATGATAAAAAATAAAAGTTATCCATGCGGACAGAGGCTATAGCAGCAGCAGGGGGAGAGAGGTGTTGTAATATTGATGAGTGGAGATGAGAGAGACCCAGCATGACTCATCCAGCCACTGGTCTAGGAGGAAGGAGATAGAAGTGCAATAAAAACCCAGAGGTCTTCGTGTTTTTGTTACTTTTTTGCTCTACCTTGTAGATAGGTCACCTCCATGACATCCGTTAAACCAGTGGTTCTCAAAGTGGGTTCCAGGGACCCCCGGGGGTCCGTGGCATATGGCCAAGAGGTCTGCAAAATACTAAACCAAACTCCTAGATAATTTATCACAAAAAATAAAACAAGCGTACCTTTGAGATAATTACTTACAGCGTCATTGTTTTCAATGTGGACATAACTTGAAAGTTCATTGATCCAGTAGGGGGAGCACAAGATGTCCAATCCATGTTATTAATACATTTCCTGGCAAGTCATTCAAGAACAATATATTTGTCAGGTACATGTTCAATGGGTTAGATGTAGGGTGCAAACTATAACAGTGGTAGAGGGTCCTTATAAATAAGTATCCATTCTAAGGGGTCCCTGGCTTGAAAAAGATTGAGAACCCCTGCGTTAAACAATTTACACAGCCTTAAAATTTGACACTAGTTTTTCTACATAAGGCTTAACTTGTTGTTGAGGGTGTTTATTGGCCCACTCTTTCATTTCTGGTTCAAATCCATTGCAAATGGATTTCATTACCATCGTAAAGCATGTCCATTTTGTATCCGGCCCTCCAGATATCGCTCCAGCCAATCGGAAGTGACGGATAGCAAATGAACAGTGACAGGTTTTACTGTGTTGACCGTAATCATCCAAACAGCTCTGATGCCACCAGTTTATACTTTTAGAAAGGACCACCATCAGTCCACAGATGATGCACACACACATGCACACACAGACACACACAGACAAACACACACTGATCAGCTGTTCACAGCAGGGATTGGTGCAGTGCTGATGAATGCTATTGCAGGTTTAGCTTAGCTGACCCGTCGGTGCCTCCTCCCTGGCCAACTTTTATTTCTACCCAGCATGTTGACCGATTCATCTGAACACATCATATACACATCGTGATTTATATATGTCTTGTCCTTTATATGTCTTGTCAATCATTAAACTTGCATTGTCCAGTTTATAATGTCAGTAATGCAATGTATGAACATTTAAGTAGATTTACTCAAAAGAGTGGTATCCTGACAGAATAGAATAAAATAAGATTACTAATAATAATGGTTATGCCATGAAACTGGACTAATTGCTAATTGGAAACTAAAAATAATTGGATCCATTGATTTCAGAACCCTTTTTCCAAGTCCCATGCATTTCTTTACATTTGAATCTTGAAATATTTATTATCTCACAAAACCTTTGGTCTTATTATACTTAATGTGTGTGTATCCACATCTACTGCTGTGTGTATGTGTATACCTGTGTGTGTGTGTGTGTGTGTGTGTGTGTGTGTGTGTGTGTGTGTGTGTGGCATCTTTCCCAATCGGAAATGGGTGCTCTGTATCGCTTTACACAATTAATACCTAAGTGTGTGTGTTTGTGTGCATGTGTGTGTGTGTGTGTGTGTGTGTGTGTGTGTGCGTCCATGCACGCGTGTGTGTGCATGCGTGTGCATGTGTATGTGCAGCCAGGTGCCCAGGTACCATCAATAATAGATAGGTGGTAATGCACACTTTGCCTGAGAGCCTGAGAGTGGGACTATTAAAGATGAAAAATCCTCGCAGAGCTTCGCCGCTGGTGCTATTAATTACTGAGCCATTCTTATACACTCCATTTACTTCCCTGAACAGTTCTCAAACCGCTTGACTAACATCCCCTAATGCATGGGCCGAGCGTCCTTTACCTCCATGTGTTATTCATTGCTCTAAATTGATATATGCAGGATGTTGTTGGGAATGTTCCAGGTAGGGAACTGTATAGGGAGTAAGAATTAGAAGAAATAGTTTTTAGGATTCAGTTGTTCTTAATTTGTCCGAATAACACTTGATGCTAGTTGGGACGGGGTTATACCGTCCCTCACTAACCTCAAGCCTTCATCCTAACCCTAACCCTCCCCACCCCCCCCCCCACCCCCTCTCCTTGCCTCACCTTATAATCACACACCTCAATCAATACCTCAAAAGGTATTGCATCTAACTTTGTTCACATTATTTGCAGATATGAACTCCACTACCCCCAAACACACACACACACACACACACACACACACACACACACACACACACACACACACACAGTCTCCCAATTCAATTCACTGATCATTACTGTAGAAGTGGTGAGAGGGCATGCTGTTCTGGACTCCACTGCCTCTCATTTTACCTGTCATCTGTCTGACAGCTTTCTATTAGCCCCTCCCCTCCCCAAGCAGCCCTCAAACGCCGCTCTGCAATCTACCTCATATCTCCTACAAACTCCATATCACCTCCACCCACTCACTTTCATTTATCTGCCATTCTCACTTTTGTTGATTGTGGCCCGGCTCGCTTCTCCCTTGAGGTAATAAAGGGAACGCCATTGATTAAACATAACTCAACTCCATGCTGCCCTCTGGTACCACAGCACCCCCCTCCTCCAGCACCACCCCATCCAGCCACTGGGGCGTCAATTATGTATGCCTCAAGTTAACTACTGAGAAATCCATGTGCACACTTTCATACACACACACACACACACACACACACACACACACAAACAGACACACACACACACAGGTGAGTCTTTGCCAGAAGTCAATACTAAAAAGGCTGCCATGGACTCATGGCAAACATTGAAAATCCTTGTCCAAACTCCAGCTCAATGCCTAACCTTCATTTTCCAAACACACACACACACACACACACATGCACATATACATGCACACACCTACACACACATTCACAAATGCGTGTACACACACACATACACGCACACACACTTAGTATAATGCCATTCATCATAGAGAGTGGTTTTATTTGTCATTCAAAGACCGTGCAGTTTGAGAATAAAAGGAAAGGGTACAATTCAACATTTAAGCATTATCAGAAGTGCAAGAAGTGTATTTTGTAGACATGCCAATTAAGGTTTTTTTTGGCACAAACATGCAAGATCAAGTTTCCAGTCTTATATAATTCGGAGATAATGTATCTTCTTATTTCTCTGCGGGCATGGCTCTAGGACACCTACGCTGCGCCGCGCCAGGCCCAGATTTGAAGCCAATATCATGAGGGAGTCATTTTTTAATGAATTCTTATGCATCGGCCCAATTAGCCTCTGCACCATGGTAATTATCGCAGTGCACGGCGCTAGCAATGCAGGACCCGCACACACTCATGCATTCACACACACACACACACACGCGCACACACACACACACACACACACACACACACACGAGTAGGCCTACCTTCTCTCAGAACTTACAACACGTCTACACACACAAGCCACTCCACACGTGGGAAACCGGAGCATCCCAGTGCGCAAACCCAGAAGGATTTTCAGGGCTTATTTTTACGCCGCAAGAGGTCAAACGTTTCAGATTCGCTTCCCCCCGTGTGTTAATTAGCTTGGAATGCGTTCGCTTGAAGAAAGTGATTTGACACATTAGCCGGATATCTAATTTCTCTGATCATTCCTCCAGGGAAGCGGGGAAAGAAGGCGGGAGCTGGTGGGGGGTGGTGGATGGGGGGGGGGGGGGGGGGGCGGAGAGGGACTTTGTTAGAAAGCACATTAAAAGACTCTTGTCTGACTTTTGATTAGCATAATCGTTTTTCGCATGTGCGCGCACACACACACACACAGGCATATGACAAACACACATTGTAGTGTAACCTCTCGCTCTCTGTTATCGGCGCTGTTTGGACGAAATAAGGACTGGGTCTGGAGGATTTGATCACTGCTGCTTGATCTAGACAAGTGATTCACAGCAAATCCACTACTTCACCGACCACCCAGAGTGAGTGAGCGTGGGACACTAAGCGTAAAACATACAGAGAGAGCTGGGATGGTCGAGCAATGTGATGAAACCAAGCAAAGGAGGTAGTGGTGGAGAAAGAGATGGAGGAGAGAGAGAGAGAGAGAGAGAGAGAGAGAGAGAGAGAGAGAGAGAGTGAGAGAGAGAGAGAGAGAGGTGGACAGAAGGAGGAGGTGTAGATCAGTACAGATGGTGGGATGGATGATGGTAGGGGTGGAGAGAGATGGAGATAGCACTCTTGAGTCAAAGCAATCATGACAGAATGGAGAGACAGGAAGCCAAGTAGTAGCCAGGCAGACTGGCCTTTGGCATCTCACACTATAATTAAAATGGATAGACGAGAGAGAGAGAGAGAGAGAGAGAGAGAGAGAGAGAGAGAGAGAGAGAGAGATGAGAGATGAGAGAGAGGAGGGAATCGTCACCATGGAAACAAAGTTTGGGTTAGTTCACGATTTTGGACTCCTGGAGAGAACAAAAATGAACATGTGTGTTGGTGTGCTTGTGCGTCCGAGCATGTGTTAATCATTACATTTGTGTGTGTAAAATATCGATTTGCACAAGTTCACCCCCCTCCCCCCCTCATGCGTCCATCCAAGTGCAGCACCAGAGTGCACGTATCTCTGCTACTGGGCTACTACATGCCAAGGCTGCACAATAATTAATTAATTGCATACTAATCAAAATCATGATTTTGGCCAATTAACTAATCGTGAAAGGTTGCAATGAATTAACATTGTCTGATTTTGTACACCCATTACATTACAATCAAATTACAAACCATTAAAACTCAGCAATTGCTTTATTATTTGAGTTTTTTTATATACCGTAGGTGCCACAGAATATTAATTGAATCGATCATTTGTTAATCACAACATGAGCAAAATAATCACACATCATTTTCAGCCCATAATCTACTTTACTAGTATCACACTCCTGTAGTACTGTATCCTGCATACAGTATACACATGAATATACTGCTGTGTGAGAGTAGATGCTTGTTTCCGGCGCTGTATCGCATGCCAACACAGAGGACCCCCCCCCAGCTGTGCTGTGTGACCTCCTCACACCCCCACTCCCCTCCCCCTCATTGTAACCCCACCCAGCCACCACCGCCGCCATCAACATCCCCCTGCCGTGTGTTAGGGAGGAAAAGATAGGGGTGGTGGTGGTGTGAATGTGTGTGTGTATGTGTGTTTGTGTGTCTGTGGGGGGGGGGGGGACCATCCATCACTCTCGCAGGATGGGGTGATTACTTGGCTGCACTATTCCGGGTCTTTGGTCTAAATATAGCACATGTTTGTGGGCGGCGGTTTGAAGGTATGTGGTCGTCACGAATGCGTTGCGTCAACAATGCGTTGCGTCAACAATGCGTTGTGTCAACAATGCTAATGGAATTTTTTATATGCCCGCCCCGATTGTAAATGCAGTATGATGACGTGGGGCTGTTTGCATGATGCCCATTTGTTTCCCTGCCAACTCAAATATATAGGCAATGTTTTCCAGTTTTATTGTTTTACACACTTTTTGAAAAATGTACGTGTTGCCCATATCAGTGCAGCGCAACACAAAATGTGAAAATGTGATGTGTGGAGGAGTTTTCTTATTCTCTCCTATTTTCCTGTGGATCGAGTAATAGCCTAGCTACAACATACAGCCTAGATTTAAATTGAAATACAGTTTTCTTTAACCTACACAGACGGATAAATACATTTTGAATACAGTAAAATGAGGATCAATTGTGTATTGGCCTTTGTTGTGGTGACGAGACGTTAATAAATGATGATTAGGGAAGATCTGAATTCAGCGTTCAGCTGAACCCAGACTAATAAAATGAAAGCAACAGAGGAGATCAAATTGGGGGAGGAATTGCCTGGATAGTCATTTCAGTGCTCTGGGAGACTCACTTGTTCTTGTTCACGTTGATATTTAACCTGACAGTGCCATCATTTGAGTTTTCCCTGTGACAATATCTCTTCCCCAGCAGGTTATCCAGGGTGACAGAGGGGGGGGGGGGGGGTAGTTAAATGCCATGCTGGGAAAGAGGATAGCACAAAAGGGACACGTTTGACATGCAGCTGTTTCTGAAGCCATTCATTGCGGTTTCTCTGTGAATTGAGCTCTTTCTGGCTCAATCCACATGCACACGCATGCAAGCGCACACTATGTTCCATACAAAACTAAACTGGTTTTAGTAATAATAATAATTCATTGCATTTATACAGCACTTTTCAAGATACTCAAAGCGCTACATAGTGTGTGTGTGTGTGTGTGGGGGGGGGGATATGACACCTCATCTTTTCACTTGTTGCCAGAAGTTAATACTAAACGTGTTGTTGTGCTCCACGGTCGTTGTTGGTTTGCTCCTCTACGTACACAATCGGTATGATCAGATCAGTGTTTAAGACCACACACTAACACCGCTTGTAGATTAGTTTGCATTAGCACATGACTTGCACATGACTCCCTCTATAGGGTGAGAGGTTATGCTATTGCATGCATAATCTCTCATTGGCTGATGTGGGTACCTGGTCAACTGCTGATTAAGCGCTGGTGCGACACACCTATCTCCACGCTTAAAAAATGAAAGTGAATTGAAGGGGTGTTTACAGGGGAGTGGGCAGCCCTGCAGCCCCAGAATGAATTAAAAAAACCTGAAGGTATTTTTTAAAGGCGCAGGCCAGGTGGTGTGGTTCTCTTTCATAGTAGCTGGCTCCACGCCGGTATAAGGTAACAGCCGCGACGGCGTACCCAAGGAGCTTTTAGTTTGATTTGTCTTTGGGGCTCATCAATGTTTTGGTGAAGGAATAAACCCGACACCACTGTGATAAATAACCTCCACAGTGTGGAAGTGGCGATATTCCTATGGCCCTCCATCAATATGTTCATATTATTTCAGTAGAATAACTTTCTTTTATACACACCATCCCCAATATATTTTTCCTGCTAATATACAGTTCAGTCACGTATACTACTGACCTAAAATCTGTTGAATTATATACGATAGCAAACCTCCCCGGCTCCTATTGAACAACCCTCATTAGAGTCTTTGCTCAGGAAAATAACCCAACCCTTTGTGTTGCAATATACAGCAGTACCTAGCTAATATCAGTTGAATTATGAACAACATCACTCTACCATAGTAACAACCCTGAACACCAGCTGTGGTCTTGGGCAGCAATTGAAAACACAAACGCCATGTTTTCTTGCTGTCTTGAGTACTGCAGTAAAAATACCTGTGAGTAATAGTTTGTGAATATGATCCGACCAAAAGACCGATTGCAGGAGGTGGTCGCTCAATCGTGAATCATCCAAGGCAAACTTTTCGTTTGAATTTTTCTTCAAACTTTCTTTTGATTACCTTTTTTAATGTTTAATGTAATGTTGCTCACCAGCCAGCACCTCATCATTATGGACAAAATTAATTTCCTATTTTTTGTACTTTAAATGCCTGCTTGTAATATTATGTGTGTGTCACTTATGGCAACCATTGCACTCCTAACCATCCTGTGAAGGAGGGATCCCCACTCTGTGTGCCTTCTCAAGATTATCCCTAACCCTAACTTTGGGGGGGGGGGGGGGGCTAGGGTTAGGGGGGGTGTCATACATGTGTGGCATGTGAAGCCCTTTGAGACCGTAACTGTGATTAAGGGCTATACAATTGACTTGACGTGACTTGATTTTCCACTTGCAATCCTAGCTTCTTCATTCCGTCAGAAGCAGAAGTGTGAAGATTGCTGCAAGGTTTTGCAGCGAGGGAGCAGGATAAGGGTCTGATAAGGCAGGGTTTGGTATTGATACGCAATGTGTTCTCATCCCTCGCCTCATAAAGTATTCATCCGTATCTCACAGTTAATACTTAGTGGAAAAACAAGTTTCACACTTGAAGACTAGAACAAAGTTAGAATGGAAAATAGCACTGAACAACAAAGTTTGGCGTTCCTAGTCCTCCATTGAGTATACCTTTTTAATGGTTTCTGAGTACAGTATATGTTCAAGATGCAACATAGAGAGAGAGAGAGAGAGAGAGAGAGAGAGAGAGAGAGAGAGAGAGAGAGAGAGAGAGAGCAGATACTTTCATCATTTTTTTGTTCAATGTAATAGCTAATTTGACTAGAAGTCTTCAAGTGTGTGGCATACTGCAGAGAGCACCAGACCAGCTGTCCGGACCAGACGGTTACCATGGCGAGTGCAATGGGGTGTGCAGTATCTGGAGGAAAGCGTTTTACACAAGAGATAGAGAAAGAGATAGAGAGAGAGAGGGGGATGAAACGGTAAGGTTTCATCCCAAGGTATGTGTCAGTAGCAGCCAAGAGAGGGAATGTGTGGGCTACAACACTATAAAATACACTAATTAGGCCTACATGATATATATATATATATATATATATATATATATATATATATATATACACACACACACACACACACACAAATTGCATATTGAAAATTAAATGTGTTCTTACTAACAACATGTACCCCACCATATTTTTCTCACACATTCTAGCTCTCGCTGCGCTTGACAGAGCGTGGACTGAAATTAAATGTAATAACAGTATAGCCCAGCAGCCTGATTAGTGGGCTTAGTAATCAACAAAGACAACGAAAAACAGTGCCTTACACACACACATGCACACACACACACAAACGCACACACACACACATACAGGTTGTGTATGCGTTTCCTGAAACATGTCGCATTATTTAATTACTTACTTTTGCGAATTACTCTTATGGTGTAATTCTCAGGCGGGTGTATTGAGCGGCGCTGGGATCGATGAGCTCTGGGGCCGGGAAACGTGTCCCAGAGGTCAGCGGCCGGAGGACTCTGGTAGTGCAGCACATGATTACCACCGGGTGGGCAAGCAGAAGCAAAACCAAGGAACTAATCCGAGCCATTAGAGAAACAGTGTTACGATCAATGGAGGCGAACCCAAACGCAGACACCGACAAGGATCTTGACAATAAAAGGTTTATTGTAGGGGTGAAGGGGAATAAGGATGGCAGGCCAGGCAGGAGGTGGAGATGCGATTATGGATTGAACAGAGCAGAACAGGTTGGTGGACAAGGGAGATGAACAGGTAGGCAGGCAGGTAGGTGGTTCATGTTCCTATGGCATGAGGGAAAACACACAAGAGAATAAGTGATCTAACCGCAGTAGTCGAATCAAGGATCTGGCGGTGAGTGGGTGAAGAACCGGGGTGGATATACTGTAATGTTGATGAGAAGATGGATAGCAGGTGTGCGGCTTGGAAAAGGTGAATGAGATGGCGAGCAATCAGGGAGCCGGGAGAATGAATGGATAGCCCAGCCCACCGCACAGACACCCCGAGAGAGGGAGACACAGGAGACACAAGGGATAACTGGAGGCACGGCCGTGACGTCAAAGAGGTCAATATATGCAGATTCAGAAGGACGCTATGATGGGGGTATGAAGTAGTACGAGTTGTCGTTCACTGAAAATGTTTTCAGTTTGTGTGTTATTTTCTCTCAGACTATTTTCAGACAAAGCTTTTCAATTCTATATATAATCAGGTTATGTGGATGCAATATGCACTGGCAAACAACGCTAAATAAGTTACATTTTCCATTCAGTCTCAGAAGGAGGAGATGGAAGGAGAAAGAGAGTCACCGTGTGATGACTCACTGTAAATCACATATCAAAAAGTTTCTTCGGTCCTCAATCGCATGAAGCATGAAGTCACCAGTCTTCAGCATTAAGACATTATAGTCCTCAGCATGAAGACACTCGTCCTCAGGATGACATTAATCCTCAGGAAGACACCAGTCCTCCGCATGAATACACTAGTCCTCAGCTGGAGGACACTAGTTTTTCTTAATAAGAAAATCAAGTATGTTTTGAGCTGCAGTGATTTACTTGTTGCAGAAGAAACACACACACAAAAGAAAAGAACGTTTGAAACGACAAAAAGCAGAAAAATAAAAAGAGAGGAAAGATCCTCCAGATAGGAAAGTGTGTGTTTGTGTGGGTGTTTGAGTGTGTGTGTGTGTGTGTGCTGTGCGTGCATCCGTGTGTGCGTGTGTGTGTGTGTATGTGTGTGCGTGCGTGCATCCGTGTGTGCAAGTGTGTGTGTGTGTGTGTGTGTGTGTGTGTGTGTGTGTGTGTGTGTGTGTGTGCGTGTGTGTATGAATGTGTGTGTGTGGTGACGGGGAGAACAGGTGCAGGGCTGCTGTCCCCTGAACAGAGCTGGGGTGCGTGGTGAGGGTGGTGCTGGTGGGGTTGTGGTGTGGGTGTAGCTGTGTGTAACATGGGGGAAAAAATGAGTTAGCGCTACAAATGTCCATATGGCTCGTACATTCACATGAAAAAAATAAACAATTAAAGATAGCACTGCCCACCATTGGTGGAGGGGGCGTTGTGGTGATGGTCATGTGCCAAAGGCACCGTTCCAGCTGAAATTCTTTATACCAGTACCTACTTTATATCAGTGCCTATGCCAAAATACACCCACAAACAGAAAGACACACACAAAACACACGCAAGCACACACATACACCTACATATGTCTTAGCATATTCTTCATCACCAACATCATCATCAAAGCTATCATCAGACTTTTGTGTATCATGGGTGAAGTGTGTCTCTAGGTGTCTATGGGAGCTGAGAATGGACATATTTAGTGATTCTGCAGGATGGATTAAGCCCAGTCCCAGCACCCTCCATTATTCATGCAATGATCTGCACCTGGAATGTGATTGTGTGTGTGTGTGTGTGTGTGTGTGTGTGTGTGTGTGTGTGTGTGTGTGTGTGTGTGTGTGTGTGTGTGTGCGTGCGTGCGTGCGTGTGTGTGCGTGCGTGTGTGTGTGCGTGTGCCATTGTCTGCTGGTATGTGTGTGTTGTGCCTGTGTGAGTGTGTGTTTGTGGCTGTGAGTGTGTATTTGTGAGTATATGTGTGAGTGTTTGTGTGGGCTTTGTGTGTGTGTGTGTGTGTGTGTGTGTGTGTGTGTGTGTGTGTGATTCTGTAACAAAGGCAAAGAAACGAAAAAAGAAAGAATCAACAAAAATCAAACAAAGAAAAACGTATTGAATGCAACAATAAATGAGCTGGTTTCTCGCTCATGGATGCTAATTAACCCAAGTCCCTTCACATATGGGAAGCAGGTGTTGATTGACTCCATACTGTTTCATCCCTCTCTCTCTCTCTCTCTCTCTCTCTCTGTCTCTCTCTCTCTCTCAAACATATAGGCTGGACGCTTTACTCCTAGCTCTGAATCATGGGGTTGGGGGGCGGGAGTTGTTTTTAGTCTCTACAGTGCACACCAGTCTGAGTTCAACAGGAAGGTATAGCGATAACAAAGGCTCAGCGAACACATTTAGCATGTATCAGACAGGGAAGTAAATCAAGGAGTGTCATGAATCCAGCTCGTTTGAACTGTAGCCAACCTCTCCGGTGCTGTGACTAGGTTTACCAATCATAGAGTACTGCACAGGGCCTGTGGCTGTCTGTTGAAAAACATGCTGGGTGCTTTTCAAATGTATTTTGGTGTACTACTTTTGGGGCTGAGCTGCACAAATCAAACACTGTTTAGCTTTGTTGAATTGGGTACCGGCAGTGAGCTCAGCATTAGGGTGTGTGTGTGTGTGTGTGTGTGTGCATGTGTGTGTTTGTGTGTTCTTTGAAACACACAAACACACACATACACACACAGGACATTCGGCTTGGAAATATTTCTGCTCTTAGCTCATGTTGCATGCCTCTTCTGTATGAATTGCCTACAGAGTGTGCATTCACTTCACTATCAGTTACACTCCATGTAATTGGTATGTGTGTGAGGGTGTGCGCATGTATCTCCTGCATATGCATGCAGTGGCGGCGTGCATCTCTAGCAGCCTCATGCTCCAATCAGCTGGATAACAAATGGGTTTGTTTTACCCCCAAAGTCCCCGGGGGGGGGGGGGGGGACACCAGAGCTGTCACCCACCACCCAAGATGCTACTTATAGAGACCTCATCCCCTCATGGTTTCCTCCTAATCTGCGTTCCTATTTCCCCTTCCTGGTGAATTGCATTCTGGTACTCCCTGCCTTCCTTCCGTATTTTCTGTCTTCCTTGCGGTCTACCATCCCCATGTTTTTATTTGCTTTCCTTGTTCCTTGATTTTACACTCCTCCTTCCATTTTCCCATGTTTATCTTATTTTATTTTACCTCTGACCTTTCGTCCTTACTCATTGCTCACTTCATTCTTATCTATTTTGTTTATTCCAACTGTTACTTTCTTCTGTCTCTTTTTTAGTGTGTTGCTGTGATCATGACTGGACGCCTGACCACCGCACCTGACGGCTACCAGCTTGCTCACCAGCCAGCACTTCATCACCATGGGCAAAATTAATTTTACATTTTTTGTACTTAAAATGTCTGCTTGTAATACTACAGCACCCATTGCACTCCTAACCATCCCTGGAAGGAGTGATCCCTTACTCTTCATGTCTTCTCAAGATTTCTTCCTTGATAATTAAGGGAGTTTTTTTCTTGCTCTTTGGGGGGCTAGAGTTAGGGGATGTCGGAAATATATGGCCTGTAAAGCCCTTTGAGACTGTATGGGAGACATTTACTATATGTTTAAAGAGTCGGAAATGGGTGACTCTTATATATAAACCTTAGATGTTTAGCTCCTCAGGGCTACCCTGAGGAGTAAAAGAACAGATGGTATCTTCCACAGAAGCTTTATTATTGGGGTTTGCACCCCCTGCCCAGGAGGTCAATCCAGGCTATTATCTTTGTGTCCTCTCTACACTCGTGAGAGCACAGGCGTGACAACTGATCTGGAACATCTGACCCCTTGACCAACCCTTGGGGTGGCCAGAAAAGTCATAATAAGTGTCCGACAGGAAAGGCATGATTATTGCCACATTGATCATGTGGTCCCTCAAAGTTGTTGATTACACAGCAAGGCACACTACCATCCTTGGGACAGGGATATCTCTTGTAATCCTATTTGAAACACTATGGTGCCTTTATGCCATTCTGTACCTTCCCCTTTGTCTCCCGGCCAGAGTGGAGGTCAACTGATAACCCTGTGACTGTTGTAAAAGATGTTGCTACACACATCTTTATGTTGACTTGTATATTTGGTACAGGTATATTTGTTTTCTTTGATTTGTTACTTTACTTAAGATTGGTATTTGTTATATGTGTAAACTTATGTCCATTCTCTATTTATCTAGTGTAATGGTATGTCCAGCTGATGGGGAGCTGGGGAAAGGGCCACAGGGGAGGTGCCTAATCTTTAGGTCCGAATAGTAAACAATGTTGTTGTGATTGGTTAGTGCATGGAGAAGGAAACAATAAAGGGAGCAAATAAAACATGAAGTCTGAGCCAAGAATATCAGTTCTTTGGTTTATCCTCGACAACTGCAACTGTGATTAAGGGCTATACAAATAAAAAATTGAATTGACTTAACTTGACTTAAATCATTCATTCATTTGTTACTATTACTTTTCTATTTTCTGCCACTTTCTGCATATCTACGTCACTCTTGACTTCTCCTACAATCTCAAACTGATCTTAAACCGTAAGGTTGCCATGGTAACACACAGGGAGGTGTTTCAGCAATAAAATATAAGCCACCCTTGGTTTGCCTACCCTACTGACGCACACACACACACGCACACAAGCACAGTCGGTGGCAGTCAAGCGTACCCCTTGCACGTTATTGTGTGTCTTGATGGAAGCCCAGGAAGCCTCTGGGTTTGGATTTGAATTTAAACGGTTTGATGGGAAGCAAGTGCATGAAAAATGCTTTCAGCTCCGACTGAGTTTTCTGATAAGACACGCCTCATCAGAGTCAAATACCAAAGACAGGCTTAGAAAAAAAAAAGTTTTGACGTTGAAATATTCAGTCGTTTGCTTTTGACACCACATGACAGTCGTGATTTCTGTCTCACTCTCCCTTTGCCAGAGCAGACCAACACACAACCAGAAGGACTCTCTCCCTTTCTGAACCGTTCATAACCCTCCAACAGGTCTGAGAGCATGTTATAGTATATGTGCCTCTGGGGCAAGTTTTCATTTCTTCCCCATCTGTCTCTTTATCTAGACCTGGATTTTTTTTCGTTCCCCGTTTCATCCCTCTCGCTTTAATTCTGTTTCTCTTTCTGTTGTTGTTGCCCGACCAGGTCATCAGCTCAATGGAGTCTGACTAACTTTCCCTCAATGCCCCTCATTTTGTGCACACTTGTATATACACACACACACACACACACACTAACACACATACGCATTATACCCACACACACACACATTCTCTCTCTTGCACACATGCACACACTCTCTCTCGCACACACACACACACACACACACACACACACACACACAGTCTACCCACCCTTCATAAGCAAGCAACATCTGTCCGAGCCGAGCTGTGAGGCAGCTTATGGTCTAGCTTATGGCCTCTTATGTAACTCCCCCCCCCCCCCCCCCCATACACAATCAAGCCTCAGAGTTATGTACGCCTAACCACAGCTCAAGTAGCTAAAGCTTGCACGCTTGTTGGTGATATGTGCCAAACTAAATTAGCATAACATCTCCTGCTGATGGCTTCATAATAGGCCTTCACAACACACACAGTGCATTGTGTTTCTCATGAATTACAACATGGCGGAATGAGTGGCTGGGAATCCAAAATAAAGATGTGTAAAAGAGTGACAGCAACCTAACGTATTAGGACCTACAGGTATTTATATTAAAATTAATTTGTTAATTAGGCTTACTACATTGGATTTCATTGGCTTTACTTGGCATGGTGGAGGACAATATAACCTCAGTATGCAATTAGAGAGTAAAGAGTTGATATCTGGTCTAGGCTGGGGTGTTTTTTTGTTTGTTTTCTTCTGACATGATGTGTATCTTCACTTCGCTTTCCAAATAGCTGCAGCAATTTTGCACAGATCTATGCCTCATAAACCCAACTCAAAGGCAGCAGCAGCAGCTTGCTGTATATCCAAGCAGGAGGTTATAAAATCTAAACCATGGTCTCTCTATCGGGCTGCAGTCCCTGCGGTGCTGTTACCCCATATAGTGATGCATGGGCCAGACGTACCCTCTCTGGGTCTAGCGGTAATGTGTGGATATTAACGCATTCATCACAGATCTCTGAATACCAAATGAGAGGCGAAGGGGCGGGTAATCGCCTTGACTTTCGTTCATTCTCGCAAAGCCTAATCGCCATTACCCTTCGCCTTTTCAAATGTGATCGGTGAATCATAGGCATCACTAAATCGGTATTTTAAAAATCATTCATTACAGCTTTTCTTACGTTCAATGAAACAAAGACTGGAATCCGAGGCAAAGGCTGAACATGAGATAGGCCTCTCATGTTGTTACAGTGCTGCCACCTAGTGGCTGACTTGAGAAGTGCATCTCAGTTCTGCTACGCGGTGCCACTAAGTAGCCACGATTATGTTTCATGGGAAATGGCAAAACAGACGTTAGAAATTAATCATTTAAAATGCCAATGTAGCCGGCCCCTATTGGCTGGCTCAGTCTGCGCTGTGTGTGTGTGTGTGTTGTGCATGCGAGGGACACACACACACACACACGACCACTTCTTCGCAGAAGTTTATTCACCATTACAGTATTTGTTTTTAATATTCTTTCGATGCAGAGCAGTCTGTAGGGGGACATGCTGCCAGTGAAGCAGCGCTGTGTCATGGCGTGCTCTGCTGTTTCACTGGGAGTAATGGAGAGCAACGAACCGCAGCCTCGGCGGAGTTAGGAGACATCCGGAGGACCTGTCTGAGGTCTCTCGGTGAGAATAGACAGGAGGTGACATTTTCCAAAGGCCAGCACAGTCTTTTTTCCTCAATAGCCCATGACACCGGAGATAAATGGAGTCATTATCTCTTTACAAAACACAAAGTCATAATTGAATTGGTTATAGATTTCCAAACGGAAAATCCATGGTGTGTTTGTGTCGCACCTTGATGACCAGCAGGGGCCGCTGATCCGCCCGCAAGGACCGTCGCGCTCTTATTACGCAGCCATGCGTGACATGCACTGATACGAATTTACGACGTAAATAGGCCTACAACCTTAATTTTAAAATACGGTAGCAATACAGAGCATTTGTTAAATATTAAGCGCTATTAATGTTTTACTTTCATGGCGAAATTTGATTTATAATATAAGTAAACCACAACACCTCAGCTGCCATGTAGGCCTATGGCTGATGGCTGTGGGCTACAGCATTCATGCTGCTTGGTGAAACACTACTGCTATGTTAGACGTATGAAACACATACTGTCATTGTATTAATGCATGCATCAACAATTGTTTATTATGTTATATAGTGTGCTTCTGCCCACATCTTAATAATATACAGAAAGAACAACAACAACAAAAAACCAGTGAGTGGATGGAAGTTCAAGCTCTAAATATGTTCAAATAAATAATAAATAAATTAAAAAACACAGACCAAAATTACGGTGTTGTAGAATACTTCTTAAACAGTACAAGATCACGCAACGCACTGCATTCATGCAAAACAACACTGTCCATACAGCAATCTTCCATGCAAAGCTCTTATTGATTTTTAGTTTTGTTGTCTTAAATTATTCTTTTTTAATATCCTTCCCTCATACTCGTTCTCTCTTGTCCCTTCAGCATACACACACAGGCTGTGTGTTTGCACGTCATCAGCATCCAAACCACGTGTCCCCAAAAAGTCGTCTCACTGTTTCCTTGGATAGGTCTGGGCAATGCCGTAGGGCACATGGGCAGCGATGGTGCCCATCTCCGCTGCACCCTCCACGTGGAACATCTGGTCGTCAAAGTAGATGTGGGGACGGATCTTCTCCAGCATGGGGCCCTTGGGAGCCCCGGCCAGGAACAGGGCCTCGTCGATCTCCAGGCCCCAGGCCCGCAGTGTCTTGAGGGCCCGGATGCCGGAGCTGGCGGCACTGCGGGCCGTCACCAGGTAGGTCCGGATGGGACAGTCCATGCGGTGGCCCTTGGCGTAGAACTTCTTCTGGAGCTTCCCGAGGGCCTCCAGGAAGCCCTTGAGAGGGCCCTGCATGGTTATCACGTGAGACACATATAAGTACAATTACTTTGTTTGCTATGCACTCAAATGTCAAAAGGCAAAGTGCAAAATGAAACATTGCCAATCATGTAATATTGTTAATATTAATAATAGCTAATTAACAAAACAAAAAAAATGCGGTTCAGTTAAGTTGCCTGACAAATGTCCCCTGTCGTTTGTATCCTGTAAAGCCACTCTTTACATTTTTTGTACGTGACGCAAAAACTAAGATTAAGGGTTATAGTGGTAAAGGTCTGGTAAAATCAATCAATCAAGTCAATATCAGTGAACTACGACTACCGCTAAGTTACGCATGCGTCATCGCCTCGGGATGGAGAGTCGACTCAAAAAGAGAACGTCGATGTTGTCACGTGACGTCTGAGAATCGATTCTATAAATAAACTGAACTGTAGTGGAATCGAAGAAACTATATATATAATTTGATCAGTTTGTAAGTCTGTAATTGATTCCTTTGGTCTGATCCATTTCTTGTATCAAAGACGACGGAAAAATAAAACTAAACAGTAATTTTTTTGGGTGTGATTTTCATCAAGAATTCACACAAGAAAAGACTTGTCCGTCCTTATCGTTGACGGCACCGACGTACGTGATCTAGGAGCGTGTCCTCGTTTTCCCGCTCGTGCTCAAAGAACCTGTCGAGGCCGTGCGCCTTGAAGATGCGCTCCGACTCGTCTGAGAAGAGCACGGCGTCTCCGTCAAACGCCACCCTCAGCTGCGTCTGTGACACCTCCGACAGCTTCTCTGACATGAACATGGTGGCCGCCGCGATGCCTGCGCAGAATGATAGACAGGGAATTATTTTTGTAGTCTTATCTTCACTGGTTTAGGCTGCTACCGGTGCATAAAAACGTAAATAGAGCAGACCCATGATTATATAAATAATACATGTATGTGTTATAAGCAACACCTGTGTTTGTCCTACGATGATACCATTGGCTGGCAGCCCAGCCTGAGAACATCTGTTTTTTGTGTAATTGGTATTCTACCTCTGTTGCACTTATGTGTAAGTATATTTAATCGCAAATAATCTCTACACACAACATTTGCCGCTTTTAAGAACAATGTCAAATTAATTTATTACAAGGCATTAATACAGTAGGCCTAGGAGAGGTGAAATAAAAAATAGGCCTATTCGTAGAAATGCTTTTATGTTCGTCCCTTCCTGGTTTTAATGGCATGAAAGCACTTTACTTAACACTGTAATCCTCCTCACACCACTCAGGCAGCTCTCAAAAGGTCCGTAGTCTATAATGAAGAGCGTTGAAGTAAAATGGCATCGACAAGCTCTCTCTCTCTCTCTCTCTCTCTCTCTCTGAGTCATACTGTAGCACTAAGTCCCATTGAGCTTCTGCACCACATAAGTCGTGTCTTTGGTGTCACCTTTTTGCTATGCATTATTCGCTTTATGTGACAGAAAATACACTACTACAAGATTACTACTACTAGTACCACCACTACTATAAATACGGAGAATACTACAAATATAAAAAGTATTGTTTTTATGGTTATTATAAACCATCAATATACTTATTAAACAAAGTCTCCCACACAGGGTAGGGAATTCCCTCTGAGATTTGTGTTGATTTATATTGCATTATGACATCTATTAGGAGGACTGCACAAAGCCAATATACAACAGGATTAGGATTTATGCCTTTAGTCAAACTGGAATACAGATTAACTAGGTCTTTAGTAGTAATATAGTAATATGTTAGCTAATGTGTCCTTTACATGGAATGTCATTTGCCATAAAAGAAACCAGTGACCTGTGAGTGAGTAAGTGAGTGTGTGTGTGTGTGTGTGTGTGTGTGTGTGTGTGGGGGGGGTCTCACCTTCTGCCAGAGCCTCTCTGACCTTGTCGGCGTCTGCTGATAGGTAGAGGTTTGTCTGCCACGCCTTCAGGTAGCCAATAGGACTGGTGCCTCCAGTCATGCAGAACCTCTCAATAAACAGGTCTAGGAATAAACACAAAACACATATAAGATTAATGTGTCAATATTCCCCCTCCCTGAGCTACTACCTTACCGTGGTGGAGGGGTTTGCGTGTCCCAATGACCCCAGGAGCTCCGTTGTCGGGGGCTTTTATGCCCCTGGTAGGGTCACCCATGGCAAACTGGTCCGGGGGGAGGGGCCAGACAAAGGGTAGCTCAGAAGACCCCTAATGATGATTAAAATGAATGGTTCTACGTGTCCCTCGCCCGGACGTGGGTCACCGGGGGCCTCCCCCCTGGAGCCAGGCCTGGGGGTGGGGCTCGGCGGCGAGCGCCTGGTGGCCGGGCCTACACCCACGGGGCCTGGCCGGGCACAGCCCGAAAGGATGACGTGGGACCCCCTTCCCGCCGGCTCACCACCAGCAGGAGGGGCCAAAGGGGTCGGGTGCAGTGCGAGCTGGGCGGCGGCCGAAGGCGGGGACCTTGGCGGTCCGATCCTCGGCTGCAGAAGCTAGCTCTAGGGACGTGGAACGTCACCTCTCTGGTGGGGAAGGAGCCTGAGCTGGTGCGCGAGGTTGAGAAGTTCCGGCTAGATATAGTCGGCCTCACCTCGACGCATAGCAAGGGCTCTGGAACCAGTCTTCTCGAGAGGGGTTGGACTCTCTTCCACTCTGGAGTTGCCACTGGTGAGAGGCGCCGGGCAGGGGTGGCAATACTTATTGCCCCCCGGCTTGGTGCCAGTATGTTGGAGTTTACCCCGGTAGACGAGAGGGTAGCCTCCCTCCGCCTTCGGGTGGGGGGACGGATCCTGACTGTTGTTTGTGCCTATGGTCCAAACAGCAGTTCAGAATATCCACCCTTTTTGGACTCCTTGGAGGGGGTGCTGGAAAGTGCTCCCTCTGGGGATTCCCTCGTTCTGCTGGGGGACTTCAACGCTCACGTTGGCAGCGACAGTGAGACCTGGAGGGGTGTGATTGGGAGGAACGGCCCCCCCGATCTGAACCCGAAGTGGTGTTCAGTTATTGGACTTCTGTGCTCGTCACAGATTGTCCATAACGAACACCATGTTCAAGCATAAGGGTGTCCATATGTGCACTTGGCACCAGGACACCCTTAGGCCGCAGTTCGATGATCGACTTTGTAGTCGTGTCGTCGGACTTGCGGCCGCATGTCTTGGACACTCGGGCGAAGAGAGGGGCGGAGCTGTCAACTGATCACCACCTGGTGGTGAGTTGGCTGCGATGGTGGGGGAGAATGCCGGTCAGACCTGGCAGACCCAAACGTATCGTGAGGGTCTGCTGGGAACGTCTGGCAGAGTCTCCTGTCAGAGAGAGCTTCAACTCCCACCTCCGGGAGAGCTTTGACCATGTACCGGGGGAGGCGGGGGACATTGAGTCCGAGTGGGACATGTTCCGCGCCTCCATTGTTAAGGCGGCCGACCAGAGCTGTGGCCGCAAGGTGGTCGGTGCCTGCCGTGGCGGCAATTCCCGAACCCGCTGGTGGACACCGGCGGTGAGGGATGCCGTCAAACTGAAGAAGGAGTCCTATAGGACCTTTTTGGCCTGTGGGACTCCGGAGGCAGCAGGCAGGTACCGGCAGGCCAAGCGGAGCGCAGCTGTGGCGGTTACCGAGGCAAAAACCCGGACATGGGAGGAGTTCGGTGAGGCCATGGAGAACGACTTCCGGACGGCTTCGAAGAGGTTCTGGACCACCATCCGGCGTCTCAGGAGGGGGAAGCAGTGCATCATCAACACTGTGTATGGTGGAGACGGTGCGCTGCTGACCTCGACTCGGGACGTTGTGGATCGGTGGAAGGAATACTTCGAAGACCTCCTCAATCCCACCGACACGCCTTCCGGTAAGGAAGCAGGGCCTGGGGACTCGGGTGTGGGCCCTCCTATCTCTGGGGCTGAGGTTGCCGAGGTGGTCAGGAAGCTCCTCGGTGGCAGGGCCCCGGGGGTGGATGAGGTCCGCCCAGAGTTCCTTAAGGCCCTGGATGTTGTGGGGCTGTCTTGGTTGACACGACTCTGCAGCATCGCGTGGACATCGGGGGCAGTGCCCCTGGATTGGCAGACTGGGGTGGTGGTCCCTCTTTTTAAGAAGGGGGACCGGAGGGTGTGTTCCAACTATAGGGGGATCACACTCCTCAGCCTCCCTGGTAAGGTCTATTCAGGGGTGCTGGAGAGGAGGGTCCGTCGGATAGTCGAACCTCGGATTCAGGAGGAGCAATGTGGTTTTCGTCCAGGCCGTGGAACAGTGGACCAGCTCTACACCCTCTGCAGGATCCTTGAGGGTGCATGGGAGTTTGCCCAACCAGTCCACATGTGCTTTGTGGACTTGGAGAAGGCATTCGACCGTGTCCCTCGGGGAGTCCTGTGGGGGGTTCTCCGGGAGTACGGGGTATCGGACCCCCTAATACGGGCTGTCCGTTCCCTGTATGACCGGTGTCAGAGCTTGGTCCGCATTGCCGGTAATAAGTCGGACTTGTTTCCAGTGAGGGTTGGACTCCGCCAGGGCTGCCCTTTGTCACCGATCCTGTTCATAATTTTTATGGACAGGATTTCTAGGCGCAGCCAGGGCGTTGAGGGGGTCCGGTTTGGTGACCTCAGGATTGGGTCTCTGCTTTTTGCGGATGATGTGGTCCTGATGGCTTCATCAGACCGTGACCTCCAACTCTCGCTGGACGGGTTCGCAGCCGAGTGTGAAGCGGTCGGGATGAGAATCAGCACCTCCAAGTCCGAGTCCATGGTCCTCAACCGGAAAAGGGTGGAGTGCACCCTCCGGGTCGGGGATGAGATCCTGCCCCAAGTGGAGGAGTTCAAGTACCTCGGGGTCTTGTTCACGAGTGAGGGGAGGATGGAGCGGGAGATCGACAGGCGGATCGGTGCAGCGTCTGCAGTAATGCAGACTCTGCACGGATCCGTCGTGGTGAAGAGGGAGCTGAGCCGAAAGGCAAAGCTCTCGATTTACCAGTCGATCTACGTTCCTGCCCTCACCTATGGTCATGAGTTTTGGGTAATGACCGAAAGAACGAGATCGCGAGTACAAGCGGCCGAAATGAGCTTCCTCCGCAGGGTGGCTGGGCTCTCCCTTAGAGATAGGGTGAGAAGCTCGGTCATCCGGGAGGAGCTCGGAGTAGACCCGCTACTCCTCCGCGTTGAGAGGAGCCAGATGAGGTGGCTCGGGCATCTAGTTAGGATGCCTCCCGGACGCCTCCCTGGTGAGGTGTTCAGGGCACGTCCCACTGGTAGGAGACCCCGGGGAAGACCCAGGATACGCTGGAGAGACTATGTCTCTCGGCTGGCCTGGGAACGCCTCGGGATCCCCCAGGAAGAGCTGGCCGAAGTAGCTGGGGAAAGGGAAGTCTGGGCTTCCCTGCTTAGGCTGCTGCCCCCGCGACCCGACCCCAGATAAGCGGAAGAAGATGGATGGATGGATGGAAGATTAGGTAGTCGCTTCATGAATATTGACACCATCCATCCATCCATCTTCTTCCGCTTATCCGGGGTCGGGTCGCGGGGGCAGCAGCCTAAGCAGGGAAGCCCAGACTTCCCTTTCCCCAGCTACTTCGGCTATCTCTAATGGCCTGGTCAGACTATACGATTTCAGCCCGATTTTGCCCCGAATTTGTCGTGACCGACAAGTTTACAGCGTTGTATCCGATTTCAAATGGTCGGGCACGACATCGAACGCGGAGTGAATCGTATAATGTGACATGCTTCACGACTTGCGATTTGTCGTTCACGACGTTCTAAAACAGCCCGACAAAAAGTCTGGCTTGTCAGAAATTTGACGGGAGTCGTATGACGTTTCCATTGTTGACATCATAGCCTACTGTATGAAAAACTCCCGGGAATTCCACAGCTGGCGCTCGTGCGTATCCGTATTCTCCTCTTCGTGATACCCATGAGCGAGTCCACACTCGTTTCTTCTTTTTCTTTTTCTTCTCCGCACAGAAGACAGCAAGTACGACACCAAGCGCGTCTGTATCCATCATTGTATTATTGTGATCGCCCAGCCTTTTGTTGACAGCTGCTGCTATGACAACATGCGACGCGACCGATGCCGTCGGTGTATGTGGCCACTCCCCCGACCAAGACGCGGAGAGGTTTTCATGGTTCTAAAATCGTATAGTGTGACATGGTAGATCGTAAACGACAATCGTGAGCGACAAAAAAATCTTATAGTCTGACCAGGCCATAAGGGAGAGCCCAGCCACCCTGCGGAGGAAGCTCATTTCGGCCGCTTGTACTCGCGATCTCGTTCTTTCGGTCATTACCCAAAGCTCATGACCATAGGTGAGGGCAGGAACGTAGATCGACTGGTAAATCGAGAGCTTTGCCTTTCGGCTCAGCTCCCTCTTCACCACGACGGATCCGTGCAGAGTCCGCATTACTGCAGACGCCGCACCGATCCGCCTGTCGATCTCCCGCTCCATCCTCCCCTCACTCGTGAACAAGACCCCGAGGTACTTGAACTCCTCCACTTGGGGCAGGATCTCATCCCCGACCCGGAGGGTGCACTCCACCCTTTTCCGGTTGAGGACCATGGACTCGGACTTGGAGGTGCTGATTCTCATCCCGACCGCTTCACACTCGGCTGCGAACCTGTCCAGCGAGAGTTGGAGGTCACGGTCTGATGAAGCCATCAGGACCACATCATCCGCAAAAAGCAGAGACCCAATCCTGAGGTCACCAAACCGGACCCCCTCAACGCCCTGGCTGTGCCTAGAAATCCTGTCCATAAAAATTATGAACAGGATCGGTGACAAAGGGCAGCCCTGGCGGAGTCCAACCCTCACTGGAAACAAGTCCGACTTATTACCGGCAATGCGGACCAAGCTCTGACACCGGTCATACAGGGAACGGACAGCCCGTATTAGGGGGTCCGATACCCAATACTCCCGGAGAACCCCCCACAGGACTCCCCGAGGGACACGGTCGAATGCCTTCTCCAAGTCCACAAAGCACATGTGGACTGGTTGGGCAAACTCCCATGCACCCTCAAGGATCCTGCAGAGGGTGTAGAGCTGGTCCACTGTTCCACGGCCTGGACGAAAACCACATTGCTCCTCCTGAATCCGAGGTTCGACTATCCGACGGACCCTCCTCTCCAGCACCCCTGAATAGACCTTACCAGGGAGGCTGAGGAGTGTGATCCCCCTGTAGTTGGAACACACCCTCCGGTCCCCCTTCTTAAAAAGAGGGACCACCACCCCAGTCTGCCAATCCAGGGGCACTGCCCCCGATGTCCACGCGATGCTGCAGAGTCGTGTCAACCAAGACAGCCCCACAACATCCAGGGCCTTAAGGAACTCCGGGCGGACCTCATCCACCCCCGGGGCCCTGCCACCGAGGAGCTTCCTGACCACCTCGGCAACCTCAGCCCCAGAGATAGGAGGGCCCACACCCGAGTCCCCAGGCCCTGCTTCCTTACCGGAAGGCATGTCGGTGGGATTGAGGAGGTCTTCGAAGTATTCCTTCCACCGATCCACAACGTCCCGAGTCGAGGTCAGCAGCGCACCGTCTCCACCATACACAGTGTTGACGATGCACTGCTTCCCCCTCCTGAGACGCCGGATGGTGGTCCAGAACCTCTTCGAAGCCGTCCGGAAGTCGTTCTCCATGGCCTCACCGAACTTCTCCCATGTCCGGGTTTTTGCCTCGGTAACCGCCACAGCTGCGCTCCGCTTGGCCTGCCGGTACCTGCCTGCTGCCTCCGGAGTCCCACAGGCCAAAAAGGTCCTATAGGACTCCTTCTTCAGTTTGACGGCATCCCTCACCGCCGGTGTCCACCAGCGGGTTCGGGAATTGCCGCCACGGCAGGCACCGACCACCTTGCGGCCACAGCTCTGGTCGGCCGCCTTAACAATGGAGGCACGGAACATGGCCCACTCGGACTCAATGTCCCCCGCCTCCCCCGGTACATGGTCAAAGCTCTCCCGGAGGTGGGAGTTGAAGCTCTCTCTGACAGGAGACTCTGCCAGATGTTCCCAGCAGACCCTCACGATACGTTTGGGTCTGCCAGGTCTGACCGGCATTCTCCCCCACCATCGCAGCCAACTCACCACCAGGTGGTGATCAGTTGACAGCTCCGCCCCTCTCTTCGCCCGAGTGTCCAAGACATGCGGCCGCAAGTCCGACGACACGACTACAAAGTCGATCATCGAACTGCGGCCTAGGGTGTCCTGGTGCCAAGTGCACATATGGACACCCTTATGCTTGAACATGGTGTTCGTTATGGACAATCCGTGACGAGCACAGAAGTCCAATAACTGAACACCACTCGGGTTCAGATCGGGGGGGCCGTTCCTCCCAATCACACCCCTCCAGGTCTCACTGTCGCTGCCAACGTGAGCGTTGAAGTCACCCAGCAGAACGAGGGAATCCCCAGAGGGAGCACTTTCCAGCACCCCTTCCAAGGAGTCCAAAAAGGGTGGATACTCTGAACTGCTGTTTGGACCATAGGCACAAACAACAGTCAGGATCCGTTCCCCCACCCGAAGGCGGAGGGAGGCTACCCTCTCGTCTACCGGGGTAAACTCCAACATACTGGCACCAAGCCGGGGGGCAATAAGTATTGCCACCCCTGCCCGGCGCCTCTCACCAGTGGCAACTCCAGAGTGGAAGAGAGTCCAACCCCTCTCGAGAAGACTGGTTCCAGAGCCCTTGTTATGCGTCGAGGTGAGGCCGACTATATCTAGCCGGAATTTCTTAACCTCGCGCACCAGCTCAGGCTCCTTCCCCACCAGAGAGGTGACGTTCTACGTCCCTAGAGCTAGCTTCTGCAGCCGAGGATCGGACCGCCAAGGTCCCCGCCTTCGGCCGCCGCCCAGCTCGCACTGCACCCGACCCCTTTGGCCCCTCCTGCTGGTGGTGAGCCGGCGGGAAGGGGGTCCCACGTCATCCTTTCGGGCTGTGCCCGGCCGGGCCCCGTGGGTGTAGGCCCGGCCACCAGGCGCTCACCGCCGAGCCCCACCCCCAGGCCTGGCTCCAGGGGGAGGCCCCGGTGACCCACGTCCGGGCGAGGGACACGCAAGACCATTTATTGTTTTCTTCATAAGGGGTCTTCTGAGCTACCCTTTGTCTGGCCCCTCCCCCCGGACCTGTTTGCCATGGGTGACCCTACCAGGGGCATAAAAGCCCCCGACAACGGAGCTCCTGGGGTCATTGGGACACGCAAACCCCTCCACCACGGTAAGGTAGTAGCTCAGGGAGGGGTACCTAATCTTCTACCTACTATTTACTGTAGTACTGTATCTCTACCTCATTTCAAGAAGAACATATCAAATCTCATTCACATTAAAATGGTGCTATAATTTCAAAAACTAACTTTTAATAGAAAGATTACATCACTACTTTAAAGGTGCTGTAGGTAAGATTTAAGAGCTATTATTTGAGTGTAATTTGTTACGTGTGTAACACGGTGCATGATGGGTATTGAGGTACATGACAGGTAACACATTGCATGATGCGTAATGAGGTACATGATAGGTAACAATGCATGATGGGTAATGAGGTACATGACAGGTAACACAATACATAATGGGTAATGAGGCACATGACACGTAACTATGTGCATGGTGGGTAATGAGGTACATGACAGGTAACAGGGTGCATGATGGGTAATGAGGTACATGACAGGTAACACAATACATAATAGGTAATGAGGCACATGTCACGTAACTATGTGCATGGTGGGTAATGAGGTACATGACAGGTAACAGGGTGCATGATGGGTAATGATGTACATGACAGGTGGGTATTGGGTAATAGGGTACATGGCAGGTAATAGGGTACATGGCAGGTAACAGGGTGCATGATGGGTAATGATGTACATGATGGGTAATGATTTACATGACATGTAATGCAGTTCCTGATGGGTATTGGTTTATGACGCCCTAGATATGTGCATTTTACCTTGAGTACAGGAGGGTGAATTATGTGCATGGGGGTGGGGGTGGAGAAGGTTGTGATTGGTTGAGGGAGTGGGGGAGCTTGTTAGTGCATGTGACAGATTGAGATATGAGATTCCCTCATCCGAGGGTGAGGACAGCACCAATGAGTGAATGACTGATGGTGAGATGAAAAGAGCAAGGATGTCGCAAAGCTGTTTATTTATTTTTAAAAGGGAAAGGGGCAAGAATGGATAGAGTAGAGGAAGGGAGGAGAGAAGAGACAGGATCCCATTTGGGACAAAAGACCAAAAACAAGGCAGAAAGAGAAAGAGAGAAAATTCCAGAAACATTCACCCTATGAGAGATGTCAATTGAACAAGCCCAAGAGTCTTGTCCCTATCACAGACGGTTCACTTCCTTAGTGCCATGGCTCATGATCAGCTAATCCCTTTGTCCTGCATGTCCTCTTCCTTAAACCTCAAGGGCTCTCGTGCCCTTGAAGTCCCGGACACAGTGGCGTGGGAGACACTCTGGAGAAAGGTTCCCCTCCTCCACTACTGCCCCCCCCCCCTCCTCCTCTATATCTCTCTTCATCTTCCCTCTAGTGATGTCTTTCTCTTCCTCTCCCGATGTGACACCCTTTGTTTATGTATTTATGTATTCACTAGGATGAGAGGCATGGTAATAAGTATCGGACCGGCCACCCAAGACCCACGATGCCGGGGTGCACAACTGGAGCACGCTGCTCCCAGGCCCACATCAAAGCAAGAGTAGAAGAAAAACAACAGTTTGGTTTAAAAACAATGTTTTCTTAAATGGGACCGTCCCGGGCTGAAGAGAAAATAAACACAGGATACAGGCATATAGACACATAGGTTTGTTTCATAGCTATTGACTGGTTGTTATTGGGTTATTGGTCCTCAAATCTCAAATCTGTTGGCAAAATACATCTGTCCAGAATGATGGATTTGTTGATTGGTTGATCTATATCTAGAGGGGTAGAGTTGTAGTGTATTAGACTAAAGCAGAAGTAGTAATGTAGAGTAGTAAAGCAGAACAATAAAGGCCCAAATAAACTTTAAAAAAAACCAATTGACATGTTCACACAAAATGGCAAAATATTTGGTCCTTAAATTTGTGGCAAATGGAAGCGCCGCATTGGTCTTTGATTGCCACAGTGATCAGATAACATCAGAGACATCAGAGTAGTGCAATAGCTAAAACTTCTCTGCTAGAACTGCGGAAACTACTTCTTAGATATAAAGAAGGCAGGTTGTATGTAAGGGCAGAATATGCCCTTGCATACTCCATTGCACATTATGGAAGCCATCACTGCATTAGATCATGTGTACCAGATTGGTTCCCATGTTAATACGTTAGTGTTTATTGGCTGTAGTTTATATCGCTGTCTGTGATTGTGATCGCATTAGGCATGTCGGAGACGCAATTACAGCTTGGGTTTTATTGCATGTGGAAGGGCAACAACAAGGCACAGTCAGTCATTCCTGCATGTCTCTGGGCTGTGAAGCATGTGTGAATGCAATGTTGGACGACATGCATCAAATTTCTAGCTGCACTAGTGACGATTCCCATGATGATGTAAACAATTGTGTCCAAACAAAGATGCAAAGTGTATACATTATCTATAATATAAGTTGTGTGTAGAATAGCATCTATAGCCTAATGGCGACATTTTCAGGCCATGGTGGAGTAAAAATGTCCTTAATGCTAAGACAGCATTGGCTAACACTAGCGTCTGCTATGCTAGCCTTTTTCATTGTATGAGCTCCTCTCCGTTTGACCTCAGGGCAGCCATGTTTTTCTCCTCATTGTGTTGTCGGTTGAAAGGCCAAAAGTCAATTTTTCATGTGGTCGGGCCACCTTCCACAGATAACCAGAACACACTGTATGTGCTGCTTGGGCTTCTCGGTTCTGAGCTGTCTTTGTTGTGGCCCTTCTCTTCTCTCTCTTTCTCTTCTTTCTTGCTCATTTCTCCTGTGCGACATTCGCGAGACTGCAGCTGTTCTGCGATGGAGACCAGGATTCGACAGTCAACAGAGGTTTTTCCCGAAGGACGGACTGCATGGTCAGCTGTTCATACATCACAACATCACACACTCCCCTCACGCCTCATGGAAAGCCGAAACAGGCACAAACGACAAGGTCACAATACAACAAGGTGACTATAAAAAGCATCCACATGGATGATGTACCGCGAGTGTGTGTGTGTGTGTGTGTGTGTGTGTGTTGTGTGTGTGTGTGTGTGTGTGTGTGCACGGGCACTACGTCAGACTCACTGTGGTGGTTGATGGTGTTAATGAGGCGGATCCCCACATGCGCGTGGTTGTACGTGACGAGAACAATGTCAAACAGCTCCTCGCTCTGAGGGTACAGCTCCCGTAGGCGCTTATTCACCGCCTCCAAAGCCTTGTGGGTAAAAAAAAAGAACAGTGCCGGATAAGCAAAATCAAGGGATTTATGTTGATGATCTATCTGTGTGGCAATAGACCCTTTTCACACAGGTGTCATTGTAGGACAAACACAGGTCTCGCTCATAACACTAATTATGGGTCTGCTGGTTTTAAGTACCAGGGCTCGGGTAGTAGACTTACATTCACTAGTTTAGTCTACTACCCGTAGATGACACCTCTATGAAAAGTCATCATACAATGCACTTCAATGTCAAAACGTCAAACGAACAAGCAAACAAATGGGGCGAATTGCGGGACCTCTGACCTTGACAAAGGGGAAAGCGGGGCCCGGGGTGAAGGGTTCGTTCTCGTGCTCCACCTGGTAGCGCAAGTACTCCTCGATGCCCTGCTGCTCGAACACCTTCTGCTCGCGCTCGGTGCGGAACAGCACCCGCGACGACACCGCCACCGTCACCGCGTTCTCCGGCTTGGGCTGGACAGGGGAGGGAGGGGGGGCGTGAAAACGGAAAGCAGAAGACAATATGAAAACACACATTAGAATAAAACAAGGGGTGTGTGTATGTTTTGTCCGCAATGTCTATACAAAAGGCAGTCCATTTTTGTCGGGTTTTGTCAGAATTGCAGGGTCAATAGAGTAAATAGGGCTTAGAGGCATGTCCATGTGCTTGGGAACAACCAGCATTTGAAAATAAAGGTTTGGGGTATTTTACTGTTCATGGACTCTTTCGTACAACCTCAATACCTCAAAGGGTCAAATGACCCCATTATATGTTTGCTAACAAAACGCATATTTGCACATCTAAGACATGTAGTGTGTTCATTGATAACGCAGAACATGTAAATAACATCACGACTAATAATAACAATATAGGTATTCACGTGATTAAATGTACAGTCAACACGGGTACTAATAACTTATGCATACATGTACGTGTACAGTCTCTCTATATCATCAATGCACACAGATGTTGTGTTTGGAGGTGATGATGGGCAGGATTTTGGCAGCTATGAACACGGGGTTCGATGTGTGGAAGGGAGTGAGTGATGCTGTGACAATCAGCCGTGAGCGGAGCAACGCATGCACCGAAGAAAGCTGAGCACTTCATTCTTTGGATGTTTTCTGTTGACCAATCAAACCAGTTGACTTGCTTGTCTGCAGGTATTTACGTCGGAATAACAGACTTTTCAAGAGGAACCTGCCGAATGCAACTTGTCAATGGTCAATTTAGACACAATAATTAAGTAAAAGTTTGAAAGCAAACTTGAACTACATAATACATATTTTAGACATCACCTCAATTTGTGTTCCATTCAAGGCGTTATATAAGTGGTTATTACCCTATTGATTATGAGTCAGCAGCTGCCTTAGGTCTACAATCATTTGAATCGTATTCATGACAACCTCTATCTAGCCATGTTCAGGACTGAAATATGTAACATGTTTTTCTTTTTCTTTTCATTGTCGATTTCAATTTGTTGTGCAAAGATTTAGTTTGACATTGAGACCAAACCACTTCAAAATGTGGCAGCTTTTGTGTGTTGCCATTATTTGTGTTTGTGTGTGTGTGTGTATATGTGTGTGTCTGTGTGTGTGTGTGTGTGTGTGTGTGTGTGTGTGTGTGTGTGTGTGTGTGTGTGTGTGTGTGTGTGTGTGTGTGTGTGTGTGTGTGTGTGTGTGTGTGTGTGTGTGTGCATGCATATGTGTGTGTAAGTGTGTGCATGTGTGTGTTGTGTGTTTAGTGTGCCTCTGGAAGTTGATGTGTAAAACAGATACATGCAACTCAAGACCATGCTGGCTGGGTGATGATTTGTGCGCGTGCATGTCTATGTCAGCGTGTGTGTGTGTGTGTGCATTAGGAAAAGGGCGTGATGTTACAAATAGATTTATTTTAGCTTAACAGTTACTGTTTACTTGCCTAATACGTAACCTTTGCGATCTACCCCTCCATGTATTCATATGAACTATTAAAAATAGCATGGGGGGGCTGGGGGGGGTAACCCAATGTGTCTGGTAGGCTTGGGGGGGGGGGGGCAGGCATTCCATACAGGACAGCTAACTCTGGGCAAAGCTGCACGCTTCTCCCCTCACTGAACCCCACAACAGTTCAGCCTGGCAAATCTTTCTGATGTGTTTGTTAAAGGTGCTGTAGACAACTTTTTTGCTTTAACGTATCAATATGAGGTAAATGTTGATTGCACAGTGTAATGGCTACAGAATAATGACACCATCGGCATTTAGATTGGTTCCCTTAGCTTCCCTATAAGTCTCGCTTTCACTATGCAGCTCTGTCTGCCACCGGGTACGATCTCCCGGGAAAAAAGAAGGCTCACTTTACGGCACAAAGAAAACGCGTCAACCATTGCGTGTGCAACCAAACCAGGAGGAATAGCACTTTTGTTTACCGGGTAGCTATCGGTAGCTATCCCCATTAGCTATCCCCATTAGCTATCCTTATTAGCTATCCCCAGTAGTGGAAATGGAGGACAGTGGAACAACCGAAGTAAAGCCAATCTGATGACACTACTTATATCTGTGTACACTATGTTTTTGCATTGAGTATACTACCTGAATAAACCTCATGTCACGACTCGCCAGGCGATCCATTCAGGCTACCAACCCAGTTCACTTTTCTCAACAAATACTAAATAGTTAGTATCTGCTTTCATGTCTCCATTATAGACTGAATGAATGAATAAACGGTTTTCCTCATAATGTTTTCTTCTGCTCCCCCCTCCACCCCGACGCCAACCCCTGCTGCCGATACGTGTTTGTGCGAAGCAATACTCAAACTATGGTATTACTATGCAATGCACATCATTACAATAGCTTTTGCCTGTTCCCAAATAAAATATAATGCCAATTTCACTTGACCTCCTCAGTGAACATACTTCTTTCTTTCTTATTTCCAAAGTGTTGATCATTTCTTTCGCAGAGATTTCCAAACAAATGTGCGTCTTGTGTTGTTTGTGGTCACTAGGCTCTGAGGAAATGGTCTGGTTTGATCTGGTTTGTCTTTGCGACAGCGACGCGAAAATAATACCACTTTAAACGCTAGGGTGGGAAAAGTTGAAAAGTTGTCTACAGCCTCATTAAGTATCCAAATAATATAATTATTATAAATTAGACAAATATTGATATATGTGTTTATTGAATATATATATATATATATATATATATGAATGTTGGTTTGAGGGAGACACAAACCAGAGACATTGATAAAGGTGATATTTACACCATAAAAAAATCAGTTCTGTGCTTTGCCATCAAGTCAGAGCGGATGTGAGAGAGAGAGAGAGAGAGAGAGAGAGAGAGAGAGAGAGAGAGAGAGATGAAGAAATAACAGGGGAAATATGAATTGCTGTGTCAAAATCCATTTTATAAAAACTAGATAAACTAGTCAGAGGGAAGATTGAGTCAAATTAATTGTTGTTGCTCACTTTTCTTTTCTCCTGAACATTCATTGCGTTAAGGTCTGGGTTAAACAGTGAACCTTCAGCAGTAGCATTCAGCTAAGCCAACATGGGAGACGCCATATTGACATCCACATGGAGGCGAAGGGTTGTGGTTAATTTACGGGATGCGTCATCATGCTGTGTCTTCGAGCAGAACACCAGAGGAAAGGTTAATGAAAGGGTGTGGGGGTCGTGCTGATCTAAGCCTGGGAAAACAACCTTTAGCCCCACTTCACAGTGGCAATGTGGGGAGGGGGGGGGGGGTGTGATGAGGTGACATACTTACAAAGAATATGCCTCCTTCCACTTTCCGGGCACGTCTACCCGACACCTTAGCAAACAGACAGTTAATGATATAAGTATTTTTCAATTTCAAGATAGCTGTCATGTATATCTGTAAACTGAACATCTGTTCTGCCCAAGATAATAATATTAGCAAAAAAGCGTCTTCGGTTAAGGGGACCGAATTGTGAAGCTAACTTCCATCTGCAGTATAGATTTACTGAGACAGTGGATATCACACATGCCTGGTGGTGATCTCAAACAGTCTTGGTATAATGTAACACGCGTCGGTCGGCCTGCACTCTCTCTATAGCTAGCCTTTGCCTTTGCATAATGTGCTGCTAAGCCAAGGGACCTTTGGTGGAAATGGCCCGTTTAAGACTACATGTATGCTTTACATTTAAAATAAAGGGAATGCCAGCTGCAGCCACCTGTGTCATGAACAGCGGCGCCAGCATGCATGCAGCTATTCGCTGTGATCCGATAGGTATAATGGTGTCGTGTTAACTGCCTGCCCTCTTGCAAGTGAGTTCGGTCCACCCGTAGCCTTTAAAAAGCTAAACGTTGGTATATATGCCGACCGGTAGGCTCCGCGGCACTGAAGTCCACTCCTCCTTGCTTTGTTTGTTTGCTGTGGTATAAAGTAATACTATAGTAAATCATTACTAGCATTATAATAGAATTGCGCACGTTGTCTCACTATCGTCCCTACACTAAGGGTGTCAGGAAACAGTTTAAATTAAAAAATACGACTTCCAGTTGTTTTCATACATTTTTTAAATTTATTATTTTACTATTTTATTTTATTTTTATTTTATTTTTTTCCAACATATTGTTAGTATCTAAAAATAATGTTGTTCTCCTGTACGTATTCTGGCTGGACATTGGGGTACGACCACGCAACATGATGACGTCCGCTCCACCAGGCAAAGCGATGAGTCATCACATCTACATTTCTGAGGCACAAGAAATAAGTTTTCCAATCCAATTAAGGGATAGTGTGTGAGCAAGAGAGAGAGAGAGAGAGAGAGAGGGGATGGAGGCACCCAGCATTGATAGAAGACAAACAACATAAACAGAAAGAGGAAGTGGAACTGAAACAGGGGAACGAGAGAGAGAGAGGTAGATGAAGGGAGCGAGTGACAGGTTCTAGGAGAAAGAGTGATATTTATAGCGAGTGAAAAGGCCAGCCATGAAGTCCACCATGGAGAACCCTCCCCCTCTGACAGATATGATGACAGAGGGTCAAAAAGGGGATGTGTAATGTAACAGGCAACTAATGTGTTCTTTAACATTTGTGGGCTGAAATTAGGTTGAAATATTGTATATTTAATTTAGGTTTAAGTATTGTTTTTATGCTTGTAAAAATAAAAATGTATGTATCATAACAATCATGGTCATAAGTGTGTGGAAGACAGAATCATTATCATTAATATTCATGTCCTCTGTGGTTCTAAAATAGCGGCATTTCCCTCCACTGGTTTTTGATGCGTTGTTGCTATATCAGTGCAATGGATTCCTATCTCAATTCCCATTCAATTTCACTGGCTGACGCCATGTGATGTCACTTGCTATACTAATTATACTGAATGATATCACTAATTGGCATTCATTTTAGCCAATTATAGACCGTGAATTTGTGTTTGTTGTTTAACAAGCCTCTAGCATATACGTATATTAGGGAAGGCTATAATGAAAAACTATGCAAGTACCTTTGTTCTTAAGAGGACTTCAAATTGTCAAATGGTTATTAGCTGGCCTCTGTGTGTGGAATTGGGTTATAGTAATATTATGATATATCTTAGAGATTTGGTTCCTCAATACGTAGTCTATACATTAAGTGACAGTAAGTTATCCAATTCTCTTATTAGACTGTTAACGTGAACTAGAGGAGCTTTGCACCGGTTTCATCAGTGATACATAAGTAGTAGTTGTTATTATTAATATTAGTATTAAAATGACAACAACAAATACCATCATCATGATCAATGTAGAGATATTGATGAAACCATTGTGATGTTTAATGTTGTCTATGTCGCCCTGCTCTATTACTGGTGTGTTTTTGTATGGCTAAGAAATACATAAACAAAAGTAAACATGGACAGGAAATTACCAAACACCAGGGGAGGAAGTCCCATTTACTTTGGAAGGACTTTATACACCAGACTGTTGTTTCAGTTGGACAACCTTCAAATAACACTCATTATATACTCATTTGAATAAAAGCAATATAATCACTTCCTGTAATCTGCCTTCGATGAATTTAATCTGTTGAGAGTGAAATAACCTCACCAGAAACTATAGGAAAATAGGATTTAGGTACATCATACAGTATACAACAACAAAAACAACAACAACAACAACAACAACATCTACATTTACCAACAGGTTTATTTATACATGTGTCTCAAAATGTGAGGTAAGAATATTACAGGAGGTTTAAATCAAATTAAGTATGTTAATACTTTTCCTTCAGTAGAATATTAATGGTGCTGTTTTACTTGTTTTTTTACAGGATTTTTTTTTTAACCCAAGTATCGGTTATGAACACTTTGTCCACCACTAAAGAGTCGACAAACAAGCAACTGTTAATGCACTAAATTCCTTTGAATTTAATATTTTTCTAGAACATAGCCTGTGATAGGAGAGACAACGTGCTTCTTTCCATGTGTACAGTGTTATGTTTCTGAGGCAACGATGTGTTGACAGTGGATCCGTGCTACATGCTATTGATAGCGTGTAAATAAATCATATGTCTGCTGTAATAATCCATGAGCTGGAAGATTACTTATAAGCTCTGCTACCTAGCGTTCAGAGCACCCTCCCTGTCCTTCCACACTCTGTACTACTTGTAGTTCTATCTATCTATCTATCTATCTATCTATCTATCTGTCTATCTATCTATCTATCTATCTATCTATCTGTCTATCTGTCTATCTATCTATCTATCTATCTATCTATCTATCTATCTATCTATCTATCTATCTGTCTGTCTGTCTGTCTGTCTATCTATCTATCTATCTATCTATCTATCTATCTATCTATCTATCTATCTATCTATCTATCTATCTATCTATCTGTCTGTCTATCTGTCTGTCTATCTGTCTATCTATCTATCTATCTATCTGTCTATCTGTCTGTCTGTCTGTCTGTCTGTCTATCTGTCTATCTGTCTACTACATTATTTAGCTATGGATCCGTCTGTCTGTCCGTCTGTCTGTCTGTCCGTCTATCTATCTATCTGTCTATCTTGCTGTGTAAGTTATAACTAGTTACTATGTGTGAGTAATAGACTGGGCAGATCACAAATGAATAACATGAATAAAACATATATCCTGCACAGGATGAGATGGATGTGTAAAGTTGCTAACGTTTAAAGGACCATACCGGTCTGGGTGATCAAACCATCGTAACTGTCTCTTCTGCCTTCACTCAAACCTCCATTATCAATATAATTTGTCAAAATGACTTCCTTGTACCGATTCTTCTGAAGAGCATTCAGCGTGCGCACGCCTGCCACCAATTTAAACAATGGCAATATAACAGGTCTGTCTTTTGGAATCAATGTGTGTCGGTCAGTATGGAGTTTGTGGACAAAAAGTGAATCGCCATGCAAGTACTTTACAAAATGTCTTATCACAAATGCTCTTCGGCAGAATCGGTACAAGGAAGTTGGATGTTGTAGTGAAGCCAGGAGAGATGGTTACAATTGTTTGATCACCCAGACTGATATGGTCGTTCTGGTGATTGTTCAATGACAATAAAGGAATTAATTACATTCACGTCATATAGGAAGGAGAAGTTGGATGCTTGTAACGAGTTTGTTCTCGAATTGAAATTAACTGAGCGGCATTGAACAAATGGAAAACAAATCATTGAAAATAACTTGTTCTACTGGGGAATCATGAGACTCACAAGTGTGGGCTTGGTGACTTGGTGTCCCAAGTGCTCGGCTTGGTCCAGTGCCTCCATGTTCTCCCAGGATCCTTTGCGCTCTCCATTGGAGGAGAAATTAACTGGGAGCTGCTCCTGGGCCTCCCCGCTCATCACCTGGACAGGCTCCAGACTCATCCTCACCATGGAGACGCTTACGTCTTCTTCCTCTTGCTCTCCGCGGCGCTGTCTCTCCCCCACCCTTCCCTCCCCAAAAAATTAATAACTTTTGCTTCTTCGCAGAGCGTTTCACCACTTCTTCACCGGTTACGTCGAGACACCTTAAACCCCCGTATATTGGAAAAATGAAATGACCTTTCAGTCAGGTACAGTCAACTTCAATGGGCAGATAATGTCCCGTAAGGTCCACAGTCTTCATGGAGGTAGTGGCACGCTTCAGATCATGAACAAAAACAATCAGCCAAGTCGTTTTTTTTCCTCCTCGCCTCACATGCATACACACACATACCACAACAACAACAACAATAAGACAAGCCCCCTATCACACTCACACAGCAAGCATCACCCTGATTTATCAACAGTTCAATGTAACCTATTTAACATGCACATGGCCTCTCGCACTAATGCGTGGCCTCCAGCTCCAGCACACATGCACACGTGCACACACACACATAAACACACAAGCTGTCTGTGACGCACACGCGTGTGAAACCTGGCGCAGGTCCAGAGATAAGATTTTTTTGATCTGGTCGGCGTTGAGTTTTTCTACACTGCGGTACGAGTCTGTCCTTCCCCCGGTGCCTGTGTCTTCCTCTTGGTACCTCCTGTGTGTGGGTGGGTGTGTGTGCTCTCTGTCTCTCTCTATCTCTCTCTGTCTCTCTCTATCTCTAATATGCCGTCGAACACTCTCACACACTCTCGCTCTCTGTCTCCTTACCCCTCCTCTTCTGCCCCATTCATTCCCTCTCCCCTCTTTGTCTCTGTCTGTCTGTCTGTCTCTCTTTCTCTTCTCTCTCTCTCTCTCTCTCTCTCTCTCTCTCTCTGTCTCTGCATGTCTCTATCTCTGTCAGAGCTTCCCAGCCAATCACAGGCTTGCTTCCTTATTCAGAGATCCCGCCTCCGTCGTCCCCTTTCCACCCCCCCCCCCCCCCCCTAAGAGGCTCATGGGACATTCATGCCACACAAGAGCACACCCCCACCCTCCCCCCAACACCACCACCACCACCACCCACCCCACACACACCACTCTGTGTAATCCTTCTGGAAGGTGGCTGTGTGAAGTCATTCAGCAAGCTGTTCATATTTTCTCATACCTAATAGCTCAGAGCATATTGCATGCTGGGAAAACAAAACAATCGACAGCAGTGCCATGTTTAAATCACAGCATCTAGTGAGGGGAGAGGAGTGTGGGTGTAGGGGGGCAGTAGGGTTAATTAGCCTAAAGGTAGGAAACAAATGGATGTAAGCTTCACCTAAAACAAAGGTTGCATCCTAAGTGAAACAGTGTGTTTTTCCGACTGTAGTACTGCCACGACAAAGCATAACATGCATAACACATAGCATGACAAAGCATAACATGCATAACACATAGCATGACAAAGCATAACATGCATAACACATAGCATGACAAAGCATAACATGCATAACACATAGCATGACAAAGCATAACATGCATAACACATAGCATGACAAAGCATAACATGCATAACACATAGCATGACAAAACATAACATGCATAACACATAGCATGACAAAACATAACATGCATAACACATAGCATGACAAAACATAACATGCATAACACATAGCATGACAAAGCATAACATGCATAACACATAGCATGACAAAACATAACACTACAGGGGAGAATAATTGGTATCAAGTGAAATAACCAGGGGAGAAAAACGGATGTACCTAATTAAAGTTTTATATGAAAGTTAAATCTCAAATTGGAGCTTATAATCCTGCCTCCATTTGTTGGGCCATTCAACTGGACTTTTCTTGGAAGTTGAAGTTAGAAAGTGGAGCTTTCTAATGAATGGCAGCATTTCTAAAATGGGAAGAAAAATTGCATTACAGAGGTTATAATGACAATTGAGAAGTTGATATCAAGTCGCATCGGTAGGGATGGAGACTATTATAGTCCACAATCGAGTAAACTAATTCATTTGTTGAGTTTTCTTAGTGATTGGTCTAATCCATTTCACTGGGGGTATCAAAGGCGAAACTTAAAGGTGCATGCCTGTAGGTAGGAATTAAAAGCTGTAATTTGAGTGTAATTTATTGGAAATACCATAGCTGTCCGTCAACTGTTGGGTTGTTTATTTTCACATTTTCGATTAATTGCATTTCGTGACATCGGAGTGGAAATCAACTCCCAAATAGCTGTAATTGTCCATTTAATCGTTTGTTTGTTGTGAATTAAGACCGCGTTGTCTTCCGCCAGCATGCGACAGTTATCTCACAGCGCCCTCCAGTGGGTTTTTGGAGAACTGCTCCACGTGACCTCTGCTAGTCTACTGCAGTACTTGCGGTAGTCTCTCTCTCTCTCTCTCTCTCTCTCTCTCTCTCGCTCTGTCCATTCTGTCTATTTCGGTGTGTGCACGTGATTGTTTGTTTCCACTGGGCTGGATCCCAACAGGGCCAGAAATAAGCTATTGATCGTTGGTGTAAAGCTCGGGGGGGGGGGGGGGGGGGGGGGGGGGGGGAAATGCAAAGTGAGAAGGAAAGGGATGAACCAGCAACCTACCTGATCAATAAATTGATTTATTTAATCGACTAAAATACACACGAAAATACATTAAATACATAAAAAATCTGACCATCTGTTTTTATATATTATTCTATGATTCTATTTATTTAGTATTGATGGCAATGCAGTGAACTGTTACCCTTTTTCAATTTAATTAACATTAGAATCACACAGTTAACATTGGTTTCTGTGATTATGCACATGCAGTTACTTCATTCAATGTATCAAGTGAAACACTGGACTGAAAATCAATGGTCTAGTGCAGTGTTTCCCAAAGCCTGGGTCGGGACCCACAGGTGGGTCGCACAGGATTTTAATTGGGTCGCCAAATACCTCTACAAAATCTTAAGATTATTTTCATCTGCAGTACATACTTTGTCCACATGGGGGTGTTGCCGTTTCTACCCATTGGCATTAAGCTGCTGCTGCCCTCTCACGTTCAGCCTAAATCTCGCGGGCTCACATCCATACCAAACGATTTTCAAAAATTGTCGTCAATAAAAAAAATGAGCCTGTTTTTGATATTAAATGTGCTCGGATAATTATTATATGATGAATCTAATATAAAAGGCTGCTATAGAATAAATTATGTTTGTTGTACTAATGATATGAAAAAAAGGAGAACCTGTTAAACTAAATGCATTTGTTTGATGTAATTTATAAAGTTATATTTGAAATGTGTAGGCCAATATTGGTTTACTCATTAAATGATGAGCCTGTTAACTCACTTAAATGCATTAATCAATAATAAGTGCAAAACATGAAGTTATTAAAGAAATGTCTCTTTGAAATGTGTGGTTCATCCATTCAATAGGTCTATAATACAATAGTCCTAGCATAAAGTGATGGGGAAATGGCAGTGATAAGGTTCAGGAACGTACATTTATGTGCAATTATGCTCTTCTCGCGATGCCTTAACGTGAATTGGGTCGCGGTGGTTTGTCATTTTCAAAAAGTGGGTCCCCAGAAGAAAAGTTTGGGAAACACTGGTCTAGTGGTTCTCAACCGGTGGGGCGCGCCCCCCTGGGGGGCTGCGGACACTCTCCCGGGGGGGGCGCGGGTTCAAAAAGGACAAATACGCGTCCGGCGTCCGCGCAGCGTCAAGCCGGACGCGTATTTGTCCTCCTTTTTGAGAGCGCAATAGTAACACACCGCGCACCCCCCAGTGGCAGGTCCGCGGTGTGTTACTATTGCGCGCACCCCCCCCCCCCAGTCAGCCGTATAGGTCCGCGGTGTGTTACTATTGCGCGCACCCCCCCAGTCAGCTGTAGGTCCGCGGTGTGTTACTATAGAGCGTAACAGTGACCGCCCCTTTTTAACAGCTCCGGTGCCGGAAGTAAATTTCCCATGCATTTATCTCGTCCACTTTTCGTATAATCCTTATAAAAAGAGTATTAAGACTTGAACCAAGCCAATCGTTCGTTGTGGTAGTCGTGACCATATTATGTTTGATTCGGGATGAGTAGTTCCTCACTCGGTCAACAAAATAAAGTACCTTTGGCTTTTCTTCCGTTTTCCAAATTATTTTTATGCCCGAATCAAACATAATATGGTCACGACTACCACAACGAACGATCGGCTTGGTTAAAGGCTTAATACTCTTTTTATAAGGATTATACGAAAAGTGGACGAGATAAATGCATGGGAAATTTACTTCCGGCACCGGAGCTGTTAAAAAGGGGCGGTCACTGTTACGCTCTATTGCGCGCACCCCCCCCCCCTCGGCCGTAGGTCCACGGTGTTACTATTGTGCGCACCCCCCCCCCCCCCCCCCCCCCCATCGGCCGTAGGTCCGCGGTGTGTTACTATTGCGCGCACCCCCCCCCCCCCCCCCCCCCCCTCGGCCGTAGGTCCGCGGTGTTACTATTGTGCGCCCCCCCCCCCCCTATCTCAATCTGTATATGTGTAATAAGATTTGTGTGTAATCACATTTGTGTGTATTCACATTTGTGTGTGCGTAATATGATTTGTCTGTCTGTATTCACATTTGAAAAAAAAAAAAAAAAAAATCAGTGTGTCTGTATTCACATTTGTGTGTTTTTGATAAGATTTGTGTGTCGGCCAATCAGAGCTCCCGCCTGAGTTATAACTGAAGACATTTACAGATCTCAGTACACATGTACAGATATGTTTACACATTCACAGATGTGTGTACACTTTACTTGCAAAACGAATACAGACACACAGATTTTTTTTACACTCACACAAATGTGAATACAGACACACAAATCTTATCACAAACACACTAATGTGAATAAAGACACACAAATCTTATTACGCACACACACATGTGAATACCGGTACACAGATTGAGATACGCACACACAAATAATATTGTCTCAATAATATCCCCATATAGGTCCGAGGAGTGTTACGATCGCGCCCTTAGAGGGGTTTTTCTTTGTATTTCTAAGTATAAAAAAATAAAAATGACACATTTGTGTGTCTAGTTTGCCAAAATGCAGCTATTCTTACTGTAAAGACATTCTTAAATGCACTAGAACTACTACGTGTCCAAGCGTGTGTGTGCATGTGTGTGTGTGCGTGTGTTAGTGTTGTGTGGATGGGGTTAGGTATACCTGGGGGTTTGGCATGGCCCAGTTGCCATGAGAACGGGGTGAGGGTTGACATCACCATTTTATTCTGACATCATCGCTAGACGGTGAGTCATATGGTTGGTGACAATGTTCTTGTCTGTGTGTGAGTCAGTGAATGAGTGCGTGAGTAGTCAGTGAATGAATGAGTCAGTGAATTTCAACTGAAATATACAACCATGCAAAGAAAATCGAATCAACGTTGTTTTTTACATCCATGTGTTTTATTCTATATAATAAAAATAATTACATTGCCTTTGTTCTAGGAGTCTTACAACAGTCCAAAAAACAGAACTCCAAAAAAACCCAAAAAACAATTGATCGGACAGAAAGACATTTACATCAACATCATAGATACAAGTCTACGAGGAGAATTATATTGCACAACGGAGCATGTGAATCCCTGTTGAATGGTAAAAGAAGAAGCTGTATTCATATTCAAGTCAAAACAGACCAACCCCCCTTGATAGCTTCTACTGTGTGTTGAGCGTTTGAGAAGGGAGGAGGTTGTTACAGCCGAGGAACTGTGTTTAAAGAGTTGAACTACACACTAGGCCTACGATAGACCCACAGGTGTCATCGTAGGACCAACACAGGTCGCTCATAACACTAATGATGGGTCAGGGCATGGGTAGTAGACTAAACTAGTGAGTAAACCTAATGATGTCATTAGGGCCTGACTACACATAATAAAGATTGGGATGTATTGATGGTTCAGGATTTGATTATTGACCACAAATAAGTGCAAAAAGCGAAATGAAGTCGGATTTTTGACAATCCAACCAAAATGGATGTATAAAATACAAACATTATAGCCTATCAAGGCACGCACAGCTTTGTTTTTAAACCTATATAGTGCCTTCATATTATCCAACCATCAATCCCTATGTATCAATCTTAAGAATACACAAACACTAACTTTAAATAAGGGTTAAGAGAATAAAACAACTTTCCTTTTTTACGTTTCACTATGAGCCACGGGGTGTTGTCCTGTCATTTAACTGTAAGTGAGACACTTTCCATGTCTCACTTTTACATGAACACAGCATTGTTCATATCAGATAAATATAGCGTCAATGTTTACATGTATTGATCCACTCAATTCCACTATAAAAGGAACATCTAATGGTATTTCACCTGAAGCAGTTGCCTGGCTTTTGGCAAAGTTAAAACCTTCTTCTTGAATGAATCAGGTGACATAAACAAAATTATACTTTGTTAAAAAAAAAACAACAACTCTGTATATTGTACAGGGTTAAAAATAATAATAATTCCAAATCACTTTCACAGATTAAGACAAAACGGGAAAGATTCAAAATCTATTAATTGTTCAAGTAACGCACATTCTACCACTAGGGGGTGCTTTGACACAATACGGTTTCTTAACAGCTTCAAAATAAACATAAATTCCCTGTTGCCTCCTCTCCAAAAACGTTTCCGAGCTCGAACCAAACTTGGATTTGCGAAACATAACATCTGTATGTGAATATGTTGTCTAGCTGCAACAGTGGGCTATAGCATGAAGAAACGTTAACAACACGTCCCATATCAAGAGAGACAGACAGTACGTACCGGTTTACCAGCGGACCACAAAAGCAAGTGTATCTGGATCATGATAATACTAGTGCATCGGTGTGGGGTGTGGGGGGTGAGGGGAGGGGGTCTGGGCAACACAAGTAGGTCTATTCATAGGGTTTAACTAGATCGAGGGATCTCTGTTTTACATAAACGATACAAACGCTCATACAGGTTACAGGTTACAGGTAAATGCGTCTCAAAATTCTCCTGACTTTTAGCCTGCTGTGCGGTAGCATTCACAGGCACTCAGTTTCTCGTGCTCTCTCTCCGACACATACATGCCCACAGGCCCCCACACACACACACACACACATTCTTGGTACACAAAACGAGTGTCTGTCATATGAAAGATGGTCTAAGCTAGAGGTAGGCCTACATTTACATGTAGGCCTATATGTATACGCTATATATGTATAGGATTAGAGTCATGTTATCATGTACATATACAAATATATAGAACATATAGAAAGCCTGTAAGTGGTGATTGAGGGGGCATATTCATTGGCCAGACAATCTGATTGGTCATGGAGTTCAAATTAATAACATTAACGCATAAACCAAATAATGTGTCCGCAGGCATGCAGACGCCAAACACACTGACAAGCTCCACATACAGACTGACGCACACACACACACACACACACACACACACACAACACTGCACTGCCTTTTACACTGATTTTAAATCGAAGAGTTCAGTTAGGTCCGTCTTATCCACCGCCTCAAAGCATTTCCGCTCTGACATTTAAAGAAAGAGGAGAGCGAGAGTAGCAGTGAAGCGACAGAGTTGGGGGAAGGGGAGAGGATCTGTGAAGGTGCTTCTGATTGAGAGCAATTATCTTTTTTTAAAATTTTTGCAATTAAAAAAACACAAGTGAAACAGTGAGGCATTGGAAACCACTGTTTTTCATATGGTATGTAATGACAGTGTGTCCATAACTCCTAAGCCTTTAACTCTCCTTGGGTTTCAGCCACCAAGACAAGATGGTGGCAAAGACGTGTTCTCCCCGAGACCGGAAGCATTTTTAACAATACTATGCATCCACTCACCCTCATAATAACACCAGACAGAAACACATACATGCACACAGACACAGACAGACACACACACACACACATGCACACAGACACAAACACACACACACACGCACACACACACACACGCACACACGCACACACGCACACACACACGCACACACACACGCACACACACACACACACACACACACACACACACACACACACTTGTTTGGTATCTTTTCTTCAGATCTCCATCTGTCTCTCTCTCTCTGTCTCTCTTTCTCACCCCCCTCTTTCTCTCCTCTCTTAGTGGGATGTGTATTGGGGGTCAGTGATCCAGGGGTACACACACAACAACCACAATACAACGTCTTTAGTTTTTGGTGCCAGTGGAACGAGTGGGTCTCTCATTGGCTGGCCTTGCGTGGAGCAAGCCGGTGGAGAGGGTTTTTGCAAACACCATGCGCCCTGAAGCTGTCTGCATTACACAAACACAGACACACACACACAGCCAGGACACTCACAGTTTGTCTTTTATACACACAGTGCCTTTTCTTGCTTTTTCTTCTCTCTCTCTCTCTCTCTCTCTCTCTCTCTCTCTCTCTCTCTCTCTCTCTCTCTCTCTCTCACCACACACACACACACACCACAATAAGTGCTTTACTCTTACCACTCCCCTAGGTGTGGGAGGGAGTCCCACACCTAAACACAGACTTCACAAACTTCACTGTCATCACCCCCCCACACACACACACACATACGACCACCACTGTCTTCATTCCAACCTGACATTTTTGTGTTATTCATTCAACTTCCCAATACCTTTGCTAAGATCCCCCCCCTCCCTCCATATTAACACACATTAACAACCATCCCGCCATCCTCCACCCCCCCCCCCCCACCCTCCTTCTACTTCTGCATGTCACACTGCAGCAGTAGTACGATGGAGGGGTCAGACTTGGCCGCCTCCTTGAACTCGTCCAGTGTGATCTCGTCGTTGTGGTCCTTGTCCATCTTGGAGAAGATCTTGTCGACGCGCTGCTGTGGGGTCAGTCCATCCTCGTTCATGCGCATCATGATCACCGTGCCCACCATCTTGTAGATGGCCTGGGGGGGGGGGGGGGGGGAAGTCAGAATCAGAGTTGAATTAAAGTCATACTAGAGAGGGTGTGCTTTACTGTCATCGTTGTTAGGACTTTGTTTTTTTCTGATTTATTTAGGCAGGGAGACCTGTCTGAGACCAGTCCTTTACAGCAGGGCCCTGAAGCATGTGGCCAGTTCAAAGGTGTTCAATCACAGGTGCGTGAAATGCAACACTTCTCAATAGCGGACATACAGAGGAAGGGAGCAGAGTGGGAGGGGTTGTTTACTTTTAAAATCTTGCTCTCTTCTGCTCTTTTCTGATCTCTCACACGCACATGCACACACACACACACACACACACACACACACACACACACACACACACACACACAGGGACAACAAATTGAAACCATATATATGCTCATTATCTGTCATTGCCCTCCCTCCGAACAAACAAATGCAAACACACACTGCGACTGAAGGTCTCTTCCACTTTAGGGTAATGCCGTTTGGACTGAAAAATGCCCCAGCCAGCTTTCAAAGACTAGCATTAGATGGGCTGAAGAGAAGGAACTGCTTTGTCTATCTTGACGACAGACTCAGAATAGCAGGATCAACCGTGAACATGAAGAAAAGCAACTTCTGCCAGACATCCCTGAAGTTTCTTGGCCACATTGTGTCCTCTGATGGAATCAAGGTAGATCCTGATAAGACCCAGACCGTACAGGAATTCCCGGTACCTGCAAATCTTAAGGCCCTGCAACGGTTTCTAGGCATGGCCGGGTGGTGCCATCAATTTGTGCCGAACTTCTCACAAGTGGCAGATCCCCTGAATGCTTTGAAACACAAAGGGGCAAGATTTAGACGGACAGCTGATTGTCAGACCTCCTTTGAAACCCTTAAAAAACAACTTTGACTTGCCTTTTGTGGTATATACTGATGCAAATGATGTCCGACTGGGGGCTGTGCTGATTCAACAGACTGGATTTGGCAGTGAGGAGGTGTTGGCATTTGCCAGTAGAAACTTGAATGCAGAATGAAACTACTCCACTAGAAAAGTTTAGGTACTATCTAGAAGGTCGGTACTTCACTATAGTCACAGACCATTCCTCCCATGTGTGGGTGTTCAAAACCAATTAACCCAGTTCCAGGCTCATCAGATGGAGTCTTCATCTGCAAGAGTTCACCTTTGCTGTAGAGTACCTGTTAGAAAGCCCACATTGTTAACATATTGTTATATTGTTTATTGCGCTAAGTTCCATTCAGTAATAGCCTGTTCTCGGTAAGTTTCCATATGTCCCACGCTCTTGAACGCACCATAGCCGTTCTGACGCTAATGAATGCACCACACGTGTGAAACGCCGTGTTGTTATGCCTTTTCTCCGGTGGATATACTGTAATCTCCTTGCCTTTTCTCAACATTCACCTTTACCTCCCTGGTTTATTGCTGTGTGTAAATGCCATAAGGTGAGATAAACGACATTATACTGCATGGATGCTAACATTGTGTACTGTTTAGTTGGGCATAAGTTAATGCTATCTCTGTTGTTGTTGTGATCAGCGTCGTTAAAGCTAATAAGCTAAGTCACGCTGTCTGTATGCATCGTGTGGGTGATTTGTGTATGTTATATGATCCCTGTGATATACTTGAGTACTGAATACAGTCCTTTGCAACCTTAGTTACCGTATTATATTGTGTATCTGTATTTGTGTTTATGTATGGTGTTTACTGTACTGATTATTACTTTGCATTATTACAGACCACAGTCAAATAAATCAATCAACACAGGACATCTGTATCCGCGTTCTTTAACAGGAACACCAACCCCACACCTTGCCACTCTAAACCAGTTAAATTCCTGGAGACGACCCATTCTCTCCTTTCTATGGTCCTTCGAGCCGGATTAGAGTAACAACCAAGGTATGGATCCTACAGATGCCCAACATGCTTCACAGAGAGAGCGTCGCCCCCCAGCTTACCTGAGTGACTATGTGGTGGCAACTCTCCCCCCAGAGGGACAAACCCACACCACCACCCAGAGCTCACCTAGCCGGAAATCATGCTCATCTCGGAGGAGCTCCAATTTCGGGTCCATACGGTCATCTCACGCAGCCATGAGAAGACTCAGCTCTATTACTTTATCAGAGCTAGAAACAGCCCAGCTTGAGGAGCGAGTGAAAGAAATGAAGCTTGAGGAGTTACAGCAGCACATAGAGGAGGATCAACAAATAGAACATGAGCGTCAGCGACTTCAAACTCAAGCCCGAGAAGCCCAACAGCTACAAGAGGAAGCCATTAGAGCACAAGAGTCGCTAACTAGACAGCTGGAGAGGCGAAGACAGCTAAAGATGAGTATGAATGAGCTGGAGATAGCTAAGATGGTCACTTCTCTCCTCAAAGAGAAACCACAGGATCCCGGTGGTGCCAGATCCTCACCATGTCCATCAGATCATAGCAACGCAAGTAACCCTGTGCCTCCACCTCCAGTGCTCTACACAACTCCGCCTCCAGCGATTGTGGTTCCACCTCCTGCGGCCTTGGCGCCGCCTCCAGTGCTCCATGCAGCTCCGCCTTCCGTACCTCTGGCTCCGTCTCCTATGCAGTATCCACCTCTTCCTCCACTGCTACGGTCTGCTTTTCCTCCTGCATCCTTGACTTCTAGCTTAGCACCTGTAAACTACAACCTGGCCTCCACTCCATGGTATCACCCATCCAACTCAGCCTTCACCTACCCTGTCCAGGCAGCGTCGTTCTCCACTTCAGCCTTGCCTCAATCCAGTCCACGACAGCCACAGGCAGCTGATGTGTTCCCATTCACCGCCACATCCTACGGTATTCCCAAACCTATGATTCCCTGCTTTGACAGCGGCAAAGAAAGCGACTTTGCCTTATTGAAGATGGCGCTCGACAACCTGCTGAACAGCCATCTGCACTTGAACGAGCAGTACAAATACCAAGTACTCCTTGGACACCTGAAGTTACAGAGTGCTCTCCAACTAGCCAAAGCCTACATGTATGACTCAAGACCATACACAGCAGCTATGCAGGCTCTACAGGACAAGTATGGTCAACCTCGTCAGCTTGTCCAAAGCGAATTGGGTGCAATCCTAAACACTCCAGCCCTCAAGTTCAATGACTCTAAAGCCTTTGATGCATTCGCCTTATCCATCCAGTCACTGGTAGGCATGCTTAAGACCCTGGAGGGTCAGAACGGCTACGAACTACGATGTGGATCCCATGTCGACCGACTACTGAGCAAGATGCCGCCAAGCTATCGTGATGGGTTTGTGGAATACTGCCTGAACCAAGGTATTCTTCGGACAGGTACCGACCAAACTTACACCCTACCTGATCTGAGCTCCTGGCTACAGATGAAATCCCAAGCTAAGCGCATAGCAAGTCGAGCAGCTTCACTTTATAACTATGAAGCACCCAGGTCACTGAACAAGGACCAACGTCCCTTCAACAAATCGAAGGAGAAATCGACAGCATTCCTCCTCACTGCCAATAGCAACCAAGGCTCCAAAGGACAGTTTTCACAACCAAAGTCCTCATCCAAGCCCAAACCATACTGTCCCCACTGCAACAATAAAGAACTCTTCCTGAACGTTTGCACAGAGTTCAAGAAACTGAACACAAATCAAATTGTGAGGTGGATAACGGATGGACAGCGGTGTTGGAAGTGTGGACAAACTCACAAGCCCGAGGTTTGCACCCTCAAGCGACCGTGCAATACCTGTAAAGAGCAACATCTAACAGTACTGCACGATGCAGTCCAGCAAACCCAGAAGAGTGTCCTCATGGTGACCGCTCCGACTGCAAAGGTGTACCTGGATAGACCAAACAGATCCCCCAAGGTGATGTTGAAAGTTGTGAAAGTCTTACTTCATAATCAAGACAGAGTACTGGAGACCTATACAGTACTAGACGACGGCTCGGAGCGAAGAATCATCTTGCCACACGCTGTGCAACGCCTGAACCTCACCGCACAGCCTGAAACACTTACCCTTCGAACTGTTCACCAAGATGTAGTGCAGCTTCACGGTGCCTCAGTTGCCTTCTACGTGTCTTCCCTGACCAAACCTGAAAGGAAGTACCACATACATCAGGCATTCACCGCTGACAACCTGGGACTTTCAGAACATTCTTATCCAGTGAGAACTCTCCAACGGAGATATAAGCACCTCCGAAACCTACCTTTGCCTCCTGTAGACTACGCTCAACCCCTGCTGCTCATTGGATCTGACATGCCTCATCTCTTGACACCTATAGAGCCGGTGGAGTTGGGCCCTTCAGGGGGGCCCATTGCAGTCCACACCAAGCTCGGCTGGTCACTTCAAGGTCCCACCAGTATCAAACAAGTTCCTGCATCCAAGCAGCAGTGCCTGTTTACAGCGACAGTCTCGCCTACCTCTGAGCTCTTTAAGAACGTCTTTGGCAAATTGATACACTGCCTTATTCAAGCGAGAAGCAGGTGACCCGATCGAAGCAAGATCAGCAAGCCTTAAACCTGCTCCAGGCATCCACTGTCAGGGTCAATGTTGATGGGGTCCAAAGATATGCTATGCCGCTGCTTCGCCGAGACAGCTCCACCACTCTTCAAGCTCCTATGGGAGCAGTGTTGCCAAGTCTTCGTAGCACTGAGAGGAGACTCGCTAAAGATCAACAGCGCGTTGAGGTCTATTGTCAGGAGATCCAGAAACTAGAGAAGATGGGCTATGTAGCAGAGGTTCCACCCGAGGCAGTGACATTAACCTCAGAATCGTGGTTTATACCTCACCATATGGTGCGGCACAACAACAAAGACAGGATCGTCTTTAACTGCTCCTTTCAGTACGGAGGGAAGTCTCTCAACGACCTTCTCCTCCCTGGACCTGCCCTAGGCCCATCGCTGCTAGGAGTCCTCATTCGGTTCCGGCAGTACCCAGTTGCAGTGAGTGGTGATATAAAAGGGATGTTCCACCAGATACGTCTTCTGCCAGCCGACCAACCAGTTCTGCGCTTCATCTGGCGGGATATGAAGAGGACTGAAGAGCCAAAGGTCTACGAATGGCAAGTCCTGCCTTTCGGCACTACGTGCAGCCCGTGCTGTGCCATCTATGCCCTGCAGCGGCACGTCCAAGACACAAGTGAGTCCAACAGCTATCTTGTTGATTGTGTCGAGCAGTCGTTCTACGTGGATAACTGTCTCCACAGCACCCACTCAAAGGAGGAAGCAAAGGATCTTGTCGATGGTCTGTGCCAGCTACTCCACACTGGGGGCTTTGAGATACGCCAGTGGGCTAGCAACGTCCCGGCAGTCATTGAACACCTTCCATCCGACATCAGATCCGAGAGCAGTGAGTTATGGCTGTCCCAATCCAGCACGGACCTTCAGGAGCCAACTCTTGGGCTACGATGGGATTGCCTCCGTGACAGCCTGAAGTACAAACATAGACCAGTGGAGGAAATTGAACCTACGTTGAGAAACGTCTACAAGGTACTTGCCTGCCAATACGACCCGCTAGGTTATATCGTACCATTTACCACCAGAGCCAAGATTCTGGTTCAGGATCTTTGGAAAGAACAAATCGGTTGGGATGATCCAATCCAGCCACAGAGCCTCCGTGACAGATGGCTTGCCTGGGAACGAGAGATTCCAGACCTCATCCAGATGGAAATCCCCAGATGTTATGCACCAGCGTCTACAGACTCACCAACATCCAGCAGAGATTTGCACATCTTCTGCGATGCTTCGGAGAGGGCTTACGGGTCTATTGCCTACTTATGGACAGAAGACGCTCAGAAGGAAGTTCATGTCTCCTTCGTCCTGGCCAGGTCTCGTGTGGCGCCAAAGAAGCAGCTGTCCATGCCACGGTTAGAGCTCAGTGCTGCACTTACCGGTGCTCAACTAGCCAGCATCCTCCACACTGAGCTCACCTTACCCATCAGGAAGATCACACTCTGGTCCGAGTCCACCACGGTTCTACACTGGATCAGGTCAGAATCTTGTCGATACAAGGTCTTCGTGGGTACACGTGTGGCAGAGATCCAGAGTCTGACGGAGGTGAATAACTGGAGGTATGTGGATAGTGCAAACAACCCTGCTGATGACATCATAAGGGGCAAGACCCTGAAAGAGTTGTCCCAACCACATTGTTGGCACCAAGGCCCTGATTTTCTAAGACACGCAGAGGATCACTGGCCGACTAACCCATCATCCCATCCAGCGACAGATGCTAGCGCGCTGAAGAAATCCTCCTTCTGCGGACATGTGACTATCGACACCTATCATCAACTCCCTGATGTCAGCCAGTTCTCCACATGGAAGGATCTCATGCGGACAATGGCACGGACCCTTCACGGGGCGGCCAATCCGGATTCTAACTCACCCAGTGAAGCAGCTGACTACATCACAGCTGAGAATCTCCTCCTAAAACAGGCGCAGCTGGAGTCATTCCCAGAAGAGGTAAAAGCTCTCATCTCCGATCGACCCTTACCAACCTCCAGCCGTTTGAGCTCCTTATCTCCCAAGTATGACAAGGATACAGGACTCCTCAGAGTCGGGGGGAGGTTATGGAGAGCGGAGCAGCTCGAACTAGACACCATTCACCCGGTCTTGCTAGACCAAAAGCATCCGCTGACCAACCTTATCATCCAGGATTTTGACGAGACCCTCCTGCATCCTGGACCGGAAAGAGTGCTGAGTGAGCTGCGTCGTCAGTTTTGGATCCTGCGGGGGAGGGAAGCAGTCAAGAGGTATCAGAGTCGCTGTATGCAATGCCAGACATGGCGCACCAATCCTTCTATCCCTAAGATGGTGGATTTGCCACCTGCTCGTCTACGCCTCTATAAGCCACCCTTCTATTCGACTGGAGTTGATTGTTTCAGCCCCTTCACAGTGAAGATCGGACGTCGAACAGAGAAGCGTTGGGGCATTATCTTCAAGTGCATGACAACCCGCTGTGTGCACCTAGACCTCCTGGAGAGCCTTGACGCTGACGCCTTTCTGATGTCTCTACGACGATTCATAGCCAGAAGAGGCAAACCCTTTGAGCTCCTGTCCGATAATGGAACAAATTTCGTCAGTGGAGCCCGAGAGCTTCGTGAGGCCTTTGAGGCCATGGCCTCTCACTTGAAGGAACAGTTGGCCAAACAGCAGATTGAGTTCTGTTTTAATCCCCCCAGCGCTCCCCACTTCGGTGGAGCGTGGGAGAGAGAAGTGAGGTCCATGAAGACTGCTCTCAAGGTCATACTTAAGGAGCAGTCATAGCCTGAAACAGTGCTCTGCACAGTTCTTGTGGAGGTGGAGGGCATCCTGAATGCTAAGCCCCTTGGCTACGTCTCTTCAGACATAGCTGATCCGGATCCCATCACACCTAGTATCCTACTGATGGGACGCTATGATGCATCACTTCCTCAGGCCGTTTATGACCCTAGTAACACCCTTGGGAATCGTCGATGGCGGCACAGCCAAGTCCTCATTGATAATTTCTGGTCCAGATTCATCAGTCACTACCTGCCCAGCCTACAGGAGAGACAAAAGTGGCAGAAAGATGGGAAACACCTCGAACTAAACCAAGTGGTGCTCATTGTGGATCCTCAGCTTACACAAGCTTTATGGCCTGTTGGGAAGGTAACGGCTACTTACCCTGGAGCTGATGGATGCATCCGGACTGCTGCCGTTAAGGTCAAGGAACGGACATACATTCGACCAGTAGCTCGTCTGGTCCAGCTCCCAAAGCTTGAAGACACTGCCGAAGATCCACCTACCTGAGTGGTCTTTCTACTTGGATTCGACTGTCTGTGCAGACAGTCGGGGCGGCTGTGTTAGAAAGCCCACATTGTTAACGTATTGTTATATTGTTTATTGCACTAAGTTCCATTCAGTAATAGCCTGTTCTCGGTAAGTTTCCATATGTCCCACGCTCTTGAACGCACCATAGCCGTTCTGACGCTAATGAATGCACCACACGTGTGTGAAACGCCGTGTTGTTATGCCTTTTCTCCGGTGGATATACTGTAATCTCCTTGCCTTTTCTCAACATTCACCTTTACCTCCCTGGTTTATTGCTGTGTGTAAATGCCATAAGGTGAGATAAACGACATTATACTGTATGGATGCTAACATTGTGTACTGTTTAGTTGGGCATAAGTTAATGCTATCTCTGTTGACGCTCTGATCAGCGTCGTTAAAGCTAATAAGCTAAGTCACGCTGTCTGTATGCATCGTGTGGGTGATTTGTGTATGTTATATGATCCCTGTGATATACTTGAGTACTGAATACAGTCCTTTGAAACCTTAGTTACCGTATTATATTGTGTATCTGTATTTGTGTTTATGTATGGTGTTTACTGTACTGATTATTACTTTGCATTATTACAGACCACAGTCAAATAAATCAATCAACACAGGACATCTGTATCCGCGTTCTTTAACAGGAACACCAACCCTACACCTTGCCACTCTAAACCAGTTAAATTCCTGGAGACGACCCATTCTCTCCTTTTTAGTACCAAAAAGGGTAATACAATACTGTCCCTAGTCGGAATTGGGATAAATGGCTTGACCCTTTATTATTCGCAGTACGGGAGGTTCCTCAGGCCTCCACAGGGGTTTCCCCATTTGAACTGTTGTTTGTCGATGGCCTAGGGGTGTTTTAGACCTCATTAAAGAAAGCTGGGAGGAGGGTCCAAGCGCCAGTAAACATGAGATTCAATACATTATGGACTTGAGAGCAAAGCTCCATGCACTGAGGCAGATGTCATGGGAGAATAAAGAAAATGAGAATGAGAATAAAACTTAAATTACTCGCCAAGTGGCTAGGACCCTTTGTGGTCACCTCAATCTCCTAAAAATTTGGAATGAGGTGCGCCCAGTCTCACTGGTGACGTCGGTATTCCAGGGGGGTGAGCTGGGACCAGAGGTTTTAAAATCGAAACAATCCACCCCTGTCTCCTGTGATAGACAACTTTCTACGCGTCAGGGAGCCAAGGTCGCCGAGTTGCAGCAGCGGTTTGCTGACATCTTCTCTCCCCTACTGGGACACACATCACTCAATAACCACGACATTGAAACGTCCCAAGGCGTGATGGTTAGGTTGTGGCCGAACAGGTAACCTGAACACAAGTGCAAAATTGTGCAGGAAGAATTAAAGGCGATGCTGGAAATGGGGGTAATAGAAGAGTCACACAGTGGCTGGTCTAGTCCATTTGTGCTTGTTCGCAAGTCAGATGGGTCTATTCATTTCTGTGTTGACTACCGCAAGGTGAATGATGTATCAAAGTTCGATGCGTATCCGATGCCTCAGGTCAACGAACTCCTAGATCATTTAGGCTCGCAAATTTCGGCTTTCTCCACTCCGTACGGGTTGTTCCAATTCAATTGTTGTGATGTTCTTTGAGGAAGAAGGCCGCCGACACAGGATCGCTTTTAACTCACTTTATTTGTTTAGCTTTAGGTATATTATCTATGAAGCAAAAGGAGGGGTATTGTATAGTTCACGCGTGGAGCGACCCTTAGCCGGATATCTAACAGATACGCGGCCTCTAGGGTTTCTCCCCTCTCCCGCTTGTGTGGTTTGGTAGTACCTGGGCAGGCGTGGCCTCTATGACGCATAATATGCTCTGATTGGCCCCCAGTGTATTATGTGTGCTGCCATCTGGTGGCCAGGTGCAGTTAATACAGCTTATATATTTGTTCCTGTTCCCTTGTGGCTATGTGAGGATATTACAGTCTGTTGATACATATGCTGTTATTTATTAGTCACACAATACACTTCCATTTGTGTTGCTCGAGGCCCCAGCCACTTTCCAGTGTCTCATGAATTGGGTGCTGCATCTGCATGCTGAGTATGCTGCTGCCTACCTTGATGATGTCATCATTCATAGTGACACCTGGCAGCAGCATATTCGGCGGGTGCCAGCAGTGCTTGAGTCACTGAGGCGGGCGGGGCTCACGGCCAACCTCAAGAAATGTGCAATTGGACGGAGGGAGGTATGGTATCTGGGGTACCACTTAGGCGGCAGGCAGGTGCGTCCGCAAGTGGAAAAGACGGAGGCTATCGCAGCCTGTCTGCGGCCTGAGACTAAAAAACAGGTGAGGGCATTCCTGGGACTGGCGGGCTATTATAGGCGGTTCATCCCCGCCTTTGCTGAGCTGACCAGTTCCCTGACCGACCTCACCCGAAAGGGTGCTTCAGATCCAGTCCAGTGGACCGAGCAGTGTCAGGCGGCGTTTGAGAGGGTTAAAAAGGCTCTCTGCGGGCAGCCGCTCTTACACACCCTAACTTTAAGCTTCCTTTTGTCTTGCATGCCGAAGTGTCGAACAGGGGGCTGGGGGCCGTTTTGTCCCAGGAGATGGAGGGCAGCCCCCTAATAGTCGACCAACACTTAGTCGATCGACAGAGGCTTAGTCGAATACGTTTTCATTTGTCGTGCAAAAAGTAAAACATAAAAATAACACAAGCATCGCAACCGAATACATCCGTGGTCACAACAAGCCCTGATTTAACTCATCGCTGCATCTTGCATCGCTGCAGAAATATTGACCATTGACCAATATTGATAGAGAGGAGTGCTGCTGCCCGACCGACTCCTCCGTAAGTATACACCTGGGCAGGTATAGGCCTGCACCTGGGCAGGCATAGGCCTATACCCCAGTATGTAGACACCGCTAGACACACAGGAGTAATACTTGTGATCCCGTCATTAGTTCCCTGTGTCCGATCGCTGTAATTCAGAGCGTGAATATCTTTTGAATATCTAATATCTTTCTAAATTTAAAAAACACTACGATAGTCGCACATCCCTAGTAACTACGCCCGCGAAGGTAAACCCTCCTGGACACTGCTACATTAACATTAACCGCTCCCCAAAAAAGCGCCACACATCCACGAAAATACGAACAGACATTTTTTCCATTTGCTTGCTTTTAAATAAAGTTGTGTGCAGTTATACGGTGTATAAATATGATTATCAAAAGTGTTCAATGTCTCCTTCCTGGTTGTTCCGACAACCTTCAGAACCGCTTTGTCCATTCCATTAATAGGCGGCCCGCTTTGTGCGTGTGCTTGTAAAAATTATATTTTAAAGGCTGATTATTATGGTATTGTATTATCTGTAAAGTAGCACAAGGTTAACAGTGTTTCTGTTATAGCCCTCTCGTCCTGCAACTCAAAACACTTTCTGATGCCCCAAAAAATGTATTGAAATAATTACATTAAAAGTCAACCATCGGCTTGAAATGGCGACTAAGAGTCGACTAACAAAATCTTTAGTCGGGGGCAGCCCTAGTTAATGCATAAGTCCTTTGTATGGTTGACTAACAGACCAGCCTAACCCACGTTAGCTAAAAAAGGAGAATTCATTCTCTGGTAGGCACATCCTACCTGGCACCCCATATAGTTAAAACTGTTACAACACACACATTTTCCGACACACACACACACACCTCGATGATCTCCAGCATCTCCATGCGTGTGATCTTGCCGTCTCCGTCCAGGTCGTACATGTTGAAGGCCCAGTTGAGCTTCTGCTCGAAGCTTCCCCGTGATGTGATGGACAGCGCACAGATGAACTCCCGGAAGTCGATGGTGCCATCGCCGTTCTTATCGAACGTCCGGAAGGCGTGCTGGGCGAACTTGGAGGCGTCGCCGTAGGGGAAAAACTGTGGGGTTAAAAATAACCAAATAATCATTTGAATTACATTTTCTTCCTTTGTCTCTTCCAAATGTCTTACCTTACCCTACATTCCTCTCCCTCCATCCCTCCTCTATGTCACCCACTCACTCTATCCCTCTCACTCTCTACCCCACTCTTGCTATGTCTCGATCTATCCCTCTCTATCTCTATGCCTCTCTCTCTCTTCCTAGATAGATAGTATATATTTATTAGTCCTTTCGGAAATTCATCATGTGCTGTATAGCAATCGTCACACACAAACAAATAACAATACTGACAGCTACAAACACAACAGCATCATCAACCAACAACAACCTCCCCATAATCACCCTATACACAGCATATCACCAATGCGCTCTCCATATTAAGGTAAGGTGCAGCATCCTCCCACACAGAGGTTAATTTGAACCTCTCTCTCTCTGAATCTCTCTATCCCTCCCTCCCTCTCTCTTTCTCGCTCTCTCTCTCTTTCTCGCTCTCTCTCTGTCTACCTCTCTCTCTCTCTCTCTCTCTCTCTCTCTCTATCCCTCCCTCCATGTGTCCTCTATGTCCCTTGCCCGCCTCACCTTGACATAGAGCTGCTGGAACTCCTCCAGGTTGAGGATGCCGGAGGGGCAGTCTTTGAGGAAGCCCTTGTACCACTGCTTGAGCTCCGCCTCGTTGAACTCTGTGCTCTTGGTCAGGTCGTCCAGGACCTCCGGGGCCAGTTTGCTGTTGTGTTTCCCCATGGCCTCGTCACCCTTTCTGGGAAGAGAAAGAGAGGGTAGGGGGGGTGAGGGTGGGTCAGCACACCTGGGGTAAAAACGACATCTACTTGCCCTACAAAATTAAACAGTCTGGGAAATATTTGCGAAAGTATGAATCTGTCACATATACAGTATAAGTATGCCACAGTGGCAGCTACCACACACACACACACACACACACACACACACTTACACATGCCTGCATTGCACGCACACACACACACACAAACACACACATGCACTTACACATGCCTGCATTGCACGCATACACACACACACACAATACTTACGCACGAATGCATTGCACGCACGCACAAACAAACACAAACAGTACAGCTGCTGCACACAACAGTTAATGCTTACGCATGAAAACACATTTATCACGACTCATATCTTTTTAGCTCTTTAGTTTAAAGATAATCGGTGATATGAGCACTAAAACAGCCCTTTTACCTAGGACAATGTGCTTCCCAAAACCGACCGGAGGTTCAGACAGTTAAGGGCCATACCGGGAGAGCTGGGGGGCGGGGGTGCCATTGTTGAGTCGCTGCTATGTGATCATCCTGCTATGTGATCATTTAACACTGCTATGTGATCATCCTGCTATGTGATCATCCAACACTGCTATGTGATCATTCTGCTATGCGATCATCCAACACTGCTGTGATCATCTAACACTGCTATGTGATCATCCTGCTATATGATCATCCTGCTGTGATCATCCTGTTATGTGATCATCCTGCTATGTGATCATCCAACACTGCTATGTGGTCATTCTGCAATGTGATCATCCAACACTGCTGTGATCATCCTGCTATGTGATCATCCTGCTGTTATCATCCAACACTGCTGTGATCATCCAACACTGCTATGTGATCATCCAACATTGCTGTGATCATCCAACACTGCTATGTGATCATCCAACATCCCAAATCCCACTGAAAACTGTAGGATCATGGAAGGAATTATTAGCCCTAAAATATCCAATATGTTGAAAGTTGCTGTAAGAAATCATATTTATTATTATTACTATTATTATTATTATTATTATTAAAATGGAAACCCTTGCTTTAACGATGAGTGATTCACAGTCATAGTGAACAGAACAAAACTACACACAGGATAATAATAATAATAATAATAATTATTATTATAATAATAAACAAAGTGCAATAAATGAACTCATCTGTTTATGTTGTTTGGCTTTCCTCTCTTTCCGTTCTAATCAGTTAATTAGTTCATTATGAATTATAATTGATTTGTAAGTGATGTCAATTGTTGAATGGTACGCTTATTAATCTAAGTGGATTCCAAATGGATCAAAAATAAATTAATGAATTTATCTATCCGTTTTTAAAATATAATTTGATGAAATGATCAATGAACCATTGAATAGCCAATTTAATAACTGAATGTAATTATTTTGTTGTACAAGGGTTAGGATTCGGTTTGGCTGCACAAGAGACAACACAGACACACACTCTGTCTGTCTGTCTGTCTGTCTGTCTGTCTGAAAGTGACATGCACATGTGATTTAAAATGAATTAATCCCGGTTCTGTTTCTGAGAATCTATTTTCATGGCATATGACCCGTTGAGACAGAGCGCTAATTAACACATTGTGCCTTCCAGATTGAATTGGAGTAATCTGGCAGGGTCTGATAAATGAGACCTTTTTTTAGACTGTGGGGGGGATGAGTCAGCGGTGATCAATGAGACTTAACTCAACGTTAAAAACCGAAAGAATTGTAAAGCGATAAATTGTCTTTTGCCTTGTCTACTCCGACTTCATTTTCCACAGCTTTGAATAAAATGTTGCTTATCTCTTATAGTCTCAGGGCACACTGACTGTGTGTGTGTGTGTGCATATGCATGTGTGTGCATTGGTGTGTGTGTTAGCAGTTTCCTTTGTTTATATGCTCTATTCTATAGTGATGTGTGTGTGGCTGTAAGTGTTTCAGAGTGTGAGTGTATATAGATTAAGATTGCCTTGTTCAAGGATAGCGAACCAATATGCAATAAGTACCAGCCTAGGGCCTCTGTATTCTTCCCTCAACCTGAGTCGTTCGTGTTGCTTCACCTCTAACATTAAACTACATGGAAAATAGGGCTGCACCATTATGACAGAAATGATAATTGCGATTATTTTGCCCGATATTAGGATTGCGATTATTCATTGCAACAGATTATCGATTCAATTATGTGGTGCCTACTGTATATAAGAAAACTATAATAATAATAATAATTATTATTATTATTATTATTATTATTGTTGTTGTTGTTGTTATTGTTATTATTGTTATTATTATTATTATTATTATTATTATTATTATTATATAAATAATAATAAAGCAATTGCTGAGTTGTAACCATTTGAACTTTGAGTTTAAAGGGGAACTTCGGGATTTTTGACCTGGACCCTATGGGGCAATTGCTCTGTCAGTTAGCATTGCGTTAGCTGTGCTGCGGTTTAAAACCGTACTCCGTAAACCGGAGGTTTTGGAGTTTAACACGCAGCTGCGCACGAAGTTAAACCTGATTGCTGTGTACTGACGGACACAGGATCAGCTGATTCCTAGTTAAACTCGGGTTAAACCGGAAGTACTCTGATTTCCCGTTATACTCCAGCAGATGCAGTCTTAACTTAATGTTGGATGCATTTTGTGCTATAATTACCAACAAAAACTTAATGGGAATGTAAAGTGAACTATAAAATAAAACGCAAATAATGTTGAAATATATTATGAAATAGTCTAGCCTACTTTTTTGGAAATCTGAGTCTGGAATCTGAATCTGCCCTCACCTACGTCAATCAATCAATCGCGCCGCACCAGGGGGGCGCCCCCGTCAACAATCGCGCAGCACCCCCCCCCACACCCCGTCAACAACCGCGCGCACCACGTAATGTTTATGGGGGGCGCCAAAATTGTTGCTGCATATACCCCCCTGACACGATGAACATGTCTCGGATAGAGAACTATAACGAGCAGAAGTTATATTTATTGTACTGCATTCGAGGTGTTGTGGACACGGTGGAAGAGGAAAGACACCACCACCACGCTCCGAAAAAAGTCTGTTTGGGATGATCTCAGCAGAAGACCGAGCAGCGGCACGTTAAAAGAATGTATGGAAGCGCTTGAAAGTTGAAGCGCGTAATGCTATTGCTGAGCGGACGCACGACCGAGACCTGGGCCCCGTGAGCCGTGAAATATCACTGCTCATTCCAAGTCGACTATGTCCAATATTGTTATTGTACTGAAGGCCTATCCGGCGTAATAAGTGTAAATGTATCATACATTATTATTAATACTACTAATAATAATTAATAAAACTAATTCTGTGTGTGTCGGTTATAATGGAGCCTTGTTTCATCCTGCAAACTGGTTTAGTCTCCTCTAAAACCATGTCCGTTTCGAGACTAGACTAACACGCACAAAATACGCCTCTAGTGTCTGATGTGAATTTCTCTGAAGACACAGCAATTGAGATCAAGGTAAAACGCAGCTGCAGGTTAAACCACAGGTACATACGACACAGCAATGACGTCACGTGACTTCTTGCGTCACCGACGAGTTTAAAACCGTGTTAAACTCTAAAAAGTGGCTAAGTTAGCGACAGAGCAATTGCCCCTATATTCCCATCATTTTGGGAATGGGACTTGATCCCGCCCTAATGCGGACATTTTTTAAAATTGGTCCAGTATTAAGCGCGATTGCTCCAGCTGTCAGCCGCGAAACGGCCACAATGTAAAGCTATTGGGGCAACGTTGTCTTCTAAAAGTGCTTGTTTCACCACTGACAGGCGCAGATTGTTATTATAAGTGTTGGCCAACATTATAGAAAGGATCCCTACAGAGAAAAATAAAACCTGTCTTTACCTTTTGCTTGATCCGGTCTGTTTGTTATTGCATCTAACTAAGTCTTGTTCAAGGAGATTTTTTGTTGTTGTTGAGTTGTTGCAGGAAGAGAACAGCAGAAATATATATATATATATATATATATATATATATATATATATATATATATATATATACCCCTCCCCCCACCGGCGGAGGACATGTTCAGAATGATCTGATATAATTCTGTATACATACCTATCCCACAAGTGACAACAAGTTTTCAATAACTGTACTTTTGACTGTACTGCTGAGCAGTCTGTTGAACCTGTTCCATTCTAAAAAAAGCGGGACAATCTGTTTGTCTTCCATTTCAAATCTTTAAATACGATCACTGTAAAAGCTGTAAAAGCTGACACCACTCCCCCCATGTTACATTATGTTCAAGGAGGCAGAGGACATCTTCAAAATTCTTGAGCAAAGCTGTGTTTCTGTGTCTTTATTTCAAATGTCTGAATAGAATCACTGTTATAAAAAGAATGTATAGAACACAATAATACATGTTTTACAAGAAAATCAAGCTGTTGGCTACTCAGTTCAGCTTCACTATTGTTTGAACCTTGACATATGTTGAGCTCGTAAATCTTCCTGATCAGGCCTTTGAACAGGAGTGATGTTGTGAAGTCGTCTTCTCTGGCGTGGTTGACAACAGGGCGAAGGCTGTGCGTAAACAACCCTCTGGTCTTCTCTCCTCTTCAGGACACGCTTCCATGAGGTCATGACCGAAGGCCTGCTTGGTGCGTTCATAGATGGGCTTTACAGCCTATTGATGGGAATGATGGAAAAATAGGGTCCAGGTTGAAAAAAACATTCTATAAGCCTCGCTTTCACTATGCAGCTCTGTCTGCCACCGGGTTCAATCTCCTGGGTAAAAATGAAGGCTCACTTAACGGCACAAAGGAAGTGCGTCAACCATCGCGTCAACCATTGCGCGTGCAACCAACAACCAACCTCTTTCTATTGTCTTAATGCTATATGATAAATGTGGAATATTGCAGATACTTCAAATCTGATGACACTACTTATATCTGCGTATGCTACGTTTTAGTTGCATTGAGTATACTACCTGAATAAAGCTCATGTTGCCAGGCGATCCAGTCAGGCTACCAACCCAGTTCGCTTTTCTCAACGCATACTAAAGAATGTGTATATGCTTTCATGTCTCCATTATTGACTAAATGAATTACTAAACCCACGGTTTTCCTCATAATGTTATATTCTGCTCCCCCCTCCACCCCGACACCAACCCCTGCTGCCGATACGCGTTTGTGCAAAGCAATACTCAAACTATGGTATTACTATGCAATGCACATCATTACAATAGCTTTTGCCTGTTCCCAAATTCAATATAAAATTAGGACAATTTCACTTGTTGATCCGGTGTTGATTTCCAAACAAATGTGCGTCTTATGTTGTTTGTGGTTACTAGGCTCGGAAACGGAAAGCGATGGTTTGTCTTTGCAACAGTGGCGCAAAAATATTACCACATGGAAACGCTAGGGTGGGAAAAGTTGAAAAGTTGTCTACTTCCACTTTAATGTAATGAATGATAAAGTCTGGTTCTTCTTTTTTAATACATTAATTGTGACCAGTCACGATTCGCTAATAGCAGGAGCCAAAACAACAATTTCCATTAATATGGAATTGATTGTGCCGCACTGAAGGCAAAGCGTCGATGTAGTTATATTTCCTAAACTTCAAAAGAAATGCGATCCTGTAAGAGGAGAAGGATTGCAGCTTTTTTAGGCCTCAATTTCCTCTTGTTGATGCTTATGTAGGCGACGACACTGCTTTTATTGGCGATGACAGCACTGCAGGCGAAACCTGATGTCACCCATAGTGCTGCTATGGAACAAAAAACCCTTCCAGCTACAACCTCCTCCCTCTCTCCCTCCCCCTCTCTCTCGCTCTCTCTCTCTCTCTCTTGCCCGGATGCTGTGTTATGGATCAATTGATCCCGCAACATGGTGCTGCTAGAGACGATGACGTGTTTGACCGTCAGAACGCGGGACAGACTCCTGCACACAAACAACACCGCAAACACGCCTGCATGCTTGTGTACACACACAAACAGACTCCCACACACACATACACACACACAAAATTACTGTCACTGTCAGACGCACAATTAATATGCATCACACACACCGTTAGCCATCAACTAGGGACAAGTAGAGAGCAGAGATCAGTGCTGGGACAAAGTCTCTATTCCTCTCTTTTTCTCTCTCCATTTCTCTAGTGTGTCTCTTCTACTCTGTCTGAATTTCTCTGCGTCACACTACACTTGTTCTTTTGCGAAATGTGGGATCTTGAAAGAGGCAGGCACCCCCCCCCCCCAGCTAATAATGAAAAAGTGACAAAGGGTGTGTGGAGCAAAGAACGTCGTCAAAGGAGATTGAATTGGCCTCAGTGGTAAAAAAAAAAAAAAGAAAAGAAAAAGTAAGAAGACAAAAGACAGATAGGGCAAGAGAGAGCATGAGAGAGAGAGAGAGAGAGAGAGAGAGAGAGAGAGAGAGAGACAGACAGACAGACAGACAGACAGACAGACAGAGAGAGAGAGATAGAGAGAGAGCAAGTATGACTTAATCTCTAGTTTCACACCTTGGAGAGAGACGGAGGACAGGTGGAACAGACTCTACTGCTGCTGGCGAGACGAGGCAGGAGACGAGGACTTAAAACTGCAGTTTGGTGGGTGTCGGTGTGAACGCTCTAGCAGAATGTCTCCAGTAGTCTCAAGCCGTCTGCAGGATTCAACATGTCGAATCTTAGCATGAAACTTAAAACTAGACTGTGTCTCTGCACCAATCAGTGTCCAGTGTTGCTGATTGACAGCTGTCACACACTACAGTCGCACTACAGGCCAGCAAACTGATAAATAAACTGTCCAAAATCACAAAACCACCTATCAGCTTGCGTTGGTCAGCAGAAAATCCTCACATATGCTTGAATAATTTTTGAAGAGTCACTTTCCGGGAAGATTTGGTAAAACTGTGGATTTGAGCACGACAGGAGAAACCATAGGCGAGAAATACATTGTTGCTTGTCGTTTCATTGGGGACAATAAAAAAAACTGAATTATGCCAATGGTGGCCATTAATATGATTGCTAATATTGCTGTATATCATTTTGATGCTAATTTGGTTCCTGCTATTTATTAGTGGACCCTAATGTATCACAGTCCCTCCAGGATTTCGCGGGCCTTTTTTGTGATTGTTGCGGCCTAAAATGCCTGATGTTGCGTGAGCTTTTCCAAAATATTGCGATGAAAGTTGCTGTTTTTTAGGCTTTTGTTGCGATTACAGTGAAAGTTGCGATAAAAGTTGCGAATGTTGCGATTTTCCTGATGTTAAAATTAAGTTAGTACTTAGTAGAGTTATATGTTAAATATTAAGACAAAGCGGGTGGTAAACTCCATCTAAGGCTAAATACTGGCACGAGACCGATAGTCGACAAGTACCGTAAGGGAAAGTTGAAAAGAACTGTGAAGAGAGAGTTCAACAGGGCGTGAAACCGTTAAGAGGTAAACAGGGGGGGCCACGCAGTCTGCAACCCGGGGGACTCAACCCGGCAGGTTACGGTACGGCGGCTTGGTGTCGTGAGGATCGTCTAGTCGGTGACCCCCACCCAAGTCGGCTCCGGCCCCCGTCGGGCGCATTTCCACCGCGGCGGTGCGCCGCGACCGGCTCTGTGTCGGCTTGGAAGGGTTCGGGGGCGAAGGTGGCCGGCGGCTTCTGGCTTTACAGCGTCCCCCCGCTGCGACCTCGCCGCTTCCCGGGGCCGTGGACGCAGTATCTCGCTGCGCCTTCCTTAGCCGTTGGTGGGG
>JAOPHQ010003425.1:105000-122500 GCA_030340625.1 Merluccius polli
ACGTGGGACTAACAAAGAGCAAGAGCGGAAGGGAAGACCGATAGACATGGTGGTCGTGGGAGGGGGGGGGGGGGGGGGGGGGTCATACACACACACACACTCTCAACACCATGTCCGCACACTTTGCCATCGACGGCGGTCTGAGACGCAGAGGAAACACCTCCCAGACGGATGGTTTTGGTCACTTATTATACTATACTATCAACTGATATGTGTTTCCTATGGCTATGTAATGATGACATGCTTCTAATCCCAGCACTTTGACTGTGCTGTTTCCCTCCATGCGTTGCAATGCACTGGGTAGTGGGCCTACAGTAGTGGTAGTAGATCTACTGTAGGCCCACTACCACTACTGTAGGCCCATTACCAATACTATAGGCCCACTACCACTACTGTAGGCCCACTACCACTACTGTAGGCCCATTACCAATACTATAGGCCCACTACCACTACTGTAGGCCCACTACCACTACCACTACTGTAGGCCCACTTCCACTACCACTACTGTAGGCCCACTACCACTACTGTAGGCCCACTACCACTACTCTAGGCCCACTACCGAGTTGGAAATCATCAGTCACTGGAGGGAGGGGGCGACCACAAACATCACAAGCAGTAATCTCTCTTCCTCCTTCCTCTTCCCTTTTTTTTGATCAAACACCATACTATCAATGTTTCCCAGAGTATATGTGTCCAGAGTATCTACACACACACACACACAGTTATTTCATAATCAACTGTAGTTTATCCATTATAAACTGTAGTTTATGATTGTGGTCATTTGTTTTGATAATTTCCCCTAAGTGCATTATGCGTATGAATCCTAAACTCAACTACTGGCGTAATCAAGCTATTCTTGGCTAATATGCTGCATGTCATGTCCTGTATTCCTGCAGGCCATGCAGTTTGTTCTCGTCTCAAATGTGTTGTAATGCAGTGTATGTGAATCAGGAAGGGAGGCGGCGGCAGCGGTCATCGTGAGTAGCGTTTTAAAACAGGCAGCTTGCCTCACTGCTCCCCAACCCACCACCACGGCTCCCACCGTGGAGCCCGAACCATAAAAAGGAGCACTAAGATTGGACAATTGGGAACGGAACAGAAAGGCATGAGATTAAGTCTCCCTTTATACGGACCAATGGACCCTTTTCACAGAGGCTTCCTCGCAGGACAAACACAGGTGTCGCGCAGTAATCATGGGTCCGCTCCTTTTATACAGGCCGTAGACTCACCCGAGCCCTGGTACATGAAAGGAGCAGACCCATAATTAGTGTTGTGAGCGAGACCTGTGTTGGTCCTGCGACGCCGCCGCGGTGTAAAGGGTGTATTGGATGCTTGGTGGGATGTCTGTTTCCCCTAGCGACCGCCCGGTACAGCTTTATCCTCTTGAGGAGTCCACGCTCTCAGCCAGTGATACGTTGGGAACATTTGCAGCTCTAATTATTTATAATTTTCACCATACGTGCATTCAATTAATAGCTTGGGATTCGGGGTGTGTCTTGCTTATGGGAGATATGTGCACCAGCAGACCTGATAATAATAACCAACTGAAAATGACCATGGTGTTATTATGTTGAGACTTGGACACCCACCACTGTGTAAGGCCTACTGCTATGGCATTGTAATAGCCTACCAAAAAACCCTACAAAGCAGCACATCCGAAGCCAGATGCAAGACTGCTGTGTGTACTTTGTCCTACAGCTGGAGTTGTTTGATAACTTTATTTTAAAATCCTGGCAGGATAAAAAAAAAAACACACATCGGCTGTGTTGCTGCGGAACAGACCGCAGCTCCCATTATAATAGGATCAATCATTTTTGGTTTCACACTAACAGCTACAGGCTTACAACAGTCTCCGTCAACCTTCAGTGGAAAAACCTTGGTCTGCAGCAGCAGTGCATCGCCACATCCCACCCCACAGCAGCGATAAGCTCAATGACCGACCGCTGTTCAGTTTAATCTGGCCGGCAGCCAAAAGACACCGACCTAAACCCAGGCATCACGGCCACCATCGGCCGCGGCGCCCCGCCATGGCTGGGAACTGGCGTGCGTCGGGGAATTGATCACGGCCGCTTGTTATTAGATTAGCGTGTTGTTCCTTTCCAATCAATTTATACCGGCGAATACGATCAATTAAAACCCCCGCGCGCGCACGCACGGAAACGCGCGCGTCGCCTATTCGCGCGCGTTTCCGTGCGTATAGGGACACACGCGCACGCACGCATATAGCCTACCTACACACACTAGTCGAAATTGCGGTGATGAAAATCGGTCGTGATGATGAATGTCGGGACTGCAGACCATGTTATGAACACATGAAGGATGTAGGCTACAGAACAGCAATAGAAACAAACTGCCATTGATGACGTCCTGTAGCACATGATGTCATTCACTGAGTAACGAGGACTTCTTCTTCCCCCCCCCCCCCCCCCCCCCCCCCCGCCGGTTGTCCCGCAATCTGTAGGACAGACCACACAACACGTTGCATCTGAGTGTAACACTCAAAAGACACGTGGGGCCTCCGGTGAGATATGGGCGTTAAACACACACAAACACACACACACACACACACACACACACACACACACACACAAAAAGTCGTTTCCTATCCTCTCCCCTCGCTCGTCGTGCGTCAAATCCCGTGTGTGGATACGCCACGTCCCACGTGTCAGCCGCACGCGCACGCATTAATTGCTCCCAAAGCATTCCTCGCACCGAAAGACAACAGTGTGGCGGCTATTATGGCGCCGTGACACTTTGTATGAACCAGTGGTGAGACTACACAGCGGTGTGTGTGTGTGTGTGTGTGTGTGTGTGTGTGTGTTTGTGCGTGTGAGTGAAATATGCTGTCTTCCTTATGGACACGCACACAACATAAACAATATAGGAAGTTCCGCTCTCTCTCCAAGTCTACCCCCCCCCCCCCCCACACACACACACACACACACACACACAAACACACACACATGCACACACACCACGCCCGTTAGTTAGTTAGCAGCCTAATATAAGTTAAAATATAGACTTTTAATTTGTTCGAACTTTTACATGAAAGCCTCGCAGCCACAAATATTTCACCTACCCTCAAATGTCGGGAGAAAACAGTAGATCCCTCTCTCTCTCTCTCTTTCTCTCTGTCTTTTTGTTTCTTCCAGTAAACAAACAGGTTTTTTCAGTACAGTTTCCCTGCAGATATCTGGACGGCGAACTTAGTTGCAGCACAGTCACAGTGTCACCGCGACGGTCGCCCTCCAAGTCGCTGCAGCTGCCTCGCGCGCTGTGAAAAACGAATAAAACCGCCGCGCGCCCCTCGCAGAAACATTTGCATAAAGACCGCCTCGTGCGCGCGCCGATTGGACGGAATATAATTTAAAGGTGTGACATCGGCAGCGGCCTTCTCGTGTCTAATTCGACGGACCGGGCTGTCAATCAAAAATGCTGGCCGCCGTCAGTAGCAGCGGCGGAGGGGGTTGCACTTGTCCTCTGTAGCCCCTGTCTACTTACTGAGAGAGAGAGAGAGAGAGAGAGAGAGAGAGAGAGAGAGAGAGAGAGAGAGACGGGCGATTAGCAATTTTGTTTTGTCGCATGATCGAACGAGTCAGCTAGTGTGTGTGTGTGTGTGTGTGTGTGTGTGTGTGTGTTTGTGCGTGTGTGTGTGTGTGTTGGTTGCGCCCTGATTGCGATTGAGTTTGTGCATGAGCTTGCAGTGCACTTTTGGTTGAGGATATACGCATTAAAGTGCCAACAAGAAAAAGGTCAATGGTGTCCTGTGATCTTGGATCTGTAGGAGAGAAGAGAAGAGGGGAGTGTGTGTGTGTGTGTGTGTGTGTGTGTGTGTGTGTGTGTGTGTGTGTGTGTGTGTGTGTGTGTGTGTGTGTGTGTGTGTGTGTGTGTGTGTGTGTGTGTGTGTGTGCCAAGGTCAAGCGGGCCCCTCACTGGGAAGGGCCTCTAGCGTAAGGTAACCATCCATCACGCTGCGGGACCACTGCAGCATAGACACCAGTGTAGCCCTGCACTTGTACAGTGCCATATTGTGTTATGCACACACACACGCACACACACACGAACACACACAAATGTCAGCAGTATTTTACTATCAGTACTAAGGATGAAGACAGTGTTGTTCTAACCAGTGTGTGTGTGTGTGTGTGTGTGTGTGTGTGAGTGTGTGTGTCCTTCAATCCAAGGTAAAGCATCATTTACTCTGACAAAGAGCCAAACCTGAAAAAAAGTGTCCACTGTTTGAACCATTAATATCAAGCCTATAGCCTCGCTATTTTGTACTGACCATTTTTCGTTTCCTCGATTTTCCTGAACATTAATAAAAAGATAATATTTAATTATTCAGTTGTGAAAAATAGTCTGAACTAATAACTTCCCAAGTTAGTTAAAAAACCTCTCTCTCTTTCTTCCTCTCTCTCTCTGTAATTCAAATATGTATAATTTAAATAATATTAATCAATTGGAAATTAATCTCTTCCTTGCCTTTCTCCGTCTTTAATTGAAACATGCTTTATTGAAACGACATTGATCTAGTATGCTATGAATCCACCCCTCTTTTCTCTCTCTCTCTCTCTCTCTCTCTCTCTCTCTCTCTCTGTCTCACTCTCACACACACACACCTTTACCATCATGCATATTCATCAGCGTGTCCATGGGCGACGGAGTGGGTTGCCACGGGAGACATGGAGGCCTATAAGAGCACGGCTCCACATCTCTAGTCCTCACATCCTCTTTTGCTACCATCACTTATTCCTGTCTCCTTTACTTCCTCCTTCCTCTATTATCATTCTGTCATTAAGGACTGTCTAGTCCTTAATGACAGAATGTCCAGATTCCTGCATCGCTGTTATTTATTATTACTAATGAAATACCTGAACATTACTGTTTATTTTGGTTAGTAGAAGGATTGTGTGTGACATCCAGACCTCAGAGCCGTTCAAATCTGTCAGTTTATTGTGTTTATCTGTGTTTATCTATGTTTATGGCTTAAGCTAAGCGATTGAAAACAATGTGAAATGGTATTGAGAGCCTCATCTCAGCAATGTGACACATTAACAAGTATAATAGAGTGAGCCAATAGTCGGAGAGATGACTTGTGATTATTGAGGAGTTACCTTCAGATCAGACATGGGTTGATGTTGTGCCGACATTTGCTGTAAGATGCTGTAGGTAAGATTTAAGAGCTATGCTTTGTGTGTCATTTGTTCGGAATGCCATCCATCAGCCAATAGTGAGTGAAATGCTCGGTGAGAATATCTGTTCTGGTTCACTGCGCCTGCCTCTGTATGAAACAATGTCGTTTTAAGGCCGGTAGCGGCCTTAAATCGACATTGTCTCCTGGAATCCATCTTGCCTGTTAATCACATTCAAATTATTATAGCTCCACCACAGGTGCATTGATGCAACACTTCTCAATGTAGGGAGGGGAAATCTTTTCTGCTCTCTCTTTCCAACAGATCTCTCTTTTCTCAGATCCTACAGCACCTTTAAAGGGTAAGTAAACCCCTGTTTTAGCGTCCCATAGATTTGCGTAACACCACCAAAAAAGGAAAGGAAGGAAAGGTTTGTCAAGCAAGGCCCACTTCTATCAAGCTGATTCCTTGGGGGTCTGTTCTCTGCCGAGCAAATTTTCTACTTTTAATCTTAGTCATTCCAACATCGGTTCATTTCTTCAACTGAGCCTGGGATCGCACACACATGTTGTGTGTGTGTGTGTGTGTGTGTGTGTGTGTGTGTGTGTGTGTGTGTGTGTGTGTGTGTGTTGTATTACTGAATGACCTCTCCCTCCACCACAAAGGACAACTGGCCTTGCCTGCTGTTCTCCTTCTCTGGTCTCTTCATCCATCCTCTTCCTTTTTACCTAATTTTCCAAATTCTTTCTTTCTTTTATTGATTCCTTCCATGTAACCTATCATGGTTGAGTTCTTCCCTATTTCCATCTTTCTGTCTTTCCTTCCATCAGTCCTTCCCTCCTGAATCCTCCCTTCTCTCCTTCCTTTCCTCCTTTCCAGAGAGAGAGAGAGAGAGAGGTAAACTTACATCTTGGCATTGGGGGGCTGTGATGACACAACCCAGAATAACGCAACTATACGTAATACTGAATGCGTATGAATACTAATACCTTATAATACCTATTAGTTGTGCCTCACTGCTTGTCATTGTGTTGGATGGTGTTCAATCATCCAAACCACTGATGTGAATTAGCAGAGAATTTCAAGATGGAGTGGAGATTTAAGCAATTACATTAGCATATTTTGAACTAGACAAGGCAGTACAGATGAATGGAACTGGGCATTAATAAATGACTATCTGTTTTTTTATATGTCAGTTCTTACTATTTTGATTTATTCTATTCTTTTATTTTTTGTCACACTCAACATGGTCATCTATCTCACTGCACTTGAAACTACATGGAAAGTCCAAAACTGTCTGATTTAAGATTTACAAGCTGGAATGTCAGGGGACTCAATAAGCTAACTAAACTGAAACAGGTAATGAACAGACTTAAAAACCTACATTCTAAAATTATTTTTCTTCAGGAAATTCATATTACAGTGACTGAAATCAAACAAGTACAACGTAGGTGGCCTGGTCAAGTTATACATGCCACGTATAACAATTATGCTCGGGGGGTACTAATTTTTATCCACAAAACAATTCCTTTTCAACTTACTAATATTATCCGGGACCCCCAAGGAAGGTTTGTAATCGCTCAGGGTAGAATCCTGTCTCTCGCATTGAATTTAGCCAACATATATGGTCCTAATGAGGACAACCCAACATTTTTTGAAGATTTCTTCTTAACCTTGTCTTCATTGTATGGCCTAAATATTATCGGTGGGGATTTCAATTGCACTTTGAACCCATCGGTAGATCGTTCTACAAAAAGTGATCCCCATAAAAAACAATCTAGAAAAACAATTTCACAATATATCAGACCTAAACTTATCTGAAATCTGGAGAAAACTTAACCCAGATAAATTGGAATACTCATGCTACTCAGGAATGCATAAGTCCAGGTCTCGCATTGATTATTTTTTAGTATCACAAGAACTGGTATCCAAAATTAAGAACTGTTGGTATGACTGTATAGTCATTAGCGATCACTCCCCCATTTCTATGTCTGTACAAATGGAGAAGCTTCAACAGTCTCCCCCTAATTGGCGTCTGCAAGTGAGGTGGCTTAAAAATCCGGAATTTGTTAAATATGTAGAAGACAAGATTGACATCTACTTTCAGATCAACAAAGATCGTAAAGACGACCCTGAAAAACAAAAACGCTTACTAATTTTAAGAACAGAATACAATAAATTAACATCTGATAAAGCAGCAAAAAGTTTACTGTGGTTGAACCAGGCCTTTTATGATCAGGGAGAAAAGGCCGGCAAATTGTTAGCTTGGAGGATTAAAAAAATACGATCTGAAAGAGCTATTAATGGCATAACTACTAAATCAGGGGAGATATCAAACGACCCTCAAGATAGTAATAATACATTTAAGGAATTTTATCAATCACTGTACAGGTCAGAATGCTCTGCCACACCCGCTTATAGAGATGCCTTTCTTAATCGGCTCCAGTTTAAAACGCTCACCGAGGAGGTTAAAGAGGACCTAACAGTGGAAGAGCTATTGCAGGCCATTAAAAGTATCAACTCAGGCAAAGCTCCAGGGCCTGATGGCCTGCCAATAGAGTTTTATAAAACCTTCCAGAAGCAGTTGTTGACCCCACTTTTGAATATGTTTAACGAGTCATTTAATAATGATATATTACCACCAACTTTAAGACTCGCTACCACTAGCGGCGCCAGGAATTTGATTGTGGGTGGGCCTCCAGAAAACTGGATGGGCCAGTTAAAATAACCCACAAAAAAAAAAAAAGTAACACACCGCGGACCTACGACCGGCGGGGGGGGGACGGGGGGGGGGGGGGGGGGGGGGGGGGGACGGGAGAAGACACAAAATCAATGCATTTCTATTACTGTGCGGGCATACATTCTCAAAGTTTTGCGGGTGCGGGCGGGAGTGGACATACACATTGCGGGAGCGGGCGGGAGTGGACATACACATTGCGGGAGCGGGCGGGAGTGTAACACACGTTGCGGGTGCGGGCGGTAATGGTCAGAAATTCAGCGGGAGCGGGATGAAGAAAACAGTCCCGCGCAGGGCTCTTAGTGTGGAGCTGCCGGGTTGGTGTTACTAGACACGCAACATGTTCATTATGTCGAGATAATGAGATCATTAAGTCGTGATCTCGAGATAACGGGCCTAAAAAAATGATAAGCAATCACGGCCGTTCTCGGCTTCCTGTAGGAACCCCTTTATCTCTGTTTCAGTGCTTTTTCTGCGGCGGACAGCGACTCAGTAGCCTACCTGTGAGGTTTGGCTACGGGAGGACGTGATGGGGAGAGGGGTGGGGTAGAAGCCGCTGATTGGCTGAGAAGCTTTCACTCAAAGCTTTCCTCAGGCTGCTTATTGGATGAACAGCTAGAATGAAAATCACTCACTACTCACTATAGCGATAGCTCAAAATGGGTGGGCCCGGCCTTAAATGGGTGGGCCCAGGCCCACCCGGGCCCAATAGTAGCGCCGCGGGTGCTCGCTACAATAATTCTTATTTTGAAACCTGGGAAAATGCCAACCGACTGCTCCTCGTACAGGCCTATTAGTCTTATGGGAGTAGATACAAAAATATTGTGTAAAGTTCTTGCTAAAAGGCTAGATCCATATATCCCTTCTTTGGTACATAGTGATCAGAATGGGTTCGTACAGAATCGTCAGGGATTTCATAACATTAGAAGGGTCCTCAACATAATCCACTCTAAAAATAACACTCGGGATACAGCACTGTTATCTCTAGATGCTAGACAAGCGTTTGATAGAATCAAGTGGCCTTATTTGTTTAATTTGTTACCAAGATATGGACTTGGGGGAACATTTCTGAAATGGATAGAATTATTGTATACCAACCCTACAGCACGTGTAATGACGAATAACAATTTATCAAGCCTGTTAACGTTAGAGAGGTCAACCCATCAGGGCTGTCCTCTCTCTCCACTATTGTTCATTTTGGCCATTGAGCCTTTAGCCATGTCCATTAGAGCTGAAGTCAATTTGTCAGGTATAACAATTGGAGATCACGAACATAGAATATCGTTGTATGCAGACGACGTGATCCTTTTGTTGTCAAACTTATCAAACAGTGTCCAGACATTATTACATTTAATTAATACATTTGGTCATTTTTCTGGATACAGTATTAATAATTCCAAATCTTCTATACTTTTCTTGAACAAAGACGAAAGAGCTAATCCAGTAATAAGTACACCCTTTTCTAATGCGAGGGAGGGCTTTACCTATCTTGGAATTAAGATTACCCCCCAAATTAATACAGTTGCTGAAGCAAACTATGACCCGTTGATGAGAGAAGTACAGGACTTACTCAAAAAATGGACAACAATGCCAATATCAATGATTGGCCGGATCAACATAATTAAGATGACTATCTTACCAAAATTCTTGTATTTGTTTCAGTCACTCCCAATACCACTGCCAAAATCCTTTTTTAAAGAAATCAATAGTGCAATTTGTAGGTTTATCTGGAACAACAGAAAACCTAGACTAAGACTCAGATTATTATATTTGCCATATGATAGGGGTGGATTACAGATGCCCAGTTTACAGTGGTATTACTGGGCCGCTCAGCTGCGCAGTGCTATGTTTTATTTTGTCACACACTCCCCTCCAGCATGGGTTTATATTGAATAAGCGTCAATATCTAATCTGCCATTAAGCCTATATTTATATTCAGCAGATTTTAAAACTTTAAGGAAAAAAACAACAAATCCCTTCCTTAAAAATTCTATTGATATATGGTTTAAAGCTCACATACATATTGGTGATACACCCCCCATCTCTCAATTTTCACCTATTTGGGGTAATGCGCAGTTTACTCCCGGCAGGGCAGATGGTGGTTTTCAGGTTTGGGCCGACAGGGGGGGTGCAAAGAATTGGAGATTTATATGTTCAGGGCACTTTACTAACATTTAACGACCTTTGTTTGAAGTATTCAATCCCAAAAAAGCACTTTTTTAAATACTTACAATTGAAGCACTTCATCTCATCAAAGCACCACCAGGCTACACGTGAGCCGCCACTGTCCTGCCTTGAGGGCATTGTGTTAAAACACATGCATGAGAAACGGCAAATCTCTACATTATATACAGCACTTGTCTCGCATGATGAGGAATCTAGTCATGATAGAAGGAGGGCATGGAGTTTAGATATTAAGGAAGCTATTGAAGAAGCTGAGTGGGCAACAGCTTGTTTAAAAGCTCAATCACAAACCATTAATACTCGAATGAAACTGCTACAACATAAGTGGTTAATGAGGACATACATAACCCCTGAGAAACTCAATAAATGACATTCCGGATACATGTGTGAAATGTTTGACTGAGAAAGGTACTTTGATTCATTGTGTATGGGAATGTCCTAAGCTGGTAACTTTTTGGAAAATGGTTGTCCGCACTCTAAGTAAAATCACAGGTATTCAGGTACCCTGCGTAGCAAAACTTTGTATTTTAGGGATATATCCAGATCGCTTCTCTGTTAACTCTAAGTGTAAGACTCTGATCAACTTTGGCCTCCTGCAGGCCAGGAGGATGTTTGCTCTATCTTGGAGAGGGACTGAAGTATCCTCTACACAATCCTGGATTAGCGAGATGGCAATGTGTGTTACATTAGAAAAGCTAACCTATGTCATCAGGGGTAAAGTGCAAGAATTTGAAGAGGTGTGGGCACCCTTAATGGACTTTCTCAAGCAACAATAGATTATATTTATCTGTAAGGCTATTGAGTGTGACAATTGTACTTGTCATTATTATTATTGTTTATTTTTTATTATTTTTTTTTTTTTTGCATGTGTGTGTATGCAGCGAGGTTTGCCTGCATCTCATCGTGCAATTAATGTGGTATGTGTCGATGTGTTTTGTGTGTTCTTATTGAAAATCAATAAAAAACATTGTTTAAAAAATAAAATAAATGACTATCTCAGTAGACAGGGCTACAGAGGACATAAGCAAGTAAGGAGATAAGTAACTGGTCAGCAAACAGTTATGGCGTACATTCATGTAATTTGTACCCGCTTGCCCTGCTCTTCAAAATATCGAGGGACCACAAAACGCAACATGAGGTTTCTATCAGGGCCTGGGCCAAGGTGGTCAATGCACGTGATACAAACGAGCAGCAGGGGTGATCAATAACCTTGTTGCCAAGCATTCTCATCTCACGATGGAGAACACCCAGAAAATGGCACTTTAAATGTGCGGATATTGGAGAGGGAGGGACTTCCAAGCATGCTTCCTGCTTGGGAGAGAAGGAAGGACATCCGAGGGAGGGATATCCGCTTGGTCAAATTATTCGTCAAAAAAACAAAATATTTCTTCTCCTTGTCGTTGTTGTTCTTCTCCTCTTCTTATTCTTCCTGCTCCGGTGACTGTTAACTGACATACACTGCTCACGTGAAGTCAGAGATCAGAAATTGTCTTTCGGGGAGTAGGAGGGACCAGAGCTGACCAGATGCCAGCCCATAATATTTAGCACCCTCTCCTATTCTAGGTAAACAATGTCCTAACCCCTCATTCTATATGATCTGCTAAATGAGTAAATAAATGATACAAAAACACAACCTTTTCCACCAGGCAGCAAATGACAAAGATAGGCGCGACAGTACGCCATAGTGTAAAAAATGCACCGATGTGTCAATTGATCTTTGAACTTTAATTTGATTGATTCAGAGTTAAAACCTCATAAGCTTTAACCATTGATCATAACCAGTCTTCATAATGTCTTGCAAAATAAATGTGCTGGGGAGGTTTAGTTTCACGCTGTCCTCCAGTTTCAATATTTTCCATAAATCTCCCGTATTTTTTACCTTTCTTATAAAAGGTTTATAAGAACATAAACCATTTAATAGCCACCTAACTGTAGTGACTGTAGGGACTAGTTAACACAATCCTTGTTACACATATATTTTAAAGCAAGTGGTTGCCAAGTGGTGATTTTAGGATGTGTGGACACTGGTAGGGGTGGTGGGTTGGCGAGGGGTGGGGTGCCAGAAAATGTCCCTTATTTTCAAATCCCAATGTCCAAATCTATATGACCTGTAACAAAAGGAGTGCAATGATAACGAAAAACATGCACATTGTGAGGTATTACTTATTATTTCATAACTCCGGGGGATGATGTGTTGCCACCCTGACCCCTGTGAATAAAGATGGTGGAACATTGTTGGAGGCTAGACGTTACGTACTGTTTCCCTGAATCATCGCAATAGAAATTGCCGTTGAGGTCGGAGATTTACACCCCCGCTGAGGACCCAGTCCCCCCCCCCCCCCCCCCCACCCACCCACCCTCCCACACCCCTCGTTCTGCAGAACAATCCTTTTGGCTTTTAATGACCCTCCCCCCCACAGCCATCTTCGTCTTCCGCCTCACCCAAATAGATGTGCTACCTTAGACACTTTGGTGCCTCTTAATCATAAGCAGAGAGAGAGAGAGAGAGAGAGAGAGAGAGTGGAAAGGGGGCAAGCAGGGCAAGACACTGAGGAGATGAGGGTTGCGGGGGGTGAAGGGGGGGGGGGGGGGGGGGGGACTGGCAAACCATGACGATTACCTGAAAGTCGAACAAGGTTCCACTGCGCTGTCAATGCAGAGAGAGAGGGAGAGAAAGAGAGCGAGCTATAGAGAGTGATGAAAAGAGATGAAGAGAGAGAGAGAGAGAGAGAGGGGGGGGGGTGACGTGAGGGGGGACTGCTGCTGGCTAATGACAAAACGAGGTGGCAGGGAGGAGAGAGAGAGAGAGAGAGAAAGAGAGAGAGAGAGAGAGAGAGAGAGAGAGAGAGAGAGAGAGAGAGAGAGAGAGAGAGAGAGAGAGAGAGAAAGAAAGAAAGAAAGAGATAGAATAAAAAGAAGGTCGGTACTGCAGACTGACAGATCCCTAATTAGTTGGGGTAATGATTAAGGGAGAGGAGGAGGAAGAAGGGAGGTTTTTTGGGGAAGAGCTCAGAACATAATTACTCATCATAGACTGATGAATTAAGCATGAATATGGGCTGCTTAATGTGATGTCATGGGTGACACTGAAAAAAGGAACATGTGAACACATGATGCAAAGACACACACACACTGTTCTTTTCATCTTCAATGTATCAACGCTTTCTGCTCTGCATCCCGACCGGCACACACACTTGCCATGAACTCATGTACACAAACACACTCGCACCAAAACACACAAACAACAACCTAAAGGACACACACACACATGCATAAATGCACCAAACAACCCTAACCACACACGCACACACATACACACACACACAAACCCCACCCTACACACACACACACACACACACACACACACACACACCACCCTACACATACACCCACACACACACACAAACCCCACCCTACACACACACGCACGCATGCACACACACACACACCCCACCCTACACATACACACACACACACACACACACACAAACCCCACCCTACACACACACACACGCATGCACACACACACCCCACCCTACACATACACACACACACACCCCACCCTACACATGCAGACACACATACACACACACCTATGTCACGGACAGCACACACTACTGCCAGGGCTACTGTGAAGCTGACCCAGTTTCCATGGTGATAGAGATGGGTCGGTGGCTGTCTGCCATTCCAACAGACACACCCATGATTCACTCTTTCCTGGAGAGATGAGAGAGAGAGAGAGAGAGAGAGAGAGAGAGAGACACAGACACACACACACACACACACACACACACACACACACACACACAGATAGAGGGACACTTATTTGAAGAAACAGAAGAGAACAGAAGAGAGGAGCGGAGTTACAACTGAATTAAAAGGATAACAGATTTAATCAGAACACATGTTGCACTTGGGAAAAGGCCAAATGTCAGAAAGACATAAGTAAAACAAAGAGTAAAATCAATACCTTTTCAACTTTGTCTTGGATCGCGCCCTTTCCATATCTACAAATCTCATTGTCAATGCAAACACATACACACACAAAAACACACTAAAATGAGGGCCCTTCAGCCTCAGTCCTCATTTCAGTGTGTGTTTTTCTAAAGAGTTCCAAACTTCCTTTGTCTGTTGGTGTGGAGGTATAGTAGCAGGGTGGGCAGACGCTGATGCACCATGTGAATGGTCCTAAAATAAGACGCCAGGGTAAATTTAGATGCTGCTTGTCATCGGTTAAAGTGAAGAAAAGGGATGAAGGGAAAGGGAGGATGGGGGTAGAAGGGGTGTGTGTGTGTGTGTGTGTGTGTGTCTGTGTGTCTGTGTGTCTGTGTGTGTGTGAGGGGTGGGGGCTAGCTGTAGGGACCATCTGAAAGAGATTTCTTTTGAGGACATTCTTTGTACAAAATGAATCGGTGGTCAATTTGTGGTTCATTTGTTTGTGTCTCTTTTGATTGTGTTTGTGCGTGTGTGTGTGTGTGCAGCCATATCTGTGTGTGTGTTTGTGTGTAGGCACATGTGAGGCGTTAGATCCCCGAAAAAATGCAAGAGCTCCTATCGGTGTGTGTATGCATGTGTGTGTATGCGCGTGTGTGTATGTGCGAGTGTGTGTGCGTATGTGTTCGTGTTCACGCATCTCATAGTTTATACACTTTTACGGTTTCAATGACCGTGTCGCTATGGAAACCCCCACCTCTACAGATGCTCTCCAGGTGGGATGAGCGTATTTCTGCTCGTCTTTGTTTGGATTGTGTTCAACACATTTGTATTCTCAGGTTCACCCAAAAGAAAAAAGACTACTCAACATGTCACGTCATTATGGAAGTGCGTACAAGACCACCACCATTGAACATTGGCCACGGCTTCATGGGCAAAAGCTGATACAGGAATAGTGGAAGGATCAGGTTCCGGACTCAAATGCAGATTTAAAGACGTTTTGAACAAAAAAAGGCTTTACTTAAATTCTTCAAGACAAAAAAGAATGAACAAAAGCAACCAGCTGAAAAACTGGCAGTCTAAAGTTAAACAAAGGGTAATCAATAACCAAGACATCTGGTTAGTCAGGATGTTTCTTGTAAAAGTCTTGGATGAGGGGTCCAAAATGTCTCCGGCAGGAAACCAGCTCCTCTCCTCAGCCCTCCCAGTCCACCTGGTATTGCCGACTCCTACCGTGACGACGAACCCTCGGGGGTCTCTTGACGGTGTAGGTCTGTGAGACAGGCCAGAGGCAGAACTCAGGTGAGTGTTGTGAGTGTATTCCACCCAGACCAACTGTTGGCTCCAGGTGGTGGGATGACTGGAGACGAGACAATGCAGGGCAGTCTCCAGGTCCTGGTTGGCACGCTCTGTCTGCCCGTCGGTCTAGGGGTGGAAACCAGATCATAAACTGGCCGATATACCAAGGAGTTTGCAGAAGGCCCTCCAAAACTGAGAGGAGAACTGGGGGCCACGGTCAGAAGCAACGTCCGACGAAAGTCCATGAATGTGGAAAACTGCTGAGGAATGAAAAGGGCCACCTTGGAAAAACGGTCGACAACAGTCAGAATGATTGCCATCAGAGGGAGGGAGGCCTGTAGCAAAGTCTATAGAGATGGGGTGGGACTGGTAGTAGCTGCAGCAGACCAGGTGGGGCTCAATGGGGGGTTTATTTTAAGTGCAGACAGGACAGGGAGAGACAAAGCGGGTGTCCTTCACTTTGGAGGGCCACCAGAACTGCTGGAGTAGGAAGGCCAGGGTGCGGTCTACCCTGGGATGACAGGTGAGCTTAGAAGCATGGCTCCACTGGAGGACCTGGGAGCTCACTGTATCCGGAACAAACAGCTGGTTGGTGGGCCGACCCGCGGGATCAGGCTGCTGGGCCTCATGGACGACCTTTCGATGCCCCGAGCAACAGCTGCAATCAGGCAGGAGACAGGGAGGATGGGTTTGGGATCATTGGTTTTGTCAGCAGGCGCCGGGAGAGAGCATCGGGTTTACCGTTCTTAGAACCAGGGCCCTCATTTATCAAAGTTGTGTACGAAGAAATCTGTGCGTAAATCGTGCGTAAGTGGGATTTATCAATTTGTTCTTGACTTGAAAATGTGCGTACTTTAGGAGAAAATGTACACACAGGGTCTGACCATGCGTACGCACAGAAAGCGGAAGAGTGAATAGGAAAATCCCCAGAAAGAAATTGCAAAGATGACCAGTTATACAACGTTTTTGACCAACTTATACAAATACAATTTCCCCCTGGAAAGTAACGTGATTTTTAATGATACAATCGATGTTGTCCTACGCCTAAAGTAGGCCTATACAACATTTCCATCAAGTAAGATTCAATATAAGATAATTCCACTATGCTGCATATTACTAACTGAAGTCATATTATGAAACTCATAATAAATAAAAAATAAAATTAAGGCAATTATGGCTGATCTAGTGTTATTAGAGGATGTGGTGGGGTCTGGTCTAGTGTTATTAGAGGATGTGGTGGGGTCTGGTCTAGTGTTATTAGAGGATGTGGTGGGGTCTGGTCTAGTGTTATAAGAGGATGTGGTGGGGTCTGGTCTAGTGTTATTAGAGGATGTGGTGGGGTCTGGTCTAGTGTTATTAGAGGATGTGGTGGGGTCCTCTACTTTGATTAAACTTCTGTCACAAGAACTTATATTTCACTGTGTGATACATTTATTTAATTTATTTATTTTTGTGATTGTCACTCTTCCAATCCATATTCATTCACACATTTTCTGTGGCGTTAAATGGGATGTTTTGTGACCATATATGGTCATTTATGTGCGTAAATGTATGGTAATGAGCTACACGGGCACGAGCATAAGGACATATTCCGACTGGTATTCATCAAGGGAAAATGCGCGGTGTGCGTATGACAAGCCTAAAACGGCTTGATGAATCCCAACTTTTTCGTGCATACAAACTTTCTAAATTTCATGCGTATGATAGGATTTAGAACTTTTTCTACCAACTCTTGATAAATGAAGGCCCAGGCTCTTTGCTGTCAGAATCAGATTTATTGCCAGATAAGTTTTCACTTACAGGGAATTTGCTTTGGTTTGGATGGTGCATACAATAAACAGGAACTGTCCAGATATGCTCGAGGTTCTTGTGGTCCGTCCCCTCTAACCAATGCCTCGACTCCTCCAAGGCTAGCTTCACAGCCAAACGTTCCCATTCGCTGATGTGTCATAATTCCTCCCAACAGGAGACAGCCGACGAAAGAAGGCGCGGGGATGGAGTTGATGGTCTGAGGCCGAGCACTGGGACAGGATACCACTCACTCCCACATCCGAGGCATCCACCCCTAGGATGAACTGATGGGAGGAGTCAGGATGGGAGCAGAGGTGAACCGATGCTTGAGTTCATGGCAGGCCTTGTCAGCCACAGGAGACCAGATGAAGGAAACTGAATGGAAGGTGAGGGCAGTCAGAGGGGCAGCCAGGGTGCTATTACC